>CM069405.1:526835456-527320456 GCA_035609135.1 Eleutherodactylus coqui | reverse complement strand
AACCCCTCCCCCGCCCCAATCACCCCAACATAGTCTTCTTAAATACAAAGAGAATGAAGCGCCACGGCTGGTTTTCTGGAGTATAATAAATAAGAGATACACAAAGACGGCTGCTGGCTGTAATGCGGGGGGCGTGGATGCCGGCGTGGGAATGGAGCGCTGACTGGTCGGTGACCAAGATCCCAGAGCAGTAACAATGATGAGAAATATCTTTACACGGCTGAACCTGAAGCTCTGAAATACGCTATGATGACACAAGTGCTGGGACACATAGAAGGTTGGGAAATTGGATGTTATTCCCATTCTTCCCCCCCATGACTGCAGGCCCCCTCCTCGGCCGCTTCCACCAGATCCCCATAGATCTGTGGAGGGATTTGCCTCCATTCCTGGAGGAGCTTTAGATAGTGATGGGGGGATGCTGGGTGTGTTGGGCTCACGGAGACGGCGTTCTAGTTTGTCCCGCTCGATGGGATTGTGATCTGGACTTTGGGTGGCCAACGAAGTCTGCAGACATTCCCCCCCCCCCCACCCTGTGTGCCGTATGACCTGGAGCTCCGTCATGTTGGTGGAGACATGGAGCTGTACCAGAGTATTACCACAGGGGAGGTGATGCCACATTGTCCGGGATGTCTCTATGTCTCCACCATTGGTGGAGGGGATGGGCTTCACTATAACCAATGGCCCTAGTCCTTTCCATCCCATTTGTATATCCCCTTCACCTAATGGCACAGGATTGGTGGGGGTCCCGATACTTCTGTCAACATAGTGTAGCAGTGTTTGGTAAGGATAGTTATAAAGACAAGAGCAGAAGAAATGTGGTGTTGGCGATAGCCTCTAGTTCAGGTTACCACGTGAGAGATAACCTAACTGGTCGCTATAGACAGCACCTCGATTCAAGTGTTTGTACAACTTTTCATGGAACATTCCCCCCAGGTAGACAGACAGAGGTACCGTTATTAAGTACAAGCTGCCCTGGGAGGATAATACTGATGTGGTATGCCTTGCGGGGTAATACTGACACGACTACAAGGGTGCAGCGTGGGGTAATACTGACATTATCATGGTTACAGGTAGCTTATTAATCTCATCATCTACTGATAAGCAGCGTCTTCATAAAGGGCGAATAGAGAAATGGCTGCAGCTATCCTGACGGAAGGCTCGGTATCCTCTACAAGTGCATTATGGGGAATATTCAGCAGATTATGGCATTCCTGACCGATAATGAGATCACTAGAGTACAAAGTGGAGATGCCACAAATGGTGGGTTCACGGCACGGGCGCTGTGATATGAGAGAAGGTTCCCTCAACGTCACGTGGTGAGAGGGTGGAGAAAGAAGGATCGACTATAGACATACAAGGAAGCCAGAGGAGAGGAAAAGCAGAAAGTCCTAAAGACCAATGAAGAACGAACAATCGGAATGAAGTCCTCAGAGGCGGACACACAGGACAATGGCCACTCAACATACGAGACAACATGCACTTGCTCCTCTGCCCCAATACAAGGTGATGAGTACTATACATGCAATGATGGAGACTGTTATGGAGTCCGGATGTAACCCAAAGCACATGCCCCACCCCAGACATGAACGCACAATGCTAACTAATGGGTGCACAGGATTTATTGCTTAGTCTGGGCAGACCCATCCTTCGCACTGGAGATGCAGAGGAATCTTTGGCCCTCATTTATAGGAACTCTGTGGCAAGACGATGGCCGCCACACGAACCTCAATGACATTGCATAGTGGGAGCAGAACCATTTCCTTGACCACAGAACTCTCCAGCACTATTTGCTGGCCGTCTCCTTGAGAGATGTCCATCCCTTAAACATTACCAAGTCTATTTCATCCTCCTTAAAGTCGTACGTCCATGGAGGAGGCTAGACGAGTGACAGTGCACGGTCAAAGGTAAGACACCATGAGTGGACATAAGGCTTTGTGTGTAGACCCATCTCTGAGGAGAACCAGCAGCAGGTTCCCAATAATGCTCCCGCGTCCCCCGGGGTCTTTCTTGCCGTTTTGGGCCTTTTATCTAACAAAAAACATTTTCGTTCCTATGTTAAACCAACTTTACCTAGGTCACCTATCCCAATACAACCACCTGCCAACATATCCACTAACTATTATAATAGCTTCTGAATTGTGGATCTTCATATTACCAGCCAACTGTTCATTACTGCAGATATTCTATACAGTTATCTTACAAAGAAGATGATGTAGGAGAAGGGTACTCCAACTGCGAAGAGCTGTGTCTGCATGTGTAGTGGACTACAACTATTAAGAGCATGTTGGTCATGTCGAGCAGTCAGATTATGTTGGGGGGTTAGAATTGTATTATGGCCTCGTCCAAAGGTTGGTTATGTTGGGGGTTGTAGTGTTTTATGTAAAGGGTATAATATAAAGAAAATGTCCGGGTGTGCCCAAACACGTAGGAGAAGGGTACTCCAACTGCGAAGAGCTGTGTCTGATTGTGTAGTGGACTACAACTATAAAGAACATGATCATTTTGTCCAGCTGCCGGGTTTATGCTCGGAGTTAGAATTTTGTATAGATTACCTCCAAAAGGGAGAAGTAGCCAAAATAATAAACAAAAAAATCCCTTTTACTACCATCAGAGAATACATATACAATCTATATCACAAAACGGGGGGCGAGCACCAATGGGAGCAAACCCTGCATTACAGATATGGCACATACCTATTCTAGTATATGAACCTGTGCACCCAGAAGTGTATATTACATACAGTATATATCCCTGGAATCTGCTTCCTCAGTAGCGCCTTCCTTATCACGGTGGTGACGTGATGACATTGATGCATGCCGTGTGGGATTGGGTGCCGCTAATTCCAAGGACTGTAGGAAGCTCTTGGTTGTGTGGTAATCCTCACAAAGCTAATCACAGCAACATGCGCATTGGGGGCGTGGTCTGTCTGGGGGCGTGGTCTGTCTGGCGTCCGTGGGTTTACACTTTGCCATGAGTCAGGGAAAGCATTGATGCTACTTGGCTATACTAGGTGCCATCTTTAAGACCTTTCCTGCCTCCTACTTGCCATAGTCTTTATATATAAGATGCACTCCTGGGTGCACAAGTTCGTATACGAACAATCACAGAAAATGGCTGTTCCTTACTGAGTGAGGAGTGCATATAGATGCGTCCTCCTCTCACCATGCAGGTAGCTGTGCAGGAGTGTACACCAAGCATCCACCCCCCTCATTATCCGGAGGCAGTGTGATTGGCCGTCTCATCGGTGTCCCTCACAGGTGTTATTGGCTCCTCCAGCTACCTGCATGGTGAGAGGAGGATGCATCTATATGCACTCCTCAGTCAGTAAGGAACGGCCGTTTTCTGTGATTGTTTATGATTTTTTTATATTTCCCCCTCTGTGATGCAAGTTCGTATACTAGAATACTTCTGTGCCCCAATTGCAGTTATTTGCTAGAATACCTGTGATGTGAGGATTATTCCCATGCATGGTAGCTCTGCTTCCTACCACCCTGTGGCCGGACGTGTGTGAACAGTGTTGTGTTCGTTGGGTTTGTGCGGGTGCCAGACAAGGTGTATGAACAGTCCTGTTCTATCTTGCGTGCAAGTCCCTGGGGTGTTGGTGTGAACATTGACATGTTCAGTGTCTGTGTAGGCTTCCAGACATCAGGTGTGAACAGTCCTGTTCTGTGAGTTGGTGTGAGCTGTATCCTGTCCTGCTGTGGATCGTTTGCCATCCGGGGGTAGGTAGGTCCCTAGGTTCCAGCGCAAGGCCATCCTTATCAGGACGATCACCCTGCTTGCAGGCAGGTTTTCAAGTGGTGGTTGCCCTGTTAGAGTAGGGGTATGTTATGCCTGCCTGTGAGACCACTTCGCAGTCCTACCGTTGGTGGTCAGTGTGCATTTGTGTGAACGCCGTCTTGCATCCGTGCTGGGGCCTGGGGCCCTGGTGGTGTGCAGACGTAACAGATAGATGTTGTATATTTATTATTTCTTGGTCTCGTAAAACTGGTCTTTTCTTCTTATTGTTGGCTACTTTATTTTGTTTTCTATTTGCTCTTCGAATTGTATTCTGGTCATGTTGTGGGTTGGAGTGTTCTATGGAAAGACTATAAGCAAATTACACAAGGTGATGTTATGGGCAATGCCAGAAAATAGTTTAGACCAGGTGTGCATCGAGTATTGCAGACGAGTGCTAGTTACTTCACTCCAAGAGCCCGTTTAACGTTTGTTGGACTGACAATAGAAACTTCCATCAACATCAAAAGGCAAAATAAAGTGTGCTAGACGCAAATGTTTAGATGCAATGGCTACTTGGCTCTTGGGATTGCCCAGCCTTGAAGGGGCAGGATGGGCAATAAGTTGTACATTGGCAGGGGTTTGTTGTCCAAGACCTACACCAATCAGCTGTCAGCCATGCAGTCATACATTCAGCTGATTTCTGCAGGAAGCAGACAGCTCTGTTCCTACTGCAGTGGTCAGGCTTGGTATTAGAAGCAAAGTTCCCACTGACATGAATAGGACCTTCATACCAAGCTTGACCACTGCAGTTAGACCGGAGCTGTCTGCTTCCTGCAGAAATCAACTAAGTGCATTAGCACACCAGCTCAGCAACCAGCTGATCAGTGGGGCCCCCAGCCAATCTACTATTGATGGCCTCTCCTAATCATAGGCGGTCAATAGTTAACAACTGGACAACCCCCTTAAACTGTCTATTGCAGTTTCTAAGATTGAATCTGTGTGTGGAACGTTTCTTGGTAAATCTGAAGCGCACAGACTTTACTGGTAATCTGTATTCCTAATATCTTATGTCGAGCGGAGGGCAAATAGAAAAAAACAAAAATATGTACCGAAGACAGGTGAGATAACTGTATACAATACCGCCCTCAGTCCCACATCCTACATACAACGCTTGGTCTCTGCTATATAAAGCCTTTGAAGTGCTTGTGTAATACAGGTAACGTCTATACATCCAGCTAGTCTCCGCGGAGCCCTCTCGCACTATACGGTTCATGGAAGCAAACATTCCTTAATCCACCTTCGGTCGTAGGTTCCCTATCTGGTCAAGAGGTTTGGTCAAGCATACATGACCACAATGATACGTCTAGTCAAGTTCACAGGAGCCTGGATATGTCTCGGCTCTTGCAGATTGTATGCAGCTGCTGGTGAGCAGGTCCCGCCTGATATGTAGAAAATGTAACAAAAAAACCCAAAAAGTTAGCTGCCAGTCTAGAGCAGGACTGCATTGTAGCCGAGTGGAGCGTTGACAAGTCTTTCTGCAGAGACATGAAGCGGCCTACCCCTGGTCAACAGAGGGAACCTTGCATGAAACACCATAGAAGGATTACCCATCAATTTGGCCCCAGAAACAGTAAGAGGGGTCTGTCTCGACCCTTCCCACGCTCTGTTATTTGGCTTCATGCTCCGCAGATGTTGCCGTCTTTTAGCTTTTAGTCTCTTGCCATAAGAAACTTTTTCCTTACCAATTCAGACTTTTTTTTCCCACGTGTCTGTATCCTCCATGTTCACTGATCCTATTAAATCCTCAGTTCCCCGTCACCAGAAGGGTCAAGATTATGCTCTGTACTAAGTACAGAAGCAGATGGGCCCTGGGAGATCCCAAACGGGGACACAACAGGCGAGCGTGCAGCCAGAGGAGACAAAGATGGGGAGAAGCTAGGTGGTATAATAGAAGAGGAAAGAGAAGCGTCATGAGTTATGGGGGAACGGCGTAGGGATGAAAAGTTAGGAAAGGTTCTGGCCACAGCAGGCTTCGGAGGCACGGTTTTGGCACCAGGATGAGCAACAGATGTGATAAGAGGAGGTGGATCAATACGGGGTTGGGGAATTGCTTTTGGTTTTGGCTGGAAAGGTTTCCTTAGTGCTGACTCGTCCTTGAGTCGGGCGATCTCCATGAACACACTGGCCAACGGCTGAAACTGGGGACACCAGTTCAGCAAATAATCCCAGTTGTAGCTGCCTCGTAATTCCTCATCACTAGCAACGATAGCTGTCAACGATCCTTCTACAGATGGCTTACCATCTTCAGGGAAAGAATAGTCCTTTGGGTGGGACATATTTAGCCCACATCCCACCCCCATAAAAGCGCCTCCTCCCCCACTATCATCTCGATATAGTGTTGACTGAGCAGAACCCTTTTTGTTCTTAAACCATTGTCCACTATCCATAGAGGGGTCACAAGAGATATCGGACAACTGGTCAGCATCTTGTTGTATACCAGAATCTGGACCGCGTGCAGATATGTGCTCTTGCATAGAAGATGTAATGCTTGCAACACGTGGATATTCATTGATCATACGGATCTCATCATCTTCTGCCGCTTCGGCTGATCCACGGCCGCTGGAATGTGAGGGATCTAGAGAGCCCCCTCTAGTATAAGACCCATCGACAGTGGACGATTCCATAGAGTAACCTGGAAGGGTTTGGTGATAAATTCGATCACCGCTACCAAGTGCGGATTTTTCATGCCCCATTCTTTGTAGGTTGCTACCTTGTAAAGTGTCCAGTTGGGCATCAGCCTCTTCACTTTTCTTTTGGATCCCCCGCGACCTGCAGACCACCAGAATAATAGCAACTGCAGCTAGAACCACAACGACTGCCAATGATGAAGCTACAGATACTATGAGAAGTAAATTCAGGTCTGGAGCCAAACCAAAAGATGTATGTGTAATGTCCACTGTCAACTGAGCCATGGCTACACGTGAGGATGGTAGAGGACTGTGAGCATGGACTTCCATACTCATTTCTCTCGTCTCTCTTTTCGAGCGTCCAGATCGGTGTCTTTGGCTATCTACTTTTAGGTAGATCTGACCTGTTGTTTCATTAATTCCAAAGTAGGGCGATGGTTTAGATAAAGCGTAGAGGACCACACCGTCGGCCCCTTCATCCTCGTCTGTGGCCTGAACCCGCCCGATGATCTGCCCTTTGTTTGCACCTTCTGGCACCTCAAAACTGAAGTATGGAGCGACAAATACGGGATCGTATTCATCTTCCCCAGTCACGAGGACTTGCACAGTGACCGTAGCGGAAAAGTTTCCTGCGTCTGTTGCTTTTACTATCATATTGAAGGCTTTGCTGCGCTCATAATCAAAGCTCTGCCGGGAGAGAAGTTCTCCTGAAGTCCTGTTCACAGAAAATACATCTTTGCCGGTAGGTAGTCCTGGTTCCGTTGCTGGAAGCTCAACCACTGTATACAGCAACTGGCCAAACATTCCCGTGTCGAGGTCAATGGCGTGAATGATAGTAAGTAAAGTGTTCGCCGGCTGGTTTTCCCTTATACTTGTAGTCAGAATCTGTACAGGAAAGTACGGCTTGTTGTCATTGATGTCACGAACTTCCACGGTGACAGGAGTAAGTGCAAAATTGACCAGCCCACTCTTACCATCAAAAGCAAGGACTACCAATGAATGCAGAGCTTGCCTCTCCCTGTCGAGCTGACGCACCAGCTTAATGGCGCCCGTTGCCTCATTGATCTGAAAAAGTCGGCTCTCATCCCCCGATGTGATTCTGTAATGCACCAGGCCATTTTGTCCAGAGTCGGAATCTTGAGCCAATACCCGTAGCACATCGGAGCCGACGGGTGCAGCTTCACTAAGGAGTACACTATAATCCGGGCGTGGAAATACTGGCGGGTTATCATTGACATCTAATACAGTGATGAGTACATGAACAGAATGACTTCTTTGGGGAACACCTCTATCAGACGCACCCAGAGTAAGATTATAAGAGCGCGTGGTCTCAAAATCCAAGTTATCTGTCAAGATGATGGAGCCAATTTGCTGAAATTGGCCATTCCAGAAGCGCAATCCGCTCTGTACATGGAAGGCGTTACCGATGTTCCCACTCAGAATTGTGTAATCTAGGACTGAATTTTCTGGTGTCAAGTCGGCGTCAGTGGCCTCTAAAATCAAGATGGTGCTACCCAGCGGGAGGTCCTCCGGTACAGCCGCTGTGTACTCTTGTTGTGGGAATGTGGGGACGTGGTCATTCACGTCTGTCACCAGAATCTGCACTGTTACAAGAGAAGTCAGAGTTGGCGACCCATGATCTCGAGCTTCTACCAGCACGTCCACCAAAGGTCGAGAGGTGTCCAACTCTATCGGCTGTTTGGTAAAAAGTGTCCCTGTGAATGGAAAATAAAGATTATCAGCCAGGCACAAAATGGACATAAGGGCACATTCACACTTGCTCGGTGGCATTCCATTTCCCTGTTCTGTCATGGGTCAGGAAAGCTTAATGCCAGCCAGAGGCGGATCTGTTGTATGACGGAAGCGAACAGTACCATTGACTATAATGGGGTTGGCCAGGCTTCCGTCATGATGCAGAACATTTTACACTGCGCTATTCTGTCTGGGATTTCGTGCTGGATCTGCACAAGAGGCTCCATACGGTTCAACAGGTACTGTGAATGCTGCCTTCCAACAGGTGGCGCTGCAGAGGCATTGTTCCATCTTCTCATTTGCATAAATTTCTCAGAGAAGCATGGATGCCCTTATAAGTCTCCTCACTAGGTGCTCTCCTTAAGGAGAAACCATACCCCTCCTGACCCTGAGGAAAATGAATGGCACACTTATGTAAGTAAGTGCCCCTGTGCAAAATATGTGAACAGCCTAATATCTGCTTTTCAGTCCCACAGAATATAAACACAGAGGGGATGGAGGGGACCGAAAAGCAAGAACCTGCTGTGGAATCATTAGGTATCTGGATCTGCCGTCTCCTCTGAACTCATCGGCATTTAGAACCTTCTATGTGAAGCATCAGAGGTTTATAGCTACCAGACCTCCTCAACAAAGAAATAGGGGCATCTGCACTGGAGGCTCCACCAGAGCCCCAACACTGGGTGGCATAACCTCTAGGATGAAGTAATACTGTCCCCTCTCATGTCCTTCTGTGTCCCCAGTTAGTAATAACCTCTCATTTAGTCATAGTGCTCCCTTATGTGCCCCTCTCTGTCCCCAATCAGTATTACGGCCCTCTTTGTGGCCCCATTTAGTGGTAGTGTCCCACCTGTGGTCCGAATCATTAACAGTGAAACCCCTCTGTGACCCTAATTTTTTTATAATACCCCCTATTGTGGCCCCAAGTGATAATAGTCCCCCCTCTCTGTGCCTAATTAGTATTACTACCACCTCTGTGTCTCCAGTTAATAATACTGCAACCTCTGGCCCAATTCAGTAATAGTGCCTCCTCTGCAGCCCCCTTTAGTAATAATGCCCTCTCTGCGGCCCCATTTAGTAATGATGTGACCCTAATTAGTATTACTTCCCTCTCTATGTCCCCATTTAATAATGGTGCCCCCCTCTATGGCCTCTGCTGTAGCTCCCAGTCTATGGACATATAAAGCCCAGGTTTGGGGCCGGACTTGATCAATACTAGAGATACAGATAGTCAAGTAATAATACCGTTATCTGGATCGATGTGAAAGGCGTTGGGATCCGATGATAAGACTTTGTAAGTGACTCTGCCCATCTCTCCGGAGTCTCGATCGGTGGCAGAAATAGTGATCAGTGGGGTCCACGCCTGAGTATGTTCCACGATTATGACCTGATGGGTGGAAGCTGACTGATTACCATCTTGTATCAGAGATGCAGAAGTGTTACCAAGAGCTAGGAGCATTACATGAGGCAGCGCCCGGCATGCAGAGGGTTACAGGAGGGTCCGCCATACCTGGTATAGGCTCTGCTTGAACTCTGGTGCGTTATCATTGACGTCTTGTAGGGCGATCCTCACATCCGCCCGGGTCTGGTGTTTCCCATCTGACGTCTGTATCGTTAACGTGTACGATGCCCGCTGCTCGTAGTCCAGGGGCTCCGTGAGCCATATCTGCCCCCCATAACGGAAGATGCTGAATGTGCTTCCCGGAGAGCCATCGATACTCAGCACGTACCACAAGGGAGGGCCCGAGTCCACATCATTGGCCGTCACCTGAGCAATTTCTGAGCCGATGAGAGCATCTGTAGAGTAGAGGACCATTAGTTGTGTCTCCCTGGTGGTCGGTTCAGGAGAGACGTGGGCATCACCGTGCCAGCTCATAAGGGGCACTCCACAGCGGCATCAGCAAAAATAGTTTGGTTTCCTGGTATTTACTGGGATCTCCCCATTCTAATATTTCGTGATCAGGGAGAGGACCCTACTGTTCGGACTATAAGACACAGGCAGGTTTAGACAACGGAAAAACTCATACCAATTAAATCTTTTCTGGTGGCCCCTACAGTAATCCTTCCCCCTCTGTGGCCCTATAGTAATTGTGACCCTAGCCCCCCCAGTAGTATAGTGGTCCCAGTAGTAACAATGGCCCTCCAGTAGTATAGTGGCCTCCAATGGTCCCAATAGTAAGAGTAGCCCCAAACGGTCCTGGCAGTAATAGTGGCCCCCAGTTGTCTCAATAGTAATAGTGCCCCCTGTAGTAATAGTGGTCCCAGTAATATAGTGGCCCCAGTGGTCTCAGTAGTAGTAGTGACCCCAATAATAATAGTGCCTCCAGTAGTAATAGTGGCCCTAGAAGTACAGTGGCCCTGCAATGGTCTCAATTGTAATAGTGCCTCTAGTAGTAATAGTCAGTCCCTGTGGTAATAGAGCACCAAGTAGGAAAAGTGGCCCCAGTACCTCCAGCTGGAAGGACTTTACCTGCCTCTGTAGCTCCAGTGCAGCCGCTGTTGAATATCACCGGCTCTGCCCCCCCCCCCCCGGCATCTGCATTATTGCACATCCTGTACACGCAGCGCTGACATCGAGAGGAAGGGTCATAGGTCAGAGCCTGTGATAATCAGTGGCGGCTTCACCAGGGCTACAGAGGGAGGTGAAGCACTTTCTGGTGGTCCTAATAATCAGTTATACTGCAAAAGCACTCTGCCTGATCATCATGGAAGTGGTCCGGGGGTCTGGTGCTGCCAGACCCTCCTGACGTTGGATGAGAAGACGAACACACTTAACAAGATTTTTTCTTGGTAAAAAGTGTGTCTTTAGTTCGAAAAATATGATATGCAGTAAAAACGAGACCTGAACCATATACCCACCCTCCGAGATCAACCATATACCCACCCTCCGAGATCAACCATATACCCACCCTCCGGGATCAACCATATACCCACCCTCCGAGATCAACCATATACCCACCCTCCGGGATCAACCATATACCCACCCTCCGAGATCAACCATATACCCACCCTCCGGGATCAACCATATACCCACCCTCCGGGATCAACCATATACCCACCCTCCGGGATCAACCATATACCCACCCTCCGGGATCAACCATATACCCACCCTCCGAGATCAACCATATACCCACCCTCTGAGATCAACCATATACCCACCCTCCGGGATCAACCATATACCAACGCTCCGAGATCAACCATATACCCACCCTCCGAGATCAACCATATACCCACCCTCCGAGATCAACCATATACCCACCCTCCGGGATCAACCATATACCCACCCTCCCGGGATCAACCATATACCTACCCTCCGAGATCAACCATATACATACCCTCCGGGATCAACCATATACCCACCCTCCGGGATCAACCATATACCCACCCTCCGGGATCAACCATATACATACCCTCCGGGATCAACCATATACCCACCCTCCGGGATCAACCATATACCCACCCTCCGGGATCAACCATATACCCACCCTCCGAGATCAACCATATACCCACCCTCCGAGATCAACCATATACCCACCCTCCGGGATCAACCATATACCCACCCTCTGGGATCAACCATATACCCACCCTCCGGGATCAACCATATACCCACCCTCCGGGATCAACCATATACCCACCCTCCGGGATCAACCATATACCCACCCTCCCGGATCAACTATATACCCACCCTCCGGGTTCAACTATATACCCACCCTCCGGGATGCTGAGCTCCAGTTGGAGGGGGATAGTCGGACTGTTATCATTGATGTCCATCACCACCAGGGTTAGTGTAGCCGATCCAGTCAGCGGAGGGGACCCACGATCTGTCGCTGTGACCACCAACCTGGAAATACACTTAGATGTCTAAAGATAGAAATTCACATATACACTGTACATGACCTAAAGTATATGAACCCCAGACCATCCCACCTGTAAGGGCTTGTTGGGCATCCTCTTCCAGAACCAGGGCTATTATGGAGTTTCCTCCCTTATGTCTTTATGGGCTTTGCTTAGTGCACAGGGGCACAAGGGTGTCCAGGCAATAACTATGGATAGCCTATCTCTAGGGTAGGTCAGCAGTAGTCAATCGCCAGCCACCCACCACTCAGGATGCCCGGGTATATGCCGATCGCCCACTTGTCAGTGCAGTGGGCAAGACATGCATCATGGGGGAAGGAAGCAGCCTGTCTGGCTTCACGCCCCCAGGGAAACCAATAGGAGGTGAAGCGGCTCTTCTACTTCCACAGCCGTCGCCGGTGTCTGAAGTGGAAGAGCTGGAAGCGTACGAGCGGCTTTAGCTCCCACTGATGGCAGCCACGCTCTTTCCTCCCCATCCCCATGGCATACGATTGTAATGTACAGGATTGTAGACTCCATAAAAGGCTGTGGACTCCTAGGTGATGCAATGTTGTAGATATCACTGTAATATGCTAACTTGATGTTGGTCAACCACACTTTATCCCTCACAAGGTACAGCCTAGCCTGTGATAGGTAGAAGGAAGCTTGGCAGGGGTTGGTAGATAGAAGTCCGAGTGAAAGAATAAGAGGAGTTAGTTTAGTCTAAGGAGAAGTCTAAGGAAGGAAGCTGAGGAGCAAGAAAGAAGGTGCTTGCTTGAGAGAGCTCCAGAGCTACCAGTGCAGTGGGGAGAAAGTGCGAGTACCTAAAAGTTCTACAGTTCATACTGAGCGAGACAGAGAAGGAATAGTCTGCAGCAAGGATGAAGTAACGGGGATGTTCGAAGACACTGCAGGCCGTTCATGTGATCAGCGGTGGCCAATCAGAGCAATGTGTAGTTTTAGTCTACCAATGCAGAGTGTGAATCAGGTAGACAGAGAATCCATGTTGCCATCTTGGTTTATCTGAGACTTGCGGATGAGGAGTCTCAGATAAACCAAGAGGAGGACATCCCTTTAAATGATGTGTTTTGTGGAAGAACATGCTGATGACTTCCCTCTTACTGTTTAGCATACAGGAAGGTTTAGATCTTGGACAGATTGACATGAAGCATGAGGACATGTAATCCCACCGCTGTCCTCTGTCTAGTATTACATGTATAAAGATGGCATAGGCCACGAGTAGTAGATTGGTGGAAGGCCGTTGCCCAGGACTCCTGTCGCTCAGATGTTTGCTTGGCTGCTAAATTCATGAACTTAAGCTGATTTCTGCAGGAAGCAAACAGCTCCATTCTCTCTGCAGTGGACAGGTTTGGTATTGCAATCCAAGTACTCATATACTTCAATACCTAAAATACCAGATCTGACCACTATCGTGAGAACGGAGCTGTCCGCTTCCTGCAGAAATCAGCTTAATGCATGTGTACACGGGCCCAGAGATGGCTTGAGGATTGGCCATCGATGATTCACAACTGGACAATCCCTTCATTATAGGACACAATAGTGCGTAGTCCGCCTGCACTCACCGCGCCTCGGACCAGATCTCACGGTCTAAGATAACCGCGGTGGTCACAACGCCTGTGTGAGGGTCAATGCGAAAAAGATCCTTCATGGGCTGGAACATCTCGAACATGTAGGTGAGCTGCCCATTGGCTCCTTGGTCGGCATCCTCAGCGAGGACCTAGGAAGAAGACATCGGTCTGGGTAACCAGCGCCCGTTAACCCTTCTATCACCCAGTGACCCCTGTGCCCTTTACCTGTATGAGGCGACTCCCGTCCGCCTGGCCTTCCCTGATATAAGCCGTGTAGGCAGGCAACTGGAAGCGGGGAGCGTTGTCGTTGGCGTCCTGCAGCAGGACGGTGACCGTGGTGAAGGCGTAATGATGAGCGCTCTCCGCCTGCACTACAAGCTTATGGCGCGGGTTCAACTCAAAGTCCAGTAACGCCGGCTGGAGAACGCTGATCTGTCCTGGAGGAAGAGGGTCAGAAAGGTCATTACAGCGTAATGTATAGTGGATGTTACTCTGGGGGACATATAATGTGTTGGAGATGTTACTAGCTGCAAACTGGGGGACATATAATGTGTTGGAGAGGTTACTGGCCGCACTCTGGGGGACATATAATGTGTTGGAGATGTTACTGTCCGCACTCTGGGGGACATATAATGTGTTGGAGATGTTACTGGCTGCACTCTGGGGGACATACAATGTGTTGTAGATGTTACTGGCTGCACTCTGGGGGACATATAATGTGTTGTAGATGTTACTGGCCGCACTCTGGGGGACATATAATGTGTTGGAGATGTTACTGGCTGCACTCTGGGGGACATATAATGTGTTGGAGATGTGACTGGCTGCACTCTGGGGGACATACAATGTGTTGTAGATGTTACTGGCTGCACTCTGGGGGACATATAATGTGTTGGAGATGTTACTGGCTGCACTCTGGGGGACATATAATGTGTTGGAGATGTTACTGGCCGCACTCTGGGGGACATATAATGTGTTGGAGATGTTACTGGCCGCACTCTGGGGGACATATAATGTGTTATAGATGTTACTGGCTGCACTCTAGAGGACATATAATGTGTTGGAGATGTTACTGGCCGCACTCTGGGGGACATATAATGTGTTGGAGATGTTACTGGCCGCACTCTGGGGGACATATAATGTGTTATAAATGTTACTAGCCGCACTCTGGGGGACATAAAATGTGTTGGAGATGTTACTGGCTGCACGCTGGGGACATATAATGTGTTGGAGATGTTACTAGCTGCACTCTGGGGGACATATAATGTGTTGGAGATGTTACTGGCTGCACTCTGGGGGACATATAATGTCTTGGAGATGTTACTGGCTGCACTCTGGGGACATATAATGTGTTGGAGATGTTACTGGCCGCACTCTGGGAGACATATAATGTGTTGTAGATGTTACTGGCTGCACTCTGGGGGACATATAATGTGTTGTAGATGTTACTGGCCGCACTCTGGAGGACATATAATGTGTTGTAGATGTTACTGGCCGCACTCTAGGGGACATATAATGTGTTGGAGATGTTACTGGCCGCACTCTGGGGGACATATAATGTGTTGGAGATGTTACTGGCCGCACTCTGGGGGACGTATAATGTGTTGGAGATGTTACTGGCCGCACTCTGGGGGACGTACAATGTGTTGGAGATGTTACTGGCCGCACTCTGGGGGACGTATAATGTGTTGGAGATGTTACTGGCTGCACTCTGGGGGACGTATAATGTGTTGGAGATGTTACTGGCTGCACTCTGGGGGACGTACAATGTGTTGGAGATGTTACTGGCCGCACTCTGGGGGACATATAATGTGTTGTAGATGTTACTGGCTGCACTCTGGAGGACATATAATGTGTTGGACATGTTACTGGCTGCACTCTGGAGGACATATAATGTGTTGGAGATGTTACTGGCTGCACTCTGGGGGACATATAATGTGTTGGAGATGTTACTGGCCGCACTCTGGGGGACATATAATGTGTTGGAGATGTTACTGGCCGCACTCTGGGGGACATATAATGTGTTGGAGATGTTACTGGCCGCACTCTGGGGTACGTATAATGTGTTGGTGATGTTACTGGTCGCACTCTGGGGGACATATAGTGTGTTGTAGATGTTACTGGCTGCACTCTGGAGGACATATAATGTGTTGGACATGTTACTGGCCGCACTCTGGGGGACATATAATGTGTTGGAGATGTTACTGGCTGCAGTCTGGGGGACATATAATGTGTTGTAGATGTTACTGGCTGCACTCTGGGGGACATATAGTGTGTTGGAGATGTTACTGGCCGCACTCTGGGGGACATATAATGTGTTGGAGATGTTACTGGCTGCACGCTGGGGACATATAATGTGTTGGAGATGTTACTGGCTGCACTCTGGGGGACATATAATGTGTTGTAGATGTTACTAGCTGCACTCTGGGGGACATATAATGTGTTGGAGATGTTACTGGCCGCACTCTGGGGGACATATAATGTGTTGGAGATGTTACTGGCCGCACTCTGGGGGACATATAATGTCTTGGAGATGTTACTGGCCGCACTCTGGGGACATATAATGTGTTGGAGATGTTACTGACCGCACTCTGGGAGACATATAATGTGTTGTAGATGTTACTGGCTGCACTCTGGGGGACATATAATGTGTTGTAGATGTTACTGGCCGCACTCTGGGGGACATATAATGTGTTGGAGATGTTACTGGCCGCACTCTGGGGGACATATAATGTCTTGGAGATGTTACTGGCCGCACTCTGGGAGACATATAATGTGTTGTAGATGTTACTGGCTGCACTCTGGCGGACATATAATGTGTTGTAGATGTTACTGGCCGCACTCTGGGGGACATATAATGTGTTGGAGATGTTACTGGCCGCACTCTGGGGGACGTATAATGTGTTGGAGATGTTACTGGCCGCACTCTGGGGGACGTATAATGTGTTGCAGATGTTACTGGCCGCACTCTGGGGGACGTATAATGTGTTGGAGATGTTACTGGCTGCACTCTGGGGGACATATAATGTGTTGGAGATGTCTCCCCTTCAGTAAGCTGATCACTTCCTCTTCTGATCGGGATGATTTCTGAGAAGTGGTAACGCTCGTTAGGGACGCCTGTGATAGCAGCCTATGAGACCATGCGGGGGGCGGGGCCTAATAGGCTTAGTTACATGGCAGACATGGAGGACTTTGTCAGGCTTTCGGCTGCCATGGGAACCCATTGTTACCTTGGGATCGCACTGTGGGGTCCCGATGGATGACAGAGCCTCCCCCACTGGTTATGATTTCTGGCTGTTAGAGCAGGAGCTGGGCTGTCAGATAACAAATCTCCGGCCTATTAAGATGTATGTCAGGCATAACCCCCAGTAGTGCGGTCCGTAAAAAGGTCGGTGACTCCGGGGTCCTCAGCGTGCCGCAGTCAGGGGTATTGCAGCTCATCATGGCTGCGGATATCACTACAGTGAGGGGTATTCGTAGCGGCGGCCTTCGGTTGCTACCTGTATTCGGGCTGATGCTGAAGGCTCCGTTTTCATTTCCGCTTAGGACGCTGTAGCTGATCTTCCCGGACGATCCTCCGCTGTGTGCTGCTTTCACGGATCCAACCGCGGTGCCTGCGAAGGACGAGCACAGAAAGATGAGGCCCTTCACACCGCCCTGAGCTCTTCATTCCTTCACAGGAAGGGCACAAACACCAGCGGAGGGACCCCGCTCAGAATAGAGAGACCTCCCTCACTATACAGGGACCCCGCTCAGAATAGAGAGACCTCCCTCACTATACAGGGATCCCGCTCAGAATAGAGAGACCTCCCTCACTATAAAGGGATCCTGCTTAGAATAGAGAGACCTCACTCACTATACAGGGACCCCGCTCAGAATAGAGGGAACCCCCTCAGTGTAGAGGGACCCCGCTCAGAAAAGAGAGACCCCGCTCACTATACAGGGACCCGGCTTAAAATAGAGACCCCACTCACTATACATGGTCCCCGCTCAGAATAGAGAGACCGCACTCACTATAAAGGGACCCTGCTTAGAATAGAGAGACCTCACTCACTATAAAGGGACCCTGCTCAGAATAGAGAGACCGCACTCACTATAAAGGGACCCTGCTTAGAATAGAGAGACCGCACTCACTATAAAGGGACCCTGCTTAGAATAGAGAGACCTCACTCACTATACAGGGACCCCGCTCAGAATAGAGAGACCCCACTCAGTATACAGGGACCCCACTCAGAATAAAACCCCACTCACTATACAGGGACGTCACTCAGAATAGAGAGACCCCACTCACTATACAGGGACCCCGCTCAGAATAGAGAGACTCCACTCACTATACAGGGACCCCGCTCAGAATAGAGAGACCACACTCACTATACAGGGACCACGCTCAGAATAGAGACCCCACTCACTATACAGGGACCACGCTCAGAATAGAGAGACCCCACTCACTATACAGGGACCCCGCTCAGAATAGAGAGACTCCATTCAGTATACAGAGACCCCACTTAAAATGGAGAGATTCTATTCACTATACAGGGACACCGCTCAGAAGAGAGGGAACCCCCTCATTGTAGAGGGACCCCACTCACTATGAGGGGACCACGCTCAGAATATAGGGAACCCCCTCAGTGTAGAGAAACCCCGCTTACTATACAGGGACCCCCCTCAGAATAGAGAGATCCCACTCGCTATACAGGGACCACGCTCACTATACAGGGACCACGCTCAGTGTAGAGGGACCCCGCTCAGAATAGAGAGACCACACTCACTATACAGGGACCTCGCTCAGAAAAGAGAGAACCCCCTCAGTGTAGAGGGGCCCCACTCACTATCCAGGGACCCCGCTCAGAATAGATGAACCCGCTCAGTGTAGAGGGACCACGCTCACTATACAGGGACCCCGCTTAGAATAGAGAGACCCCACTCACTATACAGGGACCCCGCTCAGAATAGAGGGAACCCCCTCAGTGTAAAGGAACCCCACTCACTATACAGGGACCCTGCTCAGAATAGAGGGAAGACCTTAATTTAGAGTGACGACGCTCACTATACAGGGACCCCGCTCTGAATAGAGAGACCCCACTCACTATACAGGGACTCCGCTTAGAATAAAGACCCCACTCACTATACAGGGACCCTGTTGAGAATAGAGAGACCCCACTCACCATACAGGGACGCTGCTCAGAGTAGAGAGACCCCACTCACTATACAGGGACCCCGCTCAGAATAGAGGGAACCCCCTCAGTGTAGAGGAACCCCACTTACTCTACAGGGACCCCGCTCAGAATAGAGAGACCCTACTCACTATACAAGGACCCCACTCAGAATAGAGACCCAACTCACTATACAGGGACCCCGCTCACTATACAGGGACCCTGCTCAGAATAGAGGGAACCCCCTCAGTGTAGAGAAACCCTGCTCACTATACAGGTACTACGCTCAGAATAGAGAGACCCCACTCACTATACAGGGACCCCGCTCAGAATGGAGAGAGCCCACTCACTATACATGGACCCTGCTCAGAATAGAGGGACCCTGCTCAGAATAGAGGGAACCCTACTCACTATACAGGGACCCTGTTCAGAATAGAGGGAACCCGCTCAGAATAGAGAGACCCCACTCAGTATACAGGGACTCCACTCAGAATACAGACCCCACTCACTATACCGGGACTCTGCTCCGAATAGAAAGACCCCACTCACTATACAGGGACTCTGCTCAGAATAGAAAGACCCCACTCACTATACAGGGACTCAGCTCAGAATAGAGAGACCCCACTCACCATACAGGGACCCTGCTCAGAATAGAGACCCCACTTACTATACAGGGACCCCGCTCACTATACTGGGACCCCACTCAGAATAGAGACCCCACTCACTGTACAGGAAGCTCGCTCAGAATAGAGAGACACCACTCACTATACAGGGACCCCGTTCAGAAAAGAGGGACCCCGCTCAGAATAGAGAGACCCTACTCAGTATATAGGGACCCTGCTCAGAATAAAGACCCCACTCACTATATAGGGACCCCGCTCAGAATAGAGAGACCCCACTTGTTATACAGGGACCCCGCTCAGAATAGAGGGAACCCCGTCAGTGTAGAGGGACTCCATTCACTTTACAGGGACCCCGCTCAGAATAGAGAGACCCCACTCACTATACAGAGACCCAGCTGAAAATAGAGACCCCAATCACTATATAGGGACCCCGCTCAGAATAGAGGGAATCCCCTCAGTGTAGAGAGACCCCACTTAGTATACAGGGACCTCACTCAGAATAGAGACACCACTCACTATACAGGGACCCCGCTCAGAATAGAAAGACCCCACTCACTATACAGGGACCCCACTCAGAATAGAAGGAACCCTCTCAGTGCAGAGAGACCCCACTCAGTATACAGGGACCCCACTCAAAATAGAGACTCCACTCACTATACAGAGACCCCGCTCAGAATATAGAACCCACTCACTATACAGGGACTCTGCTCAAAATAGAGAGACCCCACTCACTATACAGGGACCCGGCTCAGTATAGAAAGACCCCACTCACTATACAGGGAACCCTCTCAGTGCAGAGGGACCCCGCTCACTATACAGGGACCCTGCTCACTATACAGGGACCCTGCTCAGAATAAAGAGACCCCACTAAGTATACAAGGACCCCACTCAAAATAGAGACCGCACTCACTATACAGAGACCCCGCTCAGAATATAGACCCCACTCACTATACAGGGACTCTGCTCAAAATAGAGAGACCCGACTCACTATACAGGGACCCCGCTCAGAATAGAGAGACCCCACTCACTATACAGGGACCCTGCTCAGAATAGAGGGAACTCCCTCAGTGTAGAGGAACCCCGCTCCCTATACAGGGACCCCACTCAGAATAGAGGGAATCCCCTCAGTGTAGAGGGTCCCCGCTCGCTATACAGGGACACCGCTTAGAATAGAAAGAACCCACTCAGTATACAGGGACCCAGCTGAGAATAGAGACCTCACTCACTATACAGGGACGCCGCTCAGAATATAGACCTCATTCACTATGCAGAGACCCAGCTCAAAATAGAGAGAACCCACTCACTTTACAGGGACCGCGCTCAGAATATAGACCCCACTCACTATACAGGGACCCTGCTTAGAATAGAGGGAACTCCCTCAGTGTAGAGGAACCCCGCTCACTATATAAGGACCCCGGTAAGAATAGAGTGTCACTGCTCAGAATAGAGGTGACCCCGTCAGTGTAGAGGAACCCCACTAACTATACAGGGACCCCGCTCAGAATAGAGGGAACCCCATCAGTGTAGAGGAACCCCGCTCACTATATAAGGACCCCGGTAAGAATAGAGTGACACTGCTCAGAATAGAGGCAACCCCCTCAGTGTAGAGGGACCACGCTCACTATATAAGGATCCCGCTCAGAATAGAGAGACACCACTCACTATACAGGGACCCCGCTCAGAATAGAGAGACCCCACTCACTATACAGGGACGCCGCTCAGAATAGAGAGACCCCACTCACTATACAGGGACCCAGCTGAGAATAGAGACCTCACTCACTATACAGGGACGCCGCTCAGAATATAGACCTCATTCACTATGCAGAGACCCAGCTCAAAATAGAGAGAACCCACTCACTTTACAGGGACCGCGCTCAGAATATAGACCCCACTCACTATACAGGGACCCTGCTTAGAATAGAGGGAACTCCCTCAGTGTAGAGGAACCCCGCTCACTATATAAGGACCCCGGTAAGAATAGAGTGTCACTGCTCAGAATAGAGGTGACCCCGTCAGTGTAGAGGAACCCCACTAACTATACAGGGACCCCGCTCAGAATAGAGGGAACCCCCTCAGTGTAGAGGAACCCCGCTCACTATATAAGGACCCCGGTAAGAACAGAGTGACACTGCTCAGAATAGAGGGAACCCCCACAGTGTAGAGGGACCACGCTCACTATATAGGGATCCCGCTCAGAATAGAGAGACACCACTCACTATACAGGGACCCCGCTCAGAATACAGAGACCCCACTCACTATACAGGGACGCCGCTCAGAATATAGACCTCATTCACTATGCAGAGACCCAGCTCAAAATAGAGAGAACCCACTCACTTTACAGGGACCGCGCTCAGAATATAGACCCCACTCACTATACAGGGACCCTGCTTAGAATAGAGGGAACTCCCTCAGTGTAGAGGGACCCTACTCACTATAAAGGGACCACACTCAGAATAGAGGGAACCCCCTCAGTGTAGAGGAACCCCGCTCACTATATAAGGACCCCGGTAAGAATAGAGTGTCACTGCTCAGAATAGAGGTGACCCCGTCAGTGTAGAGGAACCCCACTAACTATACAGGGACCCCGCTCAGAATAGAGGGAACCCCCTCAGTGTAGAGGAACCCCGCTCACTATATAAGGACCCCGGTAAGAATAGAGTGACACTGCTCAGAATAGAGGTGACCCCGTCAGTGTAGAGGAACCCCACTAACTATACAGGGACCCCGCTCAGAATAGAGGGAACCCCCTCAGTGTAGAGGAACCCCGCTCACTATATAAGGACCCCGGTAAGAACAGAGTGACACTGCTCAGAATAGAGGGAACCCCCACAGTGTAGAGGGACCACGCTCACTATATAGGGATCCCGCTCAGAATAGAGAGACACCACTCACTATACAGGGACCCCGCTCAGAATAGAGAGACCCCACTCACTATACAGGGACCTCGCTCAGAATAGAGAGACCCCACTCACTATACAGGGACCCCGCTCAGAATAGAGAGACCCCACTCACTATACAGGTACCCTGCTCAGAATAGAGAGACCCCACTCACTATACAGGTACCCTGCTCAGAATAGAGGGACCCCGCTCACTATACACAGACACCGCTCAGAATACAAAGAACCCCTTCAGTACAGCTATAGGCAAGACTATATAAAGGGGGTGGCTACAGGCATGACTAAATTAAGGGGGTTGTGGCTACAGGCATGACCATATAAGGAGACCGCGGCTACAGGCGTGACTATATAAGGGGGCGGCGTCTACAAGCATGACTATAAAAAGAGGGCGGCGGCTACAGGCATGAGTATATAAAGGTGGCGGCGGCTACAGCCATGACTATATAAAGGGGGCGGCGGCTACAAGCATGACTATATAAAGGTGGCGGCTACAGGCATGACTATATAAGGGGGCGGCGGCTACAGGCATGACTATAAAGGGGGCCGCGGCTACAGGCATGACTATAAAGGGGGCCGCGGCTATGGGCATAAATATATAAAGTGGCGGCTACAGGCATGACTATATAAAGGTGGCGGCGGTTACAAGCATGACTATGTAAGGGGGCGGCGGCTACAAGCATGACTATATAAAGGGGGCAGCTACATGCATGACTATATAAAGGGGCGGCGGCTACAGGCATGAGTATATAAAGGGGGCAGCGGCTACAAGCATGACTATTTAAGGGGGCAGAGGCTACAGGCATGACCATATAAAGGGGGCGGCGGCTACATGCATGAGTATATAAGAGGGCGGCGGCTACAGGCATAACTATATAAAGGGGGCGGCGGCTACATGCATGAGTATATAAGGGGGCGGCGGCTACAGGCATAACTATATAAAGGGGGCGGCGGCTACATGCCTGACTTTATAAAGGGGGCGGTGGCTACAGGCATTAATATATAAAGGGGGCGGCGGCTACAGGCATGATTATATAAAGGGGGCGGCGGCAACAGGCATGACTATATAAGGGGGCGGCGGCAACAGGCATGACTATGTGAAGGGGGCGGAGGCTACAGGCATGAATATATAAAGGGGGCGGCGGCTACAGGCATGAATTATATAAAGGGGGCGGCAGCTACAGGCATGACTATATAAAGTGGGTGGCGGCTTCAGGCATTACTATATAAAGGGGGTGGTGGCTTCAGGCATTACTATATAAAGGGGGCGGTGGCTATAGGCATGACTATATAAGGGGGCGGCGGCTACAGGCATGACTATATAAGGGGGTGGCGGCTACAGGCATGACTATATAAAGGGGGCGGCGGCTACAGGCATGACTATATAAGGGGGCGGCGGCTACAGGCATGACTATAAAGGGGGCCGCGGCTACGGGCATAAATATATAAAGTGGCGGCGGCTACAGGCATGACTATATAAAGGTGGCGGTGGTTACAAGCACGACTATGTAAGGGGGCGGCGGCTACAAGCATGAATATATAAAGGGGGCGGTGTCTACAGGCATGAATATATAAAGGGGGCGGCGTTTACAGGCATGAATATATAAAGGGGGCGGCGGCTACAGGCATGACTATATGAAGGGGGTGGCGGCTACAGGCATGACTATATGAAGGGGTGGCGGCTTCAGGCATGACTATATAAAGGGGGCGGCATTTACAGGCATGACTATATGAAGGGGGCGGCGGCTACAGGCATGACTATAACGGGGCGGCGGCTATAGGCATGACTATATAAAGGGGCGCGACAACAGGCATGACTATATAAAGGGGACGGCGGCTACAGGCATAACTATATAAAGGGGGCGGCGGCTACAGGCATGACTATATAAAGAGGGCGGCTACAGGCATGATTATAAAGGGGGCGGCTGCTACAGGCATGACTATATAAAGGAGGCAGCGGCTTCAGGCATGACTATATAAAGAGGGGGGCGGCTACAGGCATACCTATATAAGGGGGCGGCGGCTACAGGCATGACTATATAAGGGGGGGGGCGGCTACAGGCATGACTAAATAAGGGGGTGGCGGCTACAGGCATGACTATATAAAGGGGGCGGCTACAGGCATGACTATATAAAGGTGGCGACGGCTACAGGCATGACTACATAAAGGGGGCGGCGGCTACAGGCATGACTATATAAAGGGGGCGGCGGCTACAGGCATGACTACATAAAGGGGGCGGCGGCTACAGGCATGACTATATAAAGGGGGCGGCTGCTACAAGCGTGACTATATAAAGGGGGCGGCTGCTACAAGCGTGACTATATAAAGGGGGCGGCGGCTACAGGCATGACTATATAAAGGTGGCGGCGGCTACAAGCATGACTATATAAGGGGGTGGCGGCTACAGGCATGACTATATAAAGAGGGGGGCGGCTACAGGCATAACTATATAAGGGGGCGATGGCTACAGGCATGACTATATAAGGGGGCGGCGGCTACAGGCATGACTATATAAGGGGGCGTCGGCTACAGGTATGACTATATAAGGGGGTGGCGGCTACAGGCATGACTATATAAAGTCATGACCATATACTACACCCATCACAACAGCATGGCTTCACAGGAGAAGAGTCCGGGGTGAACCTGCTGCCTGCAGTCCAGACCTTCCACTATATACTACACCCATCACAACAGCATGGCTTCATAGGAGAAGAGTCCGGGGTAAACCGACTGCCTGCAGTCCAGACCTTCCACCACATACTACATCCATCACAACAGCTTCACAGGAGAAGAGTCCGGGGTGAACCGGCTGCCTGCAGTTCAGACCTTCCACCATATACTACATCCATCACAGCAGCATGGCTTCACAGGAGAAGAGTCCGGGGCGAACCGGCCGCCTGCAGTCCAGACCTTCCACCATATACTACATCCATCACAACAGCTTCACAGGAGAAGAGTCCGGGGTGAACCGGCCACCTGAAGTCCAGACCTTCCACCATATACTACATCCATCACAACAGCATGGCTGCACAGAAGAAGAGTCCGGGGTGAACCGGCCGCCTGCAGTCCAGACCTTCCACCATATACTACATCCATCACAACAGCATGGCTTCACAGGAGAAGAGTCCGGGGTAAACCGGCCGCCTGCAGTCCAGACCTTCCACCATATACTACATCCATCACAACAGCATGGCTTCACAGGAGAAGAGTCCGGGGTGGACCAGCCGCCTGCAGTCCAGACCTTCCACCATATACTACATCACCATATACTACATCCATCAAAACAGCTTCACAGGAGAAGAGTCCGGGGTGAACCGGCCGCCTGCAGTCCAGACCTTCCACCATATACTGCGTCCATGACAACAGCTTCACACGAGAAAAGTCCAGGGTGAACCAACCACCTGCAGTCCAGGCCTTCCACCATATACTACATCCATCACAACAGCATGGCTTCACAGGAGAAGAGTCCCAGGTGAACCGGCCGCCTGCTGTCCACACCTTCCACCACATACTACATCCATCACAACAGCTTCACAGGAGAAGAGTCCGGGGTTAACCGGCCGCCTGAAGTCCAGACCTTCCACCACATACTACATCCATCAAAACAGCTTCACAGGAGAAGAGTCCGGGGTGAACCGGCTGCCTGCAGTCCAGACCTTCCACCACATACTGCATCCATCACAACGACTTTACAGGAGAAGAGTCCGGGGTGAACCGGCCGCCTGCAGTCCAGACCTTCCACCATATACTGCGTCCATCACAGCAGCATCGCTTCACAGGAGAAGAGTCCGGGGTGAACCAACCGCCTGCAGTCCAGACCTTCCAACATATACTACATCCATCACAACGGCATGACTTCACGGGAGAAGAGTCTGGGGTGAACCTGTCGCCTGTAGTCCAGTCATTCCAGCACATACTATATCCATCATAACAGCTTCAAAGGAGAAGAGTCCGGGGTGAACCGGCCACCTGAAGTCCAGACCTTCCACCATATACTACATCCATCACAACACCATGACTTCACAGGAGAAGAGTCCGGGGTGAACCGGCCGCCTGAAGTCCAGACCTTCCATCACATACTACATCCATCACATCAGCATGGCTTCACAGGAGAAGAGTCTGGGGTGAACTGGCCGCCTGCTGTCCAGACCTTCCACCATATACTACATCCATCACAACAGTATGGCTTCACAGGAGAAGAGTCCGGGGTGAACCGGCCGCCTGCAGTCCAGACCTTCCACCACATACTGCATCCATCACAACAGCTTCACAGGAGAAGAGTCCAGGGTGAACCGGCCGCCTGCTGTCCAGACCCTCTAACACATACTACATCCATCACAACAGCTTCACAGGAGAAGAGTCCGGGGTGAACCGGCCGCCTGAAGTCCAGACCTTCCACCATATACTACATCCATCACAACAGCATGGCTGCACAGGAGAAGAGTCTGGGGTGAACCGGCCGCCTGCAGTCCAGACCTTCCACCATATACTACACCCATCACAACAGCATGGCTTCACAGGAGAAGAGTCCGGGGTGAACCTGCGGCCTGCAGTCCAGACCTTCCACCATATACTACATCCATCACAACAGCATGGCTTCACAGGAGAAGAGTCCGGGGTAAACCGGCCGCCTGCAGTCCAGACCTTCCACCATATACTACATCCATCACAACAGCATGGCTTCACAGGAGAAGAGTCCGGGGTGGACCAGCCGCCTGCAGTCCAGACCTTCCACCATATACTACATCACCATATACTACATCCATCAAAACAGCTTCACAGGAGAAGAGTCCGGGGTGAACCGGCCGCCTGCAGTCCAGACCTTCCACCATATACTGCGTCCATGACAACAGCTTCACACGAGAAAAGTCCAGGGTGAACCAACCGCCTGCAGTCCAGGCCTTCCACCATATACTACATCCATCACAACAGCATGGCTTCACAGGAGAAGAGTCCCAGGTGAACCGGCCGCCTGCTGTCCACACCTTCCACCACATACTACATCCATCACAACAGCTTCACAGGAGAAGAGTCCGGGGTTAACCGGCCGCCTGAAGTCCAGACCTTCCACCACATACTACATCCATCAAAACAGCTTCACAGGAGAAGAGTCCGGGGTGAACCAACCGCCTGCAGTCCAGACCTTCCAACATATACTACATCCATCACAACGGCATGACTTCACGGGAGAAGAGTCTGGGGTGAACCTGTCGCCTGCAGTCCAGTCATTCCAGCACATACTATATCCATCATAACAGCTTCAAAGGAGAAGAGTCCGGGGTGAACCAACCGCCTGCAGTCCAGACCTTCCAACATATACTACATCCATCACAACGGCATGACTTCACGGGAGAAGAGTCTGGGGTGAACCTGTCGCCTGCAGTCCAGTCATTCCAGCACATACTATATCCATCATAACAGCTTCAAAGGAGAAGAGTCCGGGGTGAACCGGCCACCTGAAGTCCAGACCTTCCACCATATACTACATCCATCACAACACCATGACTTCACAGGAGAAGAGTCCGGGGTGAACCGGCCGCCTGAAGTCCAGACCTTCCATCACATACTACATCCATCACATCAGCATGGCTTCACAGGAGAAGAGTCTGGGGTGAACTGGCCGCCTGCTGTCCAGACCTTCCACCATATACTACATCCATCACAACAGTATGGCTTCACAGGAGAAGAGTCCGGGGTGAACCGGCCGCCTGCAGTCCAGACCTTCCACCACATACTGCATCCATCACAACAGCTTCACAGGAGAAGAGTCCAGGGTGAACCGGCCGCCTGCAGTCCAAACCTTCCACCATATACTACATCCATCACAACAGCTTCACAGGAGAGAGTCCGGGGTGAACCGGCCGCCTGTTTTTCACACCTTCCACCATTTACTGCATCCATCACAACAGCATGGCGGCACAGGAGAAGAGTCCGGGGTGAACCGACTGTCTGCAGTCTGGACCTTCCTCCATATACTGTATCCATCACAACAGCTTCACAGGAGAAGAGTCCGGGGTGAACCGGCCGCCTGTAGTCCAGACCTTCCATCATATACTACATCCATCACAACAGCATGGCTTCACAGGAGAAGAATCCGAGGTGAACCGGCCGCCTGCAGTCCAGACCTTCCACTATATACTACATCCATAGCAACAGCATGGCTTCAGAGGAGAAGAGTCCGGGGTGAACCGGCCACCTGCAGTCCGTACCTTCCACCATATACTGCATCCATCACAACAGCATGGCTTCACAGGAGTAGACTCCAGGATGAACCGGCCGCCTGCAGTCCGTACCTTCCACCATATACTGCATCCATCACAACAGCATGGCTTCACAGGAGTAGACTCCAGGATGAACTGGCCGCCTGCAGTCCAGACCTTCCACCATAAACTACATCCATCACAACAGCTTCACAGGAGAAGAGTCCGGGGTAAACCGACTGCCTGCAGTCCAGACCTTCCACCATATACTACATCCATCACAACAGCATGGCTTCACAGGAGAAGAGTCCGGGGTGAACCGGCCGCCTGCAGTCCAGACCTTCCACCATATACTACATCCATCACAACAGCTTCACAGGAGAGGAGTCCGGGGTGAACCGGCCGCCTGCAGTCCAGACCTTGGTGCATAATCTGGCAGAGATGCCTGAGGACTGTGGAGCAGCTAGAATCCTCCATCAGATTGGGGCTACATGATAAAACTCCAGCGATTGTTTCCCTCTCTGCCCAGAAAAGCGGATGCTACACAACAGTAGACGAGGCCTCGACCGACTTTCGTGAAATGTGTTGCTGCCATGTCTAAATGAGTTAAAAATGAAGTGGAGACATCTCCCTCTGATGTTCACTCTCTGAAGTCCCCCCTCTGATGTCAACTCTGATGTCCACTCTCTAATGTCCCCTTTGATGTACTCCCTCATGCCCCCCCCTTTATTGTCCCCCCACTGATGTCCCCCTCTGATGTCCCGCCTGATGTCCCCTTTGATGTTTTCCCTGATGTCCACTTTCTGATGCCCCCCCTCTGATATCCTCTCTGATGTCCTCTCTGATGTCCCGCCTCTGATGTCCCCCTCTGATGACCCCCCTCTGATGTCCCGCCTCTGATGTCTGCTCTCTGATGCCCCCCCTCTGATGTCCACTCTGATGCCCCCCCTCTGATGCCCCCCCTGATGTCCCCACTGATGTTCCCCTTCTGATGCCCCCCCTCTGATGTCCTCCCTGATGCCCCCCCTCTGATGTCCACTCTGATGCCCCCCCTCTGATGCCCCCCCTGATGTCCCCACTGATGTTCCCCTTCTGATGCCCCCCCTCTGATGTCCCCCTCTGATGCCCCCCCCTCTGATGTCCTCCCTGATGCCCCCCCTCTGATGCCCCCCCTGATGTCCCCACTGATGTTCCCCTTTTGATGCCCCCCCTCTGATGTCCCCCTCTGATGCCCCCCCTCTGATGCACTGCCTCTGATGTCTCGCCTCTGATGCCCCCCCTCTGATGTCCTCCCTGATGCCCCCCTCTGATGTCCACTTTGATGTCCCCCCCTGATGTCCCCTCTGATGTTCCCCCCTGATGTTCCCCCTCTGATGTCCCCCCTCTGATGTTCCCCCTCTGATGTCCCCCCTGTGATGTCCCCAGTGATGAGATCTACGGATCGTTACATTCTTAGTTTCCTTGCGTTACACAACGGCCGGCCTTTCTGAGCGGCGGTTGTACATGAGGAGCCTTCAGAGTCTGATATTTTGCCTGCTCCCCTGGATGATAAGGCCGCTTTCACACCGACCGTTTTATACAGCGTTTAGTGCGACATTTCAAACGCTGTATAAGGCCTCTATTTTTGACCGCTGCTCCATTTCCGTGTGTTTCAGCGATTTTTAGCGCACCTCATCACCCATTGCAATGATGCGGTGCGTTAATGAAACGCCTCAAACACATTTGAAAGCGCTGTAAAATGTTGTGCTTAAACCATGTTGTTTTTACAGACTGTGTGAGAGCGGCCCGAGGAAGAGGAACCGTGTGAACACGGCATTACTGTCAGGCGCCGTCATGACATCCGTGATGACATCCTGCTCAACGCAACGCCCGGCCGCCATTATACACACTGATCCCCAGTCTGAGGATAGAATTGGTGTGGCTGGCGGTCAGGAGAGCGCCATGAGGGAGGCTTATAGGCCACGCAAGAACCGTGGGGCACTATCCCATCACACATCCATAGTCACCAGCATGCAGCCCCCTCGGACGGGTCTATCAGCATCACACAGACTCGCACTTACCTTGCTGACTGTTCTCAGACAAGACAAACTCGTTGGCATCCTTCGGGAATCTTGGCCCCCGCGCCGCCTCCTCACGGACGTGTATGATGAGGACAGCGGTGGTGGAGAGCGGCGGCTCTCCCAGGTCTGAGGCTTGTACAAAGACCGTGCGTTCTCGTGGGCTCATGCTGTCCAGAGGTTCTAGCAGACGGACTTCACCTGTGTAAGGGTCCACTGAAAAACGTCCCGTGCCAGAATGTGGCGCCAACCTGTACAAGATGGAAGCATTGGCGCCAGCGTCCTTGTCTTCTGCTCTCATTGCAGCCAGAGTCCTCTTGGTGGGCGTGTTACGAGACAGGTTCAGGTGGAACGGACTGCGTAAAAACGTTGGAGGGTTGTCATTGACATCCTTCACTATAATAGTCACGCTGGCTTCTGCGCTGCGCGGTCCAGACGGGTCAGAATCCATCGCCCATGCCAGGAAGGTGTAGGCAGCCCGCCACTCACGATCAAGCTGCACCGCCGTTGTGATATGTCCAGTAAGAGGGTCAATATGGAACGCTCCCTGAGTGCCGTTAGAGAGATGGAAGGTCGTCCGCCTGTTGTGGCCGTAATCAGGATCGATGGCCGTCAACTTCAGAACTAAACTACCAACCGGGGCGTCTTCAGGGACCTCCGCGCTGAAAGATGGCGCAGAGAAAGACGGGGCGTTGTCATTCAGGTCGAGCACAGAGACGGAGATAGTGATGGAGGCACTGAGGGACGGGCTGCCGGAATCACGGACTAACACAGTCAGCTGGTACTCCGCCACAGACTCGCGGTCCAATGCTCGAGACGTGGAGAGGGCGCCCGTGGAAGGATCTAATGAGAAGTCTTGTAATGGATCTCCATCTGAAAGAAAGTTCATACAAGTGACTCTACTGATGTCAAAAAGAATCATGGCGTCAGAAACCAAAGAACACTTCATGGATAGAGTCCGCCTGAGCGGTAATATACACCCAATGACCCCTTTATTAGACCACGCCCCTTTATCAGAGCCCTGGCCCTCTCATGATTGGCGCCCCCTGTATGGAAATTTTCTCCGTGACCCTGGCGTGCGGCATAAAATCACGGGACAAGTTTTCCGTGGATGAGTTTCAGTGTGAATCCACATTAGATGGAAGATCCAGCGATTGCAGCGAGTTCCAGCGAGGCCGGTCATCGGTGCTGGACTAGCCGGGGTCTCACCGCCAACCACGGGGGGCATCATGTAACAGTGTGGAGAGTATACCGAGAATGGCACGATCGAGGAAAACATCCAGTGAAAGGGGATCCTGTGGATGGAAACAACTCCTCACTGAAAGGGGTCGGAGGAGGATGTCAGGAATCGTTCTGACCAACAGGCTGCACAGTCAGCTGAATACAACGCTGGAGCTCCAACTAACATGTCCGAACGCACAACTCGCCGTTCCTCCGCACGGATGGTATAACAGCGGGCGACCAGTTCCAGCGCCATTGTGTCTAAGAGAAACAGAAAGACTCCAGCGGGCAAAAGAGCGCAAAACTTGTATCACTGAGCAGCGGACAAACATCTCCTAGTCAGATGGGTCCACATTTATGTTGCTGATGGGAGGGCAGAATGTGGTGCAAGCAGCATGAATCGCTGACCCCTTCCTGTCAGCTGGTGCAGTAATGGTGGGGGGAAGGTTTTCTTGATGCACCCGGGTCCTCTGACATCTGCGGACGGACACCATGAGGAATTGCTGGGGTTCTGAAGGCTATAGGAGGTCCAACATGCTACTAGGTGGGGGTCTCTAACAAAGGGGGCGTTCGGTGTAATAACCCCCAACCTTGCAGTAATGGGACCCAGCGACACTCACCTGTCAGACGGTACTGCAGCTGCCCGTTGCTGCCCGCGTCGGGGTCCCAGGCTCGGAGGACACACAGTGGGATTGGCTCCTGATTCTCAGGGACTTCAAGTAAAATGCTATCGGTCTCAAATAGCGGAGCGTTGTCATTCTCATCCGCGACGGTGACATGGATCCTGACCTCCGACACCTTGGGTGGGGACCCTCCGTCCCGAGCGTATGCTGCATGACATGATGGGCAGGCAGTCAGCATGTGCAGTCAGGGGAAGCGTTCTGGTCGTGTCAGATGGCGCCACCTACCTGTCAGCTTGTAGACGTCTCTTTTCTCGCGGTCCAGCGGTTTCTTGGTGGTCAGTATTCCACTTTGAGGATCGAGTGAGAATTCGTCGCCAGTAACGCCTCCGTATGTGACGTGTCCTCCGGGGCCTACGTATGATGGGCAGGATGGAAGCTTTACACTGCGGCTCCACTTACCTGCCTTCGCTTTACCCCCACACCTTCCTCTACTCACCCAGGTCTCTGTCCACCGCCCGCAGTCTCAGGACCGTCGTGCCCGCCGCCTGGTTTTCCCGGATGTTGCCCTCATACTGCGTCTTCTCAAAGGTGGGAACCTCATCATTTACATCGAGAACAGAGACAGAAAGCGTCTGTGAGCTGGAGAGGCGCGGAGAACCGAAGTCCATGGCTACCAGCGTCAGGTTGTAGGCAGCCGTCTCTTCACGGTCTAACGCTCTCACCACAGACAGAGCGCCTGAAGACAGTGAGAGAAGCGGCAACGGTGCCTGTTAGTATTACTGTGAACCCCAACATTGTCACTAGTCCTACCAACGACTAGTCCTACTACTAAACCAACGACTAGTCCTACTACTAAACCCTCTACTACTAACCCTAGTAGTACTAAACCCTCCTACTACTAACTCTACTACTACTAAACCTACTACTACTAAACCCTCTACTACTAACCCTAGTAGTACTAAACCCTCCTACTACTAACCCTAGTAGTACTAAACCCTCTACTACTAACCCTAGTAGTACTAAACCCTCTACTACTAACCCTAGTAGTACTAAACCCTCCTACTACTAACCTTTCTACTACTAACCCTCCTACTACTAACCCTAGTAGTACTAAACCCTCTACTACTAACCCTAGTAGTACTAAACCCTCTACTACTAACCCTAGTAGTACTAAACCCTCCTACTACTAACCTTTCTACTACTAACCCTCCTACTACTAACCCCTTTCTACTACTACTAACCCTACTACTACTACTAACCCTACTACTACTACTAACCCTACTACTACTAACACTATTACTACTAACACTACTACTACTAACCCCTCTACTACTAACCCTCCTACTACTAACCTTACTACTACTATTAACTCTCCTACTACTAACATTACTACTACTTACATTACTACTACTAACCCTACTACTACTAACCCGCCTACTACTAACCCTACTACTACTAACACTACTACTACTAAAACCTACTACTACTATCCCTATCACTACTAAACCTATTACTACTAACATTACTACTACTAACCCTACTACTACTAACACTACTACTACTAAACCTACTACTACTATCCCTATCACTAATAAACCTATTACTACTAACATTACTACTACTAACCCTACTACTATCCCTAGTGTGATTATCTATGGGAGGCCCCATGTATAACGCTGCCCTCCTGCTGGTTGTTTTGTGATTGTCCATGGGAGGGCCCGTGTGTAACACTGCCCTCCCGCTGGTTGTTTTGTGATTGTCCATGGGAGGCCCCGTGTGTAACGCTGCCGTCCCGCTGGTTGTTTTGTGATTGTCCATGGGAGGCCCCGTGTGTAACGCTGCCCTCCTGCTGGTTGTTTTGTGATTGTCCATGGGAGGGCCCGTGTGTAACGCTGCCCTCCCGCTGGTTGTTTTGTGATTGTCCATGGGAGGGCCCCATGTGTAACGCTGCCCTCCCGCTGGTTGTTTTGTGATTGTCCATGGGAGGCCCCGTGTGTAACGCTGTCGTCCCGCTGGTTGTTTTGTGATTGTCCATGGGAGGGCCCGTGTGTAACGCTGCCCACCCGCTGGTTGTTTTGTGATTGTCCATGGGAGGGCCCGTGTGTAACGCTGCCCACCCGCTGGTTGTTTTGTAATTGTCCATGGGTGGGCCCGTGTGTAACGCTGCCCTCCTGCTGGTTGTTTTGTGATTGTCCATGGGAGGGCCCGTGTGTAACGCTGCCCTCCCGCTGGTTGTTTTGTGATTGTCCATGGGAGGCCCCATGTGTAACGCTGCCCTCCCGCTGGTTGTTTTGTGATTGTCCATGGGAAGGCCCCGTGTGTAACGCTGCCCACCCGCTGGTTGTTTTGTAATTGTCCATGGGTGGGCCCGTGTGTAACGCTGCCCTCCTGCTGGTTGTTTTGTGATTGTCCATGGGAGGGCCCGTGTGTAACGCTGCCCTCCCGCTGGTTGTTTTGTGATTGTCCATGGGAGGCCCCATGTGTAACGCTGCCCTCCCGCTGGTTGCTTTGTGATTGTCCATGGGAGGCCCCGTGTGTAACGCTGCCGTCCCGCTGGTTGTTTTGTGATTGTCCATGGGAGGGCCCGTGTATAACGCTGCCCTCCCGCTGGTTGTTTTGTGATTGTCCATGGGAAGGCCCGTGTGTAACGCTGCCCTCCCGCTGGTTGTTTTGTGATTGTCCATGGGAGGGCCCGTGTGTAACACTGCCCTCCCGCTGGTTGTTTTGTGATTGTCCATGGGAGGGCCCGTGTGTAACGCTGTCCTCCCGCTGGTTGTTTTGTGATTGTCCATGGGAGGCCCTGTGTGTAACGCAGCCGTCCCGCTGGTTGTTTTGTGATTGTCCATGGGAGGCCCCATGTGTAACGCTGCCCTCCCGCTGGTTGTTTTGTGATTGTCCATGGGAGGTCCCGTGTTTGACGCTGCCCTCCCGCTGGTTGTTTTGTGATTGTCCATGGGAGGCCCCATGTATAACGCTGCCCTCCCGCTGGTTGTTTTGTGTGATTGTCCATGGGAGGGGCCATGTGTAACGTTGCCCTCCCGCTGATTGTTTTGTGATTGTCCATGGGAGGGCCCGTGTGTAACGCTGCCCTCCCGCTGGTTGTTTTGTGATTGTCCATGGGAGCCCCCCGTGTGTAATGCTGCCCTCCCACTGGTTGTTTTGTGATTGCCCTTGGGAGGGCCCGTGTGTAACGCTGCCCTCCCGCTGGTTGTTTTGGTGATTGTCCATGGGAGGGCCCCGTGTGTAACGCTGCCCACCCGCTGGTTGTTTTGTAATTGTCCATGGGTGGGCCCGTGTGTAATGCTGCCCTCCCGCTGGTTGTTTTGTGATTGTCCATGGGAGGGCCCGTGTGTAACGCTGCCCTCCCACTGGTTGTTTTGTGATTGTCCATGGGAGGCCCCATGTATAACGCTGCCCTCCTGCTGGTTGTTTTGTAATTGTCCATGGGAGGGCCCATGTGTAACGCTGCCCTCCCACTGATTGTTTTGTGTAATTGTCCATGGGAGGGCCCGTGTGTAACGCTGCCCTCCTGCTGGTTGTTTTGTAATTGTCCATGGGAGGGCCCATGTGTAACGCTGCCCTCCCACTGATTGTTTTGTGTGATTGTCCATGGGAGGCCCCGTGTGTAACGCTGCCCTCCCGCTGGTTGTTTTGTGTGATTGTCCATGGGAGGCCCCATGTGTAACGCTGCCCTCCCGCTAATTGTTTTGTGATTGTCCATGGGAGGCCCCGTGTGTAACGCTGCCCTCCCGCTGGTTGTTTTGTGATTGTCCATGGGAGGCCACGTGTGTAACGCTGCCCTCCCACTGGTTGTTTTGTGATTGTCCATGGGAGGGCCCGTGTGTAACCCTGCCCTCCCGCTGGTTGTTTTGTGATTGTCCATGGGAGGCCCCGTGTGTAACGCTGCCCTCCCGCTGGTTGTTTTGTGTGATTGTCCATGGGAGGCCCCGTGTGTAACCCTGCCCTCCCGCTGGTTGTTTTGTGATTGTCCATGGGAGGCCCCGTGTGTAACGCTGCCCTCCCGCTGGTTGTTTTGTGATTGTCCATGGGAGGCCACGTGTGTAACGCTGCCCTCCCACTGGTTGTTTTGTGATTGTCCATGGGAGGGCCCGTGTGTAACGCTGCCCTCCTGCTGGTTGTTTTGTGATTGTCCATGGGAGGGCCCGTTTGTAACGCTGCCCTCCTGCTGGTTGTTTTGTGATTGTCCATGGGAGGCCCCGTGTGTAACGCTGCCCTCCCGCTGGTTGTTGTGTGATTGTCCATGGGAGGGCCCGTGTGTAACGCTGCCCTCCTGCTGGTTGTTTTGTGATTGTCCATGGGAGGCCCCATGTGTAACCCTGCCCTCCTGCTGGTTGTTTTGTGATTGTCCATGGGAGGGCCCGTTTGTAACGCTGCCCTCCTGCTGGTTGTTTTGTGATTGTCCATGGGAGGGCCCGTGTGTAACACTGCCCTCCTGCTGGTTGTTTTGTGATTGTCCATGGGAGGGCCCGTGTGTAACACTGCCCTCCTGCTGGTTGTTTTGTGATTGTCCATGGGAGGGCCCGTGTGTAACGCTGCCCTCCCACTGGTTGTTTTGTGATTGTCCATGGGAGGGCCCGTGTGTAACGCTGCCCTCCTGCTGGTTGTTTTGTGATTGTCCATGGGAGGGCCCGTGGGTAACGCTGCCCTCCCACTGGTTGTTTTGTGATTGTCCATGGGAGGGCCCATGTGTAACGCTGCCCTCCTGCTGGTTGTTTTGTGATTGTCCATGGGAGGGCCCGTGTGTAACGCTGCCCTCCTGCTGGTTGTTTTGTGATTGTCCATGGGAGGGCCCGTGTGTAACGCTGCCCTCCCACTGGTTGTTTTGTGATTGTCCATGGGAGGGCCCGTGTGTAACGCTGCCCTCCTGCTGGTTGTTTTGTGATTGTCCATGGGAGGGCCCGTGTGTAACGCTGCCCTCCCGCTGGTTGTTTTATGATTGTCCATGGATGGGTGATTTTCCTATTATCCCCATGTTTTTAGCTAGGATCTAATAAAATGTATTTCAGTGAAGGTCATATTGATGACAGGTCACTTCTGCCTCAGTGACGGCGTCTGCCAGTGTGAGTTCAAGGGAGTCCTAGAATTCATGCAATGCTTCCTGGGAAAAATCCATATAAATGAGTGCTGTGTCCTCCACAGCACCACCTACTGGAAGGTAGGTGTCACTGTGGGGCGTAAGCCCACAAAGGCCCGGCTGCCAGTTCTAATGCATAAAGACAATGAAGTGTTGATGTGAACAGTCTCTTACCGCTGCTCGGGTGGATCTGGAATCTGCCCTCCTCGTTGCCTCCCGCCAGCTGATAACCAATCCGGCCATTCTCTCCCAGGTCTGGGTCTTGTGCCACCAGAAAAAGAGCTGTAGATCCCACCGGAAGGTCCTCCGACAGCCATACAACCGAAGGCGTGATAAAGTGGGGGGTGTTATCATTGCGATCACTAAGGAAGATTCTGGCGGTGACGGAGGTGGAACGGCGTTGGCTGGCGTTTAATGCACAGTCTCTAGCCTCCACCAGCAGCAAGTATGAAGACACTTCTTCCCGATCCAGCCGATGCACGATGCTCATTACACCCGTCTCTGCATCCAGGCGGAAGACACGTTCTGCACCCTCCGGCTCCTGGCGCAGTATGGAGTATCGCATCTGACTGTTGGGGCCCGGCCCATCCCGGTCCAAAGCCTCAAATGTGAACACAGAAGAACCAACGTGAGCATCTTCTGCGACCACCAGGGTCAGCGGATCCTCCGGAAACACGGGAGAGTGGTCGTTTCTATCTTGGACTTCAATCTCTACTTGAACCACTCGAGGTGGTAAGTACACCCCAGTCACTTCTCTCGCTTCCTCAACACTCACTCTCAGGCTATAGCGAGGGCGAGACTCAAAGTCTAGTTCCTTTACCAGGAAGATGCTGCCTGTCCGCCCGTCCACCATGAAGGTCCCATTTGGGTCATCCAGTAGGGTGTAGATTGCCGAGCCGTGAGGAGCTTTAGGGGAAACGGTGCCCAGAAGCGATCCAGGCGGCAGCCCTTCCATTGGTGTGAGGACAAGCGTACTGGGGTTCAGCTTCGTGGGGTATCTGGCAGATGGTAGAACCTGCAAAACAAATACACATGATACCTGCAGGCCGCCCCTTGGAGCATTTTAACCCCTTCTTGCCCCAGATGTAAATGTATGTGCTGGCAGGGAAACAGTTCCCACGAATGGGCATACAGTTACAGCTAATGAGCCACGCCTGCAACAGCCGTGATCAGGGAGAACACGGATCCCCACTGTTAACCCCGAACATGCCGCGATCAGTGTAAAGGGATTGTAATTGTAGATGGCCAATGGGTGCCTGATTGGGTCTGCCATGAGAAACAATAATGCATTGCAGTACAGAATTACTGCTATATATTATCAGTATAATCGTAGCGTTGTAGGTTCAAGCCCCCTACAGGGACATGAGAAATGTAAGAAAAATAATAAAAAACTATATATATATATAACACTTTTTTGCATTCTTTCCCCTCGTTGTTAAAAAAATGTAAAAAGATTTGGTTTTATGCCTCCAAAATAATGAATACAAATGACAGAATACATTATATGTACCAAGAGAAACCACAGCAACAAGTAAAAAACTAATGGCTTTTGAAAACGGGAGCTGAAAATCCCCCCGAATTGTGGCATCATTATGGCTAAAATAGGGCGCATCACTAGGGGGTTAAAGTGAGTCAAGTGGTAGAGGTCGCGGGTGTAAGCTGGTTGTGTTCGGGACGCGCAGAGGCGGAAGAGGACGAGGACTTTCATGTTTTTATATCCCACTTTCCGCATGTCTTGGGCTATGAAGCAAATGCGTTGATCTTCGCCTGCAGTGCTCCGCCCTCTCCCCACCATCTTCAGTGTAGCGCTACGCCCCCTTGACAAGCCGTGCATTGCCTCTGTTCCTGCTCTACAATGTGTGACTGTGCCACCTGTCATAAATGACATCACGCGCTGGATTCCAGAGAGTCAATGCGCATGCGCGGGACCACGTAGTGCCCCCACAAGATGCCAGCCGGGATCCAGTAAATGAGCATGGTCACAGTGCTAGAGAGTCAGTGCGCATGTGCTGGATCCCCTAGTGCCCCCACAAGATGCCAGCCGGGATCTAGCGCGTGAGCATGGTCACAGTGCCAGAGAATCAGTGCGCCTGTGCTGGATCCCCTACTGCCCGCACAAGATGCCAGCCTGGATCTAGTGCATGAGCATGGTCACAGTGCTGGAGAGTCAGTGCGCATGTGCCGGATCCCCTAGTGCCCCCACAAGATGCCATCTGGGATCCAGCACATGAGCATCGTCATAGTGCGGGAGAGGCAGTGCGCATGCGCTGGATCCCCTCGTGCCTCCAAAAGATGCCAACCGGGATCCAGCGCGTGAACATGTCCTCAGTGCTAGAGAGTCACTGCGCCTGTGCCGGATCCCCTAGTGCCCCCACAAGATGCCAGCCGGGATCCAGCGCATGAGCATGGTCACAGTGCTAGAGAGTCAGTGCGCATGTGCCGGATCCCCTAGTGCCCCCACAAGATGCCAGCCGGGATCCAGCGTGCGAGCATGGTCACAGTGCTAGAGAGTCAGTGTGCATGTGCTGGATCCCCTAGTGCCCCCACAAGATGCCAGCCGGGATCTAGCGCGTGAGCATGGTCACAGTGCTAGAGAGTCAGTGTGCATGTGCAGTGTGCATGCCAACCGGGATCTAGTGCATGAGCATGGTCACAGTGCTAGAGAGTCAGTCCGCATATGCTGGATCCCCTAGTGCCCCCATAAGATGCCAGCCGGGATCCAGCGCGAGAGCATGGTCACAGTGCTAGAGAGTCAGTGCGCATATGCCGGATCCCCTAGTGCCCCCATAAGATGCCAGCCGGGATCCAGTGAATAAGCATGGTCACAGTGCTAGACAGTGAGTGCGCATGTGCTGGATCCCCTAGTGCCCCCATAAGATGCCAGCCGGGATCCAGCGCGAGAGCATGGTCACAGTGCTAGAGAGTCAGTGCGCATATGCCGGATCCCCTAGTGCCCCCATAAGATGCCAGCCGGGATCCAGCGCGTGAGCATGGTCACAGTGCTAGGGAGTCAGTGCGCATGTGCCGGATCCCCTAGTGCCCCCACAAGATGCCAGCCGGGATCCAGCGCGTGAGCATGGTCCCAGTGCTAAAGAGTCAGTGCGCATGTGCCGGATCCCCTAGTGCCCCCACAAGATGCCAGCCGGGATCCAGCGCGTGAGCATGGTCACAGTGCTAGAGAGTCAGTGCGCATGTGCTGGATCCCCTAGTGCCCCCACAAGATGCCAGCCGGGATCCAGCGCGTGAGCATGGTCACAGTGCTAGAGAGTCAGTGCGCATGCGCCGGATCCCCTGGTGCCCCCATAAGATGCCAGCCGGGATCCAGCGCGTGAGCATGGTCACAGTGCTAGAGAGTCAGTGCGCATGCGCCGGATCCCCTGGTGCCCCCATAAGATGCCAGCCGGGATCCAGCGCGTGAGTATGGTCACAGTGCCAGAGAATCAGTGCGCCTGTGCCGGATCCCCTAGTGCCCCCACAAGATGCCAGCCGGGATCCAGCGCATGAGCATGGTCACAGTGCTAGAGAATCAGTGCGCATGTGTCGGATCCCCTAGTGCCCCCACAAAATAGCAGCCTGGATCTAGTGCATGAGCATGGTCACAGTGCTAGAGAGTCAGTCCGCATATGCTGGATCCCCTAGTGCCCCCATAAGATGCCAGCCGGGATCCAGCGCGAGAGCATGGTCACAGTGCTAGAGAGTCAGTGCGCATGTGCTGGATCCCCTAGTGCCCCCATAAGATGCCAGCCGGGATCCAGCGCGAGAGCATGGTCACAGTGCTAGAGAGTCAGTGCGCATATGCCGGATCCCCTAGTGCCCCCATAAGATGCCAGCCGGGATCCAGCGCGTGAGCATGGTCACAGTGCTAGGGAGTCAGTGCGCATGTGCCGGATCCCCTAGTGCCCCCACAAGATGCCAGCCGGGATCCAGCGCGTGAGCATGGTCCCAGTGCTAAAGAGTCAGTGCGCATGTGCCGGATCCCCTAGTGCCCCCACAAGATGCCAGCCGGGATCCAGCGCGTGAGCATGGTCACAGTGCTAGAGAGTCAGTGCGCATGTGCTGGATCCCCTAGTGCCCCCACAAGATGCCAGCCGGGATCCAGCGCGTGAGCATGGTCACAGTGCTAGAGAGTCAGTGCGCATGCGCCGGATCCCCTGGTGCCCCCATAAGATGCCAGCCGGGATCCAGCGCGTGAGCATGGTCACAGTGCTAGAGAGTCAGTGCGCATGCGCCGGATCCCCTGGTGCCCCCATAAGATGCCAGCCGGGATCCAGCGCGTGAGTATGGTCACAGTGCCAGAGAATCAGTGCGCCTGTGCCGGATCCCCTAGTGCCCCCACAAGATGCCAGCCGGGATCCAGCGCATGAGCATGGTCACAGTGCTAGAGAATCAGTGCGCATGTGTCGGATCCCCTAGTGCCCCCACAAAATAGCAGCCTGGATCTAGTGCATGAGCATGGTCACAGTGCTAGAGAGTCAGTCCGCATATGCTGGATCCCCTAGTGCCCCCATAAGATGCCAGCCGGGATCCAGCGCGAGAGCATGGTCACAGTGCTAGAGAGTCAGTGCGCATGTGCTGGATCCCCTAGTGCCCCCACAAGATGCCAGCCGGGATCCAGCGCGTGAGCATGGTCACAGTGCTAAAGAGTCAGTGCGCATGTGCCGGATCCCCTAGTGCCCCCACAAGATGCCAGCCGGGATCCAGCGCGAGAGCATGGTCACAGTGCTAGAGTCAGTGCGCATGCGCCGGATCTCCTAGTGTCCCCACAAGATGCCAGCCGGGATCCAGCGCATGAGCATGGTCACAGTGCTAGAGAGTCAGTGCGCATGTGCCAGATCCCCTAGTGCCCCCACAAGATGCCAGCCGGGATCCAGCGCGTGAGCATGGTCACAGTGCTAGAGAGTCAGTGCGCATGTGCTGGATCCCCTAGTGCCCCCACAAGATGCCAGCCGGGATCCAGCGCGTGAACATGGTCACAGTGCTAGAGAGTCAGTGCGCATGCGCCGGATCCCCTGGTGCCCCCATAAGATGCCAGCCGGGATCCAGCGCGTGAGCATGGTCACAGTGCTAGAGAGTCAGTGCGCATGCGCCGGATCCCCTGGTGCCCCCACAAGATGCCAGCCTGGATCCAGTGAATGAGTATGGTCACAGTGCTAGAGAATCAGTGCGCATGTGTCGGATCCCCTAGGGCCCCCACAAAATAGCAGCCTGGATCTAGTGCATGAGCATGGTCACAGTGCTAGAGAGTCAGTCCGCATATGCTGGATCCCCTAGTGCCCCCATAAGATGCCAGCCGGGATCCAGCGCGAGAGCATGGTCACAGTGCTAGAGAGTCAGTGCGCATATGCCGGATCCCCTAGTGCCCCCATAAGAAGCCAGCCGGGATCCAGCGCGTGAGCATGGTCACAGTGCTAGGGAGTCAGTGCGCATGTGCCGGACCCCCTAGTGCCCCCACAAGATGCCAGCCGGGATCCAGCGCGTGAGCATGGTCACAGTGCTAAAGAGTCAGTGCGCATGTGCCGGATCCCCTAGTGCCCCCATAAGATGCCAGCCGGGATCCAGCGCGAGAGCATGGTCACAGTGCTAGAGAGTCAGTGCGCATGTGCCGGATCCCCTAGTGCCCCCACAAGATGCCAGCCGGGATCCAGCGCGAGAGCATGGTCACAGTGCTAGGGAGTCAGTGCGCATGCGTCGGATCTCCTAGTGCCCCCACAAGATGCCAGCTGGGATCCAGCTCATGAGCATGGTCATAGTGCTAGAGAGTCAGTGCGCATGTGCCGGATCCCCTAGTGCCCCCACAAGATGTCAGCCGGGATCCAGCGCATGAGCATGGTCACAGTTCTAGAGAGTCAGTACGCATGCGCCGGATCCCCTAGTGCCCCCACAAAATGCCATCGGGATCCAGCGCGTGAAAATGGTCACAGTGCCAGAGAGTCAGTGCGCCTGTGCCGGACCCCCTAGTGCCCCCACAAGATGCCAGCCGGGATCCAGCGCATGAGCATGGTCACAGTGCCAGAGAGTCAGTGTGCATGTGCCGGACCCCCTAGTGCCCCCACAAGATGCCAGCTGGGATCCAGCGCATGAGCATGGTCACAGTGCCAGAGAGTCAGTGTGCATGTGCCGGATCCCCTAGTGCCCCCACAAGATGCCAGCCTGGATCCAGTGAATGAGTAGGGTCACAGTGCTAGAGAGGCAGTGCGCATGTGCCGGATCCCCTAGTGCCCCCACAAGATGCCAGCCGGGATCCAGCGCATGAGCATGGTCACAGTTCTAGAGAGTCAGTACGCATGCGCCGGATCCCCTAGTGCCCCCACAAAATGCCAATCGGGATCTACTGCATGAGCATGGTCACAGTGCTAGAGAGTCAGTGCGCATGTGCCGGATCCTCTAGTGCCCCCACAAGATGCCAGCCGGGATCCAGCGCGTGAGCATGGTCACAGTGCTAGAGAATCAGTGCGCATGTGCCGGATCCCCTAGTGCCCCCACAAGATGCCAGCCGGGATCCAGCGCGTGAGCATGGTCACAGTGCCAGAGAGTCACTGTGCATGTGCCGGATCCCCTAGTGCCCCCACAAGATGCCAGCCAGGATCCAGCGCATGAGCATGGTCACAGTGCTGGAGAGTCAGTGCACATGCGCCGGATCTCCTAGTGCCCCCACAAAATGCCATCGGGATCCAGCGCGTGAAAATGGTCACAGTGCCAGAGAGTCAGTGCGCATGTGCTGGATCCCCTAGTGCCCCCACAAGATGCCAGCTGGGATCCAGCGCATGAGCATGGTCACAGTGCAAGAGAGTCAGTGCGCAGGTGCCAGATCCCCTAGTGCCCCCACAAGATGCCAGCCGGGATCCAGCGCGTGAGCATGGTCACAGTGCTAGAGAGTCAGTGCGCATGTGCTGGATCCCCCAGTGCCCCCATAAGATGCCAGCCAGGATCTAGTGCATGAGCATGGTCACAGTGCTAGACAGTCAGTGCGCATGCGCCGGATCCCCTAGTGCCCCCACAAGATGCCAGCCGGGATCCAGCGCGTGAGCATGATCACACTGCTAGAGAGTCAGTGCGCATGTGCCGGATCCTCTAGTGCCCCCACAAGATGCCAGCCGGGATCCAGCGTGTGAGCATGGTCACAGTGCTAGAGAGTCAGTGCGCATGTGCCGGATCCCCTAGTGCGCCCACAAGATGCCAGCCCGGATCCAGCGCGTGAGCATGGTCACAGTGCTAGAGAGTCAGTGCGCATGTGCCGGATCCCCTAGTGCGCCCACAAGATGCCAGCCGGGATCCAGCGCATGAGCATGGTCACAGTGCCAGAGAGTCAGTGCGCATGTGCCGGATCCCCTAGTGCCCCCATAAGATGCCAGCCAGGATCCAGCGTGTGAGCATGGTCACAGTGCCAGAGAGTCAGTGCGCCGGATCCCCTAGTGCCCCCACAAGATGTCAGCCGGGATCCAGCGCATGAGCATGGTCACAGTGCCAGAGAGGCAGTGCGCATGCGTCGGATCTCCTAGTGCCCCCACAAGATGCCAGCCGGGATCCAGCGCATGAGCATGGTCACAATGCTAGAGAGTCAGTGCGCATGTGCTGGATCCCCTAGTGCCCCCACAAGATGCCAGCCGGGATCCAGCGCATGAGCATGGTCACAGTGCTAGAGAGTCAGTGCGCATGCGCCGGATTCCCTAGTGCCCCCACAAGATGCCAGCTGGGATCCAGCGCATGAGCCATGGTCACAGTGCTAGAGAGTCAGTGCGCATGCGCCGGATCCCCTAGTGCCCCCACAAGATGCCAGCCGGGATCCAGCGCATGAGCATGGTCACAGTGCTAGAGAGTCAGTGCGCATGCGCCGGATCCCCTAGTGCCCCCACAAGATGCCAGCCGGGATCCAGCGTGTGAGCATGGTCACAGTGCCAGAGAGTCAGTGCGCATGTGCCGGATCCCCTAGTGCAGCAGAGGAGCAGCAGTTCTTGAAACACAAGGTGTCTTGGAGGTACTGAAGAAGGTGGAGAGAGATCAGTCCATTGTAGGAGATGATCCGCCGATCGGAGAGATCTGCTGTCATTGGCATTGCGTGGGGCGGGCATATTTCGGTGTTCGAGCATCTGATGTATAAAGTAACGTTCTCATCATCCACCTCCGGCCCTTTCCTAACACTGACGGACCGCCCGTGAGAAGTCTAATTGCCCCAGTACCTGTATACGGAGGACGGCCTCTGCGGTCCGGGGAGGAGATCCAGAATCCCGGGCCTGGACGCTCATTGTGTAGAGGGATCGTTCTGCATGGTGTATAGAAGTCGCCGTACGCAGCTCTCCGGTGTGCGGATGCAGAGTGAACCGTTCCGCCCAAGGACCTGCCAAGGCATTAATACAGGTGACCCCAGTGAGACGCACAGGTACATATGTGTGTGCGGGTAGCCGGTGCCCGGGGAGCAGTCGTGCTATAGGGTCAGTCTATAAGCACCTGGTGGGCTCCTGCCCACCATACATACAGCCACATCTGTGGACCCCCAGAGGAGTTCTAGTTGTAGATGTGTGGGGTAAGAGGTGCCACCCAGACGGTCATTAGGTCTGAAGGCTTGGGCCGAGATTTGTTTCCCTACTGACCACATTAATGAGGTCAGGGGTCACAGTCAGAAGCAGCGGCCATTGGACCAGAGCTACAGGGAGTTATATGCATGATTGAGGGTGTGGGGTTGCTACCTGGCCAGAGGTGCACAAAGGGGGGCAATGTTACTACTGTGACCACTATGAGGGTACTATTACTATTGGGGCCAATAAGTGGAGTTACTATTACTTCTTGAGCCACTAAGGGGGTCACTCCTACTACAGGGGTCACTAACGGGGTCACTCTTACTACAGGGGTCACTAAGGGGGCCACTCTTACTACAGGGGTCACTAAGGGGGCCACTCTTACTACAGGGGTCACTAAGGGGGCCACTCTTACTACAGGGGTCACTCTTACTACAGGGGTCACTAAGGGGGTCACTCTTACTACAGGGGTCACTATTACTACTAAAGCCACTAAGGGAGCCACTGTTACTACAGGGGTCACTCTTACTACAGGGGTCACTAAGGGGGTCACTCTTACTACAGGGGTCACTAAGGGAGCCACTCTTACTACAGGCGTCACTAAGGGGGCCACTCTTACTACAGGGGTCACTAAGGGGGTCACTCTTACTACAGGGGTCACTAAGGGGGTCACTCTTACTACAGGGGTCACTAAGGAGGCCACTCTTACTACAGGGGTCACTAAGGAGGCCACTCTTACTACAGGGGTCACTAAGGGGGCTACTTCTACTACAGGGGTCACTCTTACTACTAAGGCCACTAAGGGAGCCACTCTTACTACAGGGGTCACTAAGGGGGTCACTCTTACTACAGGGGTCACTAAGGGGGCTACTCCTACTACAGGGGTCACTATTACTACTAAAGCCACTAAGGGAGACACTCTTACTTCAGGGGTCACTAAGGGGGTCACTCTTACTACAGGGGTCACTAAGGGGGTCACTCTTACTACAGGGGTCACTAAGGGGGCCACTCTTACTACAGGGGTCACTAAGGGGGCCACTCTTACTACTAAGGCCACTAAGGGAGCCACTCTTACTACAGGGGTCACTAAGGGGGTCACTCTTACTACAGGGGTCACTAAGGGGGCCACTCTTACTACAGGGGTCACTAAGGGGGTCACTCTTACTACAGGGGTCACTAAGGGGGCTACTCCTACTACAGGGGTCACTATTACTACTAAAGCCACTAAGGGAGACACTCTTACTTCAGGGGTCACTAAGGGGGTCACTCTTACTACAGGGGTCACTAAGGGGGTCACTCTTACTACAGGGGTCACTAAGGGGGCCACTCTTACTACAGGGGTCACTAAGGGGGCCACTCTTACTACAGGGGTCACTAAGGGGGTCACTCTTACTACAGGGGTCACTAAGGGGGCCACTCTTACTACAGGGGTCACTAAGGGGGCCACTCTTACTACAGGGGTCACTAAGGGGGCCACTCTTACTACAGGGGTCACTCTTACTACAGGGGTCACTAAGGGGGTCACTCTTACTACAGGGGTCACTATTACTACTAAAGCCACTAAGGGAGCCACTGTTACTACAGGGGTCACTCTTACTACAGGGGTCACTAAGGGGGTCACTCCTACTACAGGGGTCACTAAGGGAGCCACTCTTACTACAGGCGTCACTAAGGGGGCCACTCTTACTACAGGGGTCACTAAGGGGGTCACTCTTACTACAGGGGTCACTAAGGGGGTCACTCTTACTACAGGGGTCACTAAGGGGGTCACTCTTACTACAGGGGTCACTAAGGAGGCCACTCTTACTACAGGGGTCACTAAGGAGGCCACTCTTACTACAGGGGTCACTAAGGGGGCTACTTCTACTACAGGGGTCACTCTTACTACTAAGGCCACTAAGGGAGCCACTCTTACTACAGGGGTCACTAAGGGGGTCACTCTTACTACAGGGGTCACTAAGGGGGCTACTCCTACTACAGGGGTCACTATTACTACTAAAGCCACTAAGGGAGACACTCTTACTTCAGGGGTCATTAAGGGGGTCACTCTTACTACAGGGGTCACTAAGGGGGTCACTCTTACTACAGGGGTCACTAAGGGGGCCACTCTTACTACAGGGGTCACTAAGGGGGCCACTCTTACTACTAAGGCCACTAAGGGAGCCACTCTTACTACAGGGGTCACTAAGGGGGTCACTCTTACTACAGGGGTCACTAAGGGGGCCACTCTTACTACAGGGGTCACTAAGGGGGTCACTCTTACTACAGGGGTCACTAAGGGGGCTACTCCTACTACAGGGGTCACTATTACTACTAAAGCCACTAAGGGAGACACTCTTACTTCAGGGGTCACTAAGGGGGTCACTCTTACTACAGGGGTCACTAAGGGGGTCACTCTTACTACAGGGGTCACTAAGGGGGCCACTCTTACTACAGGGGTCACTAAGGGGGCCACTCTTACTACAGGGGTCACTAAGGGGGTCACTCTTACTACAGGGGTCACTAAGGGGGCTACTCCTACTACAGGGGTCACTATTACTACTAAAGCCACTAAGGGAGCCCCTCTTACTTCAGGGGTCACTAAGGGGGTCACTCTTACTACTAAGGCCACTAAGGGAGCCACTCTTACTACAGGGGTCACTAAGGGGGTCACTCTTACTACAGGGGTCACTAAGGGGGCCACTCTTACTACAGGGGTCACTCTTACTACTAAAGCCACTAAGGGGGCCTCTCTTACTTCAGGGGTCACTAAGGGGGTCACTCTTACTACAGGGGTCACTCTTACTACAGGGGTCACTAAGGGGGTCACTCTTACTACAGGGGTCACTAAGGGGGCCACTCTTACTACAGGGGTCACTCTTACTACTAAAGCCACTAAGGGGGCCTCTCTTACTTCAGGGGTCACTAAGGGGGTCACTCTTACTACAGGGGTCACTCTTACTACAGGGGTCACTAAGGGGGCCACTCTTACTACTGCGGCCACTAAGGGGGCCACTCTTACTACAGGGGTCACTCTTCCTACTAAAGCCACTAAGGGAGCCCCTCTTACTTCAGGGGTCACTAAGGGGGTCACTCTTACTACAGGGGTCACTCTTACTACAGGGGTCACTAAGGGGGCCACTCTTACTACAGGGGTCACTAAGGGGGCCACTCTTACTACTGCAGCCACTAAAATAATGGTATTACCATACGCTATGGTAAGCCACGCCCCTGGTGGTCCGGGCAGCGCAGTAGAGATGATATCATTCAGTTCACACTACCATGCAGTCCTGAGCCAACAGGACCTTTATATCTATCAGTATGATGACATGATCTGTGGCTGCACAATATATGATCTCAGCTCATGATGTCATCAGTCATATACGTGACATCATCGACCAACCATCTAGCAGATTACATCATGTTCCTACCATCTCACAAATCATCCATGATGCCATCAACAGTCTATTCTCTATGCTCTCACCCATGACCTTATACATATGGTAGGTACCTGACAGGCTGTAGGTGACTGTCCCGTTCTCTCCTTCATCTGCATCCTTCGCCAAGAGAGAGGACACAAATGCTCCAGACAACTTCCCCTCCATTATCTGCAAGAGAGCATTTATAGAAGATGCTGTTAGAGGCAGGAGTGAGGAGCGGCGAGCCGGCAGAGCGGTGTGCTCCGTCCATGACCGTTACCTGCACGGTGGTCTCTCTTCCAGGGCTGGGGTGCAGGAAGACTGGGTGGTTGTCATTCTCATCCAACACAGACACATGGATGGTGCCGGTCACACTGCGCGGAGGCGCCCCTCCATCCTGGGCCATCACCAGCAGTTGGTATGTGGCTTGGTGCTCCCGGTCCAGACTCCGTCTTACTGATAACTCCCCTACACAGAGAAGAGACGTATGGGGCGTTATCTCCAATTACCAAACACCAGCTGTCATGTAAGGGGGAGCCCAGGCTGGAGTTTCTGCTGTAATGAGCTCTGTTATGGTTCCTGTAGTCATGCAATCTGGATGGTATAAGGGTGACCTCTACTGGCCGTCCTACATTACTGCAGTTTGTGTATTTCTTTATGGAGTGTTGTATCTAACTTCCCATTGGCTGCAGAGGTCAGGTGGGAGATCTGGAGGACTTGAGATCATAGAGAGCTGCAAGCTACAGAGCCAGTAGCACTGAGCCTAAAAGATTGCCGTGAGAGAGCGCTGCCAAAGTAGTGAGGAGTCGGCTTGGGGAGTTGTGTGAGACGTGTCCTGGAGAATCTATGCCTGTTGGGGAGGGAGAGTGGCACAAGAAAGAAGGCAGCCGATGTTTGAGAAGCGCAGCTCCATAACACCCCAGAATCGGCGTCACTGAGGGAACTAACCTGCAGGGACTACAGCTAGACTAACTGCTACGAAGGTGTCACATCAGCCTGCAGCTCTGCGAATCAGAGTGCCCGCAGGAGCTGTCTAACGACGCATCACCCAAGACGCTGGAGATCTGTAAGTGAGGTCGGCCCTTGGGAGAACGCCCAACATGTGCACAGAGGTAGCGACCTAAACGCAGGTGAGCCAACACCAGAGGAACACATATCCATCTGCCAGCCGGCCGGGCAGCTTGTTGGACACTTGTGTTTCTGGTCGTTACAGATGTGATAATACAAAAGATTGGAGTTTTAATTGTGTTTTTTTTTTTTTTTAATAGTATTTTTAACATGCTTTTTTTAACCATTGCTGTTTTTTCCTTTTTAAAGGGGTTCTGACATGAATAATGCTTTTATGCTTTAGCAGCCATTGTTCCCTGGTCTGCCTAATGGACCCAGGGAACCCACGGTCAATGGCTGCTAAAGCATAAAAACATGATACTTACCTTGTCTCCTGTTGTTGTTGACATCGGGGGGGGGGGGGGGGGGGGGTCATCTCCCGGCAGGCGCTGCTCTTCCTCTTCTTCCTCCACGAGCCGCGGAGTCAGGACGGGCCGCGTCTCCACTGCGCACGCGCAGAATCTCGGAGTTCAGCCGGGACGGACGGGCCACCCACAGCAAGCACTGCTTGTGACCTGCTTGCTGTGGGCGGCCCATCTGTTCCCCTCTACATTCACATGACAATTCCACTTCACTTCTCGGGGGGCTGCGGGGACCCTGGGGGGGTCTAACTAGTAGCTCCAGGACCTCTGCAGCCCTACTAGCTTTGCCCCTGATTTAGGGGAACAGGATTCTTAATGGGACCCCCCAGACGCCTCCTGGCGACCAACCATACGCTGTGCTCCGTCCATAATGTCTTGTGATGTATAGGGTGTAGCAGACAGCACTGTAGGGGTTAACTGGAAGCTTCTGGCAACAGTCAGCCAATGTCTGCACCCCTGCTAACTGCTGGTGTGTGGGAGGAGCCACGGCTCACCACACTGCTGGGAGTTGTAGTGTAGCCTCCATCTAGGGAACTGCAGGCCGTAGAGGTAAGTCTGGTCGGAGAAGATGAGACCCCACCAGTGAGGAGAGAAGCCAGTGGCGGTCTACAAGCCTCTGAAGGGAGGCAGAGAGTGCTGAGCAAGTGAAGAGCGCAGTACAGGTAAACCACCAGCAGAGGGTGACGTAGGAACGGTCTGTGCACTTAGAGGGGTTGTCTGGTCACCGAACAACATTCCTCCTATAACAGCTCAGTGCTAAAATAACAAAAGGAGCTGTAAGTACCCGTCCTCTGCCGCCACAAACCAGCCCTACTGCCCCGCTGTGGTCCCAGAAGATGATGTCACCTAACCGCTGCAGCCAATCAGAGTCTGCAGCATAATTGTTAACCCCTGGCATCATGGTGGTCCGGATGTGAGCACTGATGCCAAAAGAATGGTTGGTGATGGTGTAGCTGCTGATTGGCTGCAGCGGTCAGGTGACATCCAGTGACACCATCTTCCACAACAAACACCGGGACCACAGCGGGGCTGCAGTGCTGGACTGTGGCGGCAGAGGACGGGTAATTACTGCTCCTTTGGGTGGCTGCTATAGGGGGAATATTGTCTGGTAACGAGACCACCCCTTTAAAGACTGTTTATATACTGTATTACCCCGGTGTCGTCACCAGTTATCTTGAACTGCTTTCTTCATTGCTGCTTCATCTGACATTCTCCTCTCTGCCGTACTGTCACACAGCTCAGCTGTATATAGCAGCGGCCATCTTCCCCGGGACCTGATCCATTCCATTCCAAGTTGACAGCCAGGTGTGAGGGGACATAGAAAGGTGGCTCTACATGGGACGACTATCATCGACTACATGGGACGACTATCATCGACTACATGGGACGACTATCATCGACTACATGGGACGACTATCATCGACTACATGGGACGACTATCATCGACTACATGGGACGACTATCATCGACTACATGGGACGACTATCATCGACTACATGGGACGACTATCATCGACTACATGGGACAACTATCATCTCAATGAGCCATCAGCACTTCCAACAAATGAACTAAATGTGAAGCTGCAGGTTAGCCGGCTGCAACAATGCAGAGACAGAAGCACAGGCCTCAGTCCCCGGACACAATTACTATCAACCTGCGCAATCGTTGTTTATACCAAAAGGACAAGGCTCTGGGCACGCAATGTGATCAAAGCATGTGGGCTCAGCCGCCGCAATCAGGCCACCCGTATTGGATGGGTACTTAGCTCTAAAACTACATGCTGAGGCCTGTGTCTCTGTTACTCTCTTACCTGCAGCTCCACATGTATTTGTCGGAAGTGCTGACTTTTTCTGTATGCATTGCATTGGTGGGGTGGGGGGGTGGGGGGGGGGCGCCGTCCTCACTGTTGGCTTGCACTCCATTCACGCTTCTGGTGGTTTAATGAAAGTGTATAGCCAAGTATCCAGCTTTCCCCGAGTCCATTGAAAGCTTTTGGCCCAAAGAGGGGTGTCCCAGAGTTAGGTACCCGTCCAGTAGGGCAGATGGGCGCACATGTTTTGATCAGTAAGTGCTAAGAACCTTTTATTTCCATGCAATTGGAATAAAACGGCACAACGGTTGTTTATACTACTATTGAGTGTGTATGAGCGAGGAGGTGTGCGCTGTCGTCTGAATAGTTGCTCCGAAGACTAAATGGAAATGACAGTCAGTCTGTGCAAATATGGCCACCGACAGCGTGACGGGCGATAATCCACTGACTGGCTGATAGCTTTGTTTCAGCTCACTAACAAATAGGCGCTGCTTGATGACACGTTGCGGTGCCAAGTTGCAGTTATTCGTATTTGAACTACTTGCCAACAAGTTTGCATGGAGACCCCTCTATGACAGATATGTCGGCAGACATCTAAGGAGCGATAAGCGCTCTGGGGAGAAAGCTTTCAAAAAACTCGTTGATACTTTTCTGTGAATGCCGGCTCCATGTAAAGGTACGCCAAGACAGACCGCCATGGGAAGGAACTTCTATCATGACATTTGCCCACAGGGCACTAGATTTAGGGGAGACCCTGAATAGCAGACTCCTTGCAGATACGGCTCCTACCTGTGTGTGGATGCATACTGAAGGCCGTTTCTTGTGTGGGAAGTCTGTAGGTGACGCGTCCATTCTGTCCGGCGTCTCTGTCGGTAGCGCTGACTCTTCCCACAATCTCTCCTGGTGGTCGGTTCTCAGAGATGCTCATGAAGTACCTCTCCTCGCTCAACCGTGGAGCGTTGTCATTCTCATCAGTGACGCGAACTCGTACGGTGCACGTGGCGGTTCGACTTCCAGAACCCCCTGATGCCAGCACTGCTAGTACATATACTTCTCGGCTTTCTCTGTCCAGGGCTCCTCGGACATACAACCATCCTGTTTCTGGCTCCACACTAAATCCCACTGCATCTGCATCGGTTCTCAACCTGTAACGCAATGGGTTCTCCTTCCCACCAGGAAGCAAGGCTTGTACCTGCAAGAGTTTACTCATTGGGGGGCTTCCTTCCCGGACCTCCACGCGATAATCGGATGCTCCACAAGCTGGCTCTAATTCTTGCTCTATCACAAGGACTGTGATCTCTAATTCTGAAGAAAGTTGGGGGAACCCGGCATCAAGTGCGAGGACACGGAGCTCGTAGCTCTCCTGGTTCAGCGGGCCGGTAATCTGGATCTGTCCAGAACTATCGATGCTGAAGGGACCCTGAGACATAAGTTGATAATCAATCTGTCCATTGGCGCCTACATCCGGGTCTAAAGCTTTAGCAGTAAATATGATGGCGTCAATAGGAGTGGAGCCTTGGATTCTGAGGGTGTGTGAGGATGACATGAAGGTTGGTGGGTTATCATTAACATCAGTGATTCGGAGAATGACCCGTGCTCGGGTGTAGGCTGGAGGAGACCCACTATGGGCTTGGATTTCCAGAAGAAGTTCAGCATCTTGTTCTCGATCAAGCTGCCGGCGGGTAGACAATATTCCTGAATGAGGGTCCAGAGAGAGCAGTCCACGGGGATCACCATAAGCCAAGGAGTAGAGGATTACACCAGGGGCACCTAGAAAGAAGGACAGCTGATACACCCACTACAAATCACCATACAGACCCCCACCGTGGTGAGTAAAATGACAAAATAACATTCAGTGGCAGATCTGCCATAAAAATCGTCAATGAGCAAGAAGTATGGCATCATTTGGAAGGTACCTGATGGGTTGCTGGCCTTCACACTGCCCACGATTGTCCTTAGCGGAGTGTCTTCGGGTACTACAAACTCATACTGAGGCTGAAGGAATGTAGGTATATGGGCAGAGCCTGGTAAGATGCTGACATTTACCCGGGCATTCACTTCAGCTCTTACTCCACCGCCATCCTGTGCTCCCACCTCAAGATGCAGGACAGAGCCCGCCCGAGCAGTCAGAGAACGTGCCACCAACAGAGTACCTAAAAGAGATTGTCAGAGTCATAGTACACATTCTCCTAGACCAGAAATACACTACCACCGAACGGAATATCGAGGACAATCCACTACCACCGCCATAAGATGTTGAGGAGAATACACTACCACCACCATGGGATATCGAGGACAATACACTACCAGCGACATGGGATACCGAGAACAATACACTACCACCGCCATGGGATATGGAGGACAATACACTACCACCACCATGGGATATCGAGGACAATACACTACCACCACCATGGGATACCGAGGACAATACACTACCGCCACCATGGGATACCGAGGACAATACACTACTACCACCATGGGATATCAATGACAATACACTACCAGCACCATGGGATATTGAGGACAATACACTATCACCAACATGGGATATCGAGGACAATACACTACTACCACCATGGGATATCAATGACAATACACTACTGCCGCCATGGGATATCGAGGACAATACACTACTACCACAAAGGGATACTGAGGACAATACACTACCACCACCATGGGATATCGAGAACAATACACTACCACCACCATGGGTTATGGAGGACAATACACTACCACCACCATGGGTTATGGAGGACAATACACTACCACCACCATGGGATATCGAGGACAATACACTACCACCACCATGGGATATCGAGGACAATACACTACCAGCAACACGGGATATCGAGGACAATACACTACCGCCACCATGGGATACCGAGGACAATACACTACCAGCACCATGGGATATCAATGACAATACACTACCGCCACCATGGGATACCGAGAACAATACACTACCAGCGACATAGGATACCGAGGACAATACACTACCACCACCATGGGATATCGAGGACAATACACTACCACCACCATGGGATACCGAGGACAATACACTACCGCCACCATGGGATACCGAGGACAATACACTACTACCACCATGGGATATCAATGACAATACACTACCAGCACCATGGGATATTGAGGACAATACACTATCACCAACATGGGATATCGAGGACAATACACTACTACCACCATGGGATATCAATGACAATACACTACTGCCGCCATGGGATATCGAGGACAATACACTACTACCACAAAGGGATACTGAGGACAATACACTACCACCACCATGGGATATCGAGAACAATACACTACCACCACCATGGGTTATGGAGGACAATACACTACCACCACCATGGGATATCGAGGACAATACACTACCACCACCATGGGATATCGAGGACAATACACTACCAGCAACACGGGATATCGAGGACAATACACTACCGCCACCATGGGATATCAATGACAATACACTACCGCCACCATGGGATACCGAGAACAATACACTACCAGCACCATGGGATATCAATGACAATACACTACCGCCACCATGGGATACCGAGAACAATACACTACCAGCGACATAGGATACCGAGGACAATACACTACCACCACCATGGGATATCGAGGACAATACACTACCACCACCATGGGATATCGAGGACAATACACTACCGCCACCATGGGATATCGAGGACAATACACGACCACCACCATGGGATATCGAGGACAATACACTACCACCACCATGGGATATCGAGGACAATACACTACCAGCACCATGGGATATCAATGACAATACACTACCACCACCATGGGATACCGAGGACAATACACTACCACCACCATGGGATATCGAGGACAATACACTACTACCACCATGGGATATCAATGACAATACACTACCAGAACCATGGGATATCATTGACAATACACTACCAGCACCATGGGATATCGAGGACAATACACTACCACCACCATGGGATACCGAGGACAATACACTACCGCCACCATGGGATATCGAGGACAATACACTACCACCACCATGGGATATCAATGACAATACACTACTACCACCAAGGAATACTGAGGACAATACACTACCACCACCATGGGATATCGATGACAATACACTACCACCACCATGGGATATCGATGACAATACACTACCATCACCATGGGATACCGAGGACAATATACTACCACCACCATGGGATATCAATGACAATACACTACCACCACCATGGGATACCGAGGACAATACACTACCTGCAACATGGGATATCAAGGACAATACACTACCGCCACCATGGGAAACCGAGGACAATACACTACCACCACCATGGGATATCAATGACAATACACTACTACCACCAAGGAATACTGAGGACAATACACTACCAGCAACATGGGATACCGAGGACAATACACTACCACCACTATGGGATATCGAGGACAATACACTACCGCCACCATGGGATATCGAGGACAATACACTACCACCGCCATGGGATATCGAGGACAATACACTACCACCACCATGGGATATCGAGGACAATACACTACCACCGCCATGGGATATCGAGGACAATACACTACCACCACCATGGGATATCGAGGACAATACACTACCAGTGACATGGGATATCGAGGACAATACACTACCGCCACCATGGGATATCGAGGACAATACACTACCACCACCATGGGATATCGAGGACAATACACTACCAGCGACATGGGATATCGAGGACAATACACGGCCACTGCCACAAGATATCCATGACAATACAATACCACAGAATGGAATATCGAGGACAATACACTACCGCCACCATGGGATATCGAGGACAATACACTACCACCACCATGGGATATCGAGGACAATACACGGCCACTGCCACAAGATATCCATGACAATACAATACCACAGAATGGAATATCGAGGACAATATACTACCACCACCATGGGATATCGAGGACAATACACTACCACCACCATGAGATATCGAGGACAATACACTACCAGCGCGATAGGATATCGAGGACAATACACTACCAGCGACATGGGATACCGAGGACAATACACTACCACCACCATGGGATATCGAGAACAATACACTACCAGCGCCATAGGATATCGAGGACAATACACTACCAGCGACATGGGATACTGAGGACAATACACTACCACCACCATGGGATATCGAGAACAATACACTACCAGCGCCATAGGATATCGAGGACAATACACTACCAGCGCCATGGGATATCGAGAACAATACACTACCACCACCATGGGATATCGAGGACAATACACTACCAGCAACATGGGATACCGAGGACAATACACTACCTGCGCCATGGGATATCGAGGACAATACACTACCAGCGCCATGGGATATCGAGAACAATACACTACCAGCGCCATGGGATATCGAGGACAATACACTACCAGCGACATGGGATATCGAGGACAATACACTACCACCACCATGGGATATCGAGGACAATACACTACCACCACCATGGGATATCAATGACAATACACTACCACCACCATGGGATACTGAGGACAATACACTACCACCACCCTGGGATATCGAGAACAATACACTACCAGCGCCATAGGATATCGAGGACAATACACTACCAGCGCCATGGGATATCGAGAACAATACACTACCAGCGACATGGGATACCGAGGACAATACACTACCTGCGCCATGGGATATCGAGGACAATACACTACCAGCACCATGGGATATCGAGAACAATACACTACCAGCGCCATGGGATATCGAGGACAATACACTACCAGCGACATGGGATACCGAGGACAATACACTACCTGCGCCATGGGATATCGAGGACAATACACTACCAGCGACATGGGATATCGAGGACAATACACTACCACCACCATGGGATATCGAGGACAATACACTACCACCACCATGGGATATCGAGGACAATACACTACCAGCGACATGGGATACCGAGGACAATACACTACCACCACCATGGGATATCGAGGACAATACACTACCAGCGCCATGGGATATCGAGGACAATACACTACCACCACCATGGGATATCAATGACAATACACTACCACCACCAAGGGATACCGAGGACAATACACTACCACCACCATGGGATACTGAGGAGAATACACTACCGCCACCATGGGATATCAATGACAATACACTACCGCCACCATGGGATACCGAGGACAATACACTACCACCACCATGGGATACTGAGGAGAATACACTACCGCCACCATGGGATATCAATGACAATACACTACCACCACCATGGGATACCGAGGACAATACACTACCAGCGCCATGGGATATCGAGAACAATACACTACCACCACCATGGGATATCGAGGACAATACACTACCACCACCATGGGATACTGAGGAGAATACACTACCGCCACCATGGGATATCAATGACAATACACTACCACCACCATGGGATACCGAGGACAATACACTACCAGCGCCATGGGATATCGAGAACAATACACTACCACCACCATGGGATATCGAGGACAATACACTACCACCACCATGGGATATCGAGAACAATACACTACCAGCGCCATGGGATATCGAGGACAATACACTACCAGCGACATGGGATATCGAGGACAATACACTACCACCACCATGGGATATCGAGGACAATACATTACCACCACCATGGGATATCGAGGACAATACACTACCACCACCATGGGATATCAATGACAATACACTACCACCACCAAGGGATACCGAGGACAATACACTACCACCACCATGGGATACCGAGGACAGTACACTACCAGCTACATGGGATATCGAGGACAATACACTACCACCACCATGGGATATCAATGACAATACACTACCACCACCATGGGATATCGAGGACAATATACTACCACCACTATGGTATATTGAGGACAATACACTACCAGCAACATGGGATACCGAGGACAATACACTACCACCACTATGGTATATTGAGGACAATACACTACCAGCAACATGGGATACCGAGGACAATACACTACCACCACCATGGTATATCAATGACAATACACTACCGCCACCATGGGATACCGAGGACAATACACTACCACCACCATGGGAAATCAATGACAATACACTACTACTACCAAGGGATACTGAGGACAATACATTACCACCACCATGGGTTATTGAGGACAATACACTACCACCACCATGGGATACCGAGGACTATACACTACCGCCACCATGGGATATCGAGGACAATACACTGCCACCACCATGGGTTATTGAGGACAATACACTATCGCCACCATGGGATATCGAGGACAATACACTACCACCACCATGGGATACAGAGGACAATACACTACCAGCGCCATGGGATATCGAGGACAATACAATACCACCAGCATGGGATACCGAGGACAATACACTACCAGCGACATGGGATATCGAGGACAATACACTACCACCACCATGGGATATCGAGGACAATACACTACCACCACCATGGGATATCAATTACAATACACTACCACCACCATGGGATATCGAGGACAATACACTACCACCAGCATGGGATATCGAGGACAATACACTACCACCACCATGGGATATCGAGGACAATACACTACCACCAGCATGGGATATCGAGGACAATACACTACCACCACCATAGGATATCGAGGACAATACACTACTGCCACCATGGGATACTGAGGACAATACATGGCCACTGCTACAAGATATCCATGACAATATACTACCACAGAATGGAATATCGAGGACAATACACTACCAGCGACATGGGATACCGAGGACAATACACTACCAGCGCCATGGGATATCGAGGACAATACACTACCAGCGACATGGGATATCGAGGACAATACACTACCACCACCATGGGATATCGAGGACAATACACTACCACCACCATGGGATATCGAGGACAGTACACTACCAGCGCCATGGGATATCGAAGACAATACACTACCAGCGACATGGGATACCGAGGACAATACACTACCACCACCATGGGATACCGAGGACAATACACTACCACCACCATGGGATATCGAGGACAGTACACTACCGCCACCATGGGATACCGAGGACAATACACTACCAGCAACATGGGTACCGAGGAGAATACACTACCACCACCATGGCATATCGAGTACAATACACTACCAGCGCCATGGCATATCGAGGACAATACACTACCACCACCATGGGATACCGAGGACAATACACTATGACCACCATGGGATATCGAGGACAATACACTACTACCACCATGGGATACCGAGGAGAATACACTACCAGCGCCATGGGATATCGAGGACAATACACTACTACCACCATGGGATACCGAGGAGAATACACTACCAGCGCCATGGGATATCGAAGACAATACACTACCACCACCATGGGATATCGAGGACAATACATTACCAGCGCCATGGGATATCGAGGACAATACACTACCAGCGACATGGGATACCGAGGACAATACACTACCGCCACCATGGGATACCGAGGACAATACACTACCAGCAACATGGGTACCGGGGAGAATACACTACCACCACCATGGCATATCGAGCACAATACACTACCAGCGCCATGGGATATCGAGGACAATACACTACCACCACCATGGGATACCGAGGACAATACACTACGACCACCATGGGATATCGAGGACAATACACTACTACTACCATGGGATACCGAAGAGAATACACTACCACCACCATGGCATATCAAGGACAATACACTACCAGCGCCATGGGATACCGAGGACAATACACTACCAGCGACATGGGATATCGAAGACAATATACTACCAGCAACACGGGATATCGAGGACAATACACTACCACCACCATGGGATATTGAGGACAATACACTACCAGCACCATGGGATATTGAGGACAATACACTACCAGCACCATGGGATATCGAGGACAATACACTACCAGCACCATGGGATATCGAGGACAATACACTACCACCACCATGGGATACAGAGGACAATACACTACCACCACCATGGGATATCAATGACAATACACTACCGCCACCATGGGATATCGAGGACAATACACTACCAGCGCCATGGAATATCGAGGACAATACACTACCAGCGACATGGGATATCGAGGACAATACATTACCAGCGACATGGGATACCGAGGACAATACACTACTACCACCATGGGATATCGAGGACAATACACTACCACCACCATGGGATACCGAGGACAATACACTACCACCACCATGGGATATCAATGACAATACACTACCGCCACCATGGGATACCGAGGACAATACACTACCACCACCATGGGATACCGAGGAGTATACACTGCCACCACCATGGGTTATTGAGGACAATACACTATCGGCACCATGGGATATCGAGGACAATACACTACCACCACCATGGGATACTGAGGACAATACACTACCACCACCATGGGATACTGAGGACAATACACTACCACCACCATGGGATACTGAGGACAATACACTACCACCACCATGGGATACCGAGGACAATACACTACCACCGCGACCATGGGATATCAATGACAATATACTACCGCCACCATGGGATACCGAGGACAATACACTACCACCACCATGGGATACAGAGGACAATACACTACCACCACCATGGGATATCGAGGACAATACACTACCATCACCATGGGATACCGAGGACAATACACTACCAGCGCCATGGGATACCGAGGACAATACACTACCGCCACCATGGGATACCGAGGACAATACACTACCGCCACCATGGGATACCGAGGACAATACACTACCGCCACCATGGGATACCGAGGACAATACACTACCACCACCATGGGATATTGAGGACAATACACTACCACCACCATGGGATATCAATGACAATACACTACCACCACCATGGGATACCGAGGACAATACACTACCACCGCCACCATGGGATATTGAGGACAATACACTACCACCACCATGGGATATCAATTACAATACACTACCACCACCATGGGATATCAATGACAATACACTACCACCACTATGGTATATTGAGGACAATACACTACCGCCACCATGGGATATCAATTACAATACACTACCACCACCATGGGTTATTGAGGACAATACACTATCGCCACTATGGTATATTGAGGACAATACACTACCGCCACCATGGGATATCGAGGACAATACACTACCAGCGCCATAGGATATCGAGGACAATACACTACCAGCGCCATGGGATATCGAGGACAATACACTACCAGCGACATGGGATACCGAGGACAATACACTACCAGCACCATGGGATATTGAGGACAATACACTACCACCACCATGGGATACCGAGTGCAATACACTACCTGCAACATGGGATATCGAGGACAATACACTACCACCACCATGGGATATCGAGGACAATACACTACTGCCACCATGGGATACTGAGGACAATACACTACCGCCACCATGGGATACCGAGTGCAATACACTACCTGCAACATGGGATATCGAGGACAATACACTACCAGCAACACGGGATATCGAGGACAATACTGCCACCATGGGATACTGAGGACAATACACTACCACCACCATGGGATATCGAGGACAATACACTACCATCACCATGGGATATCGAGGACAATACACTACCACCACCATGGGATACCGAGGACAATACACTACCACCACCATGGGATACAGAGGACAATACACTACCACCACCATGGGATATCGAGGACAATACACTACCACCACCATGGGATATCGAGGACAATACACTACCACCACCATGGGATACTGAGGACAATACACTACCACCACCATGGGATACTGAGGACAATACACTACCACCACCATGGGATACTGAGGACAATACACTACCACCACCATGGGATACCGAGGACAATACACTACCACCGCGACCATGGGATATCAATGACAATATACTACCGCCACCATGGGATACCGAGGACAATACACTACCACCACCATGGGATACAGAGGACAATACACTACCACCACCATGGGATATCGAGGACAATACACTACCATCACCATGGGATACCGAGGACAATACACTACCAGCGCCATGGGATACCGAGGACAATACACTACCGCCACCATGGGATACCGAGGACAATACACTACCGCCACCATGGGATACCGAGGACAATACACTACCACCACCATGGGATATCAATGACAATACACTACCACCACCATGGGATACCGAGGACAATACACTACCACCACCATGGGATATTGAGGACAATACACTACCACCACCATGGGAAACCGAGGACAATACACTACCACCACCATGGGATATTGAGGACAATACACTACCACCGCCACCATGGGATACCGAGGACAATACACTACCACCGCCACCATGGGATATTGAGGACAATACACTACCACCACCATGGGATATCAATTACAATACACTACCACCACCATGGGATATCAATGACAATACACTACCACCACCATGGGTTATTGAGGACAATACACTATCGCCACTATGGTATATTGAGGACAATACACTACCGCCACCATGGGATATCGAGGACAATACACTACCACCACCATGGGATACTGAGGACAATACACTACCAGCGACATGGGATACCGAGAACAATACACTACCAGCACCATGGGATATCGAGGACAATACATTTCCAGCGCCATGGGATATCGAGGACAATACACTACCAGCGACATGGGATACCGAGGACAATACACTACCAGCACCATGGGATATTGAGGACAATACACTACCACCACCATGGGATACCGAGTGCAATACACTACCTGCAACATGGGATATCGAGGACAATACACTACCACCACCATGGGATATCGAGGACAATACACTACTGCCACCATGGGATACTGAGGACAATACACTACCGCCACCATGGGATACCGAGTGCAATACACTACCTGCAACATGGGATATCGAGGACAATACACTACCAGCAACACGGGATATCGAGGACAATACACTACTGCCACCATGGGATACTGAGGACAATACACTACCACCACCATGGGATATCGAGGACAATACACTACCATCACCATGGGATATCGAGGACAATACACTACCACCACCATGGGATACAGAGTGCAATACACTACCATCACCATGGGATATCGAGGACAATACACTACCACCGCCATGGGATATCGAGGACAATACACTACCACCACCATGGGATATCGAGGACAATACACTACCAGTGACATGGGATATCGAGGACAATACACTACCACCACCATGGGATACCGAGTGCAATACACTACCAGCGACATGGGATATCGAGGACAATACACTACCACCACCATGGGATATCGAGGACAATACACTACCACCACCATGGGATATCAATGACAATACACTACCGCCACCATGGGATATCAATGACAATACACTACCGCCACCATGGGATACTGAGGACAATACACTACCACCACCATGGGATACCGAGGACAATACACTACGACCACCATGGGATATCGAGGACAATACACTACTACTACCATGGGATACCGAAGAGAATACACTACCACCACCATGGCATATCAAGGACAATACACTACCAGCGCCATGGGATACCGAGGACAATACACTACCAGCGACATGGGATATCGAAGACAATATACTACCAGCAACATGGGATACCGAGGACAATACACTACCACCACCATGGTATATCAATGACAATACACTACCGCCACCATGGGATACCGAGGACAATACACTACCACCACCATGGGAAATCAATGACAATACACTACTACTACCAAGGGATACTGAGGACAATACATTACCACCACCATGGGTTATTGAGGACAATACACTACCACCACCATGGGATACCGAGGACTATACACTACCGCCACCATGGGATATCGAGGACAATACACTGCCACCACCATGGGTTATTGAGGACAATACACTATCGCCACCATGGGATATCGAGGACAATACACTACCACCACCATGGGATACAGAGGACAATACACTACCAGCGCCATGGGATATCGAGGACAATACAATACCACCAGCATGGGATACCGAGGACAATACACTACCAGCGACATGGGATATCGAGGACAATACACTACCACCACCATGGGATATCGAGGACAATACACTACCACCACCATGGGATATCAATTACAATACACTACCACCACCATGGGATATCGAGGACAATACACTACCACCAGCATGGGATATCGAGGACAATACACTACCACCACCATGGGATATCGAGGACAATACACTACCACCAGCATGGGATATCGAGGACAATACACTACCACCACCATAGGATATCGAGGACAATACACTACCACCACCATGGGATACTGAGGACAATACATGGCCACTGCTACAAGATATCCATGACAATATACTACCACAGAATGGAATATCGAGGACAATACACTACCAGCGACATGGGATACCGAGGACAATACACTACCAGCGCCATGGGATATCGAGGACAATACACTACCAGCGACATGGGATATCGAGGACAATACACTACCACCACCATGGGATATCGAGGACAATACACTACCACCACCATGGGATATCGAGGACAGTACACTACCAGCGCCATGGGATATCGAAGACAATACACTACCAGCGACATGGGATACCGAGGACAATACACTACCACCACCATGGGATACCGAGGACAATACACTACCACCACCATGGGATATCGAGGACAGTACACTACCGCCACCATGGGATACCGAGGACAATACACTACCAGCAACATGGGTACCGAGGAGAATACACTACCACCACCATGGCATATCGAGTACAATACACTACCAGCGCCATGGCATATCGAGGACAATACACTACCACCACCATGGGATACCGAGGACAATACACTATGACCACCATGGGATATCGAGGACAATACACTACTACCACCATGGGATACCGAGGAGAATACACTACCAGCGCCATGGGATATCGAGGACAATACACTACTACCACCATGGGATACCGAGGAGAATACACTACCAGCGCCATGGGATATCGAAGACAATACACTACCACCACCATGGGATATCGAGGACAATACATTACCAGCGCCATGGGATATCGAGGACAATACACTACCAGCGACATGGGATACCGAGGACAATACACTACCGCCACCATGGGATACCGAGGACAATACACTACCAGCAACATGGGTACCGGGGAGAATACACTACCACCACCATGGGATATCGAGGACAATACACTACTACTACCATGGGATACCGAAGAGAATACACTACCACCACCATGGCATATCAAGGACAATACACTACCAGCGCCATGGGATACCGAGGACAATACACTACCAGCGACATGGGATATCGAAGACAATATACTACCAGCAACACGGGATATCGAGGACAATACACTACCACCACCATGGGATATTGAGGACAATACACTACCAGCACCATGGGATATTGAGGACAATACACTACCAGCACCATGGGATATCGAGGACAATACACTACCAGCACCATGGGATATCGAGGACAATACACTACCACCACCATGGGATACAGAGGACAATACACTACCACCACCATGGGATATCAATGACAATACACTACCGCCACCATGGGATATCGAGGACAATACACTACCAGCGCCATGGAATATCGAGGACAATACACTACCAGCGACATGGGATATCGAGGACAATACATTACCAGCGACATGGGATACCGAGGACAATACACTACCAGCGACATGGGATACCGAGGACAATACACTACTACCACCATGGGATATCGAGGACAATACACTACCACCACCATGGGATACCGAGGACAATACACTACCACCACCATGGGATATCAATGACAATACACTACCGCCACCATGGGATACCGAGGACAATACACTACCACCACCATGGGATACCGAGGAGTATACACTGCCACCACCATGGGTTATTGAGGACAATACACTATCGGCACCATGGGATATCGAGGACAATACACTACCACCACCATGGGATACTGAGGACAATACACTACCACCACCATGGGATACTGAGGACAATACACTACCACCACCATGGGATACTGAGGACAATACACTACCACCACCATGGGATACCGAGGACAATACACTACCACCGCGACCATGGGATATCAATGACAATATACTACCGCCACCATGGGATACCGAGGACAATACACTACCACCACCATGGGATACAGAGGACAATACACTACCACCACCATGGGATATCGAGGACAATACACTACCATCACCATGGGATACCGAGGACAATACACTACCAGCGCCATGGGATACCGAGGACAATACACTACCGCCACCATGGGATACCGAGGACAATACACTACCGCCACCATGGGATACCGAGGACAATACACTACCGCCACCATGGGATACCGAGGACAATACACTACCACCACCATGGGATATTGAGGACAATACACTACCACCACCATGGGATATCAATGACAATACACTACCACCACCATGGGATACCGAGGACAATACACTACCACCGCCACCATGGGATATTGAGGACAATACACTACCACCACCATGGGATATCAATTACAATACACTACCACCACCATGGGATATCAATGACAATACACTACCACCACTATGGTATATTGAGGACAATACACTACCGCCACCATGGGATATCAATTACAATACACTACCACCACCATGGGTTATTGAGGACAATACACTATCGCAACTATGGTATATTGAGGACAATACACTACCGCCACCATGGGATATCGAGGACAATACACTACCAGCGCCATAGGATATCGAGGACAATACACTACCAGCGCCATGGGATATCGAGGACAATACACTACCAGCGACATGGGATACCGAGGACAATACACTACCAGCACCATGGGATATTGAGGACAATACACTACCACCACCATGGGATACCGAGTGCAATACACTACCTGCAACATGGGATATCGAGGACAATACACTACCACCACCATGGGATATCGAGGACAATACACTACTGCCACCATGGGATACTGAGGACAATACACTACCGCCACCATGGGATACCGAGTGCAATACACTACCTGCAACATGGGATATCGAGGACAATACACTACCAGCAACACGGGATATCGAGGACAATACTGCCACCATGGGATACTGAGGACAATACACTACCACCACCATGGGATATCGAGGACAATACACTACCATCACCATGGGATATCGAGGACAATACACTACCACCACCATGGGATACAGAGTGCAATACACTACCATCACCATGGGATATCGAGGACAATACACTACCACCGCCATGGGATATCGAGGACAATACACTACCACCACCATGGGATATCGAGGACAATACACTACCAGTGACATGGGATATCGAGGACAATACACTACCACCACCATGGGATACCGAGTGCAATACACTACCAGCGACATGGGATATCGAGGACAATACACTACCACCACCATGGGATATCGAGGACAATACACTACCACCACCATGGGATATCGAGGACAATACACTACCACCACCATGGGATACTGAGGACAATACACTACCACCACCATGGGATACTGAGGACAATACACTACCACCACCATGGGATACTGAGGACAATACACTACCACCACCATGGGATACCGAGGACAATACACTACCACCGCGACCATGGGATATCAATGACAATATACTACCGCCACCATGGGATACCGAGGACAATACACTACCACCACCATGGGATACAGAGGACAATACACTACCACCACCATGGGATATCGAGGACAATACACTACCATCACCATGGGATACCGAGGACAATACACTACCAGCGCCATGGGATACCGAGGACAATACACTACCGCCACCATGGGATACCGAGGACAATACACTACCGCCACCATGGGATACCGAGGACAATACACTACCACCACCATGGGATATCAATGACAATACACTACCACCACCATGGGATACCGAGGACAATACACTACCACCACCATGGGATATTGAGGACAATACACTACCACCACCATGGGATACCGAGGACAATACACTACCACCACCATGGGATATTGAGGACAATACACTACCACCGCCACCATGGGATACCGAGGACAATACACTACCACCGCCACCATGGGATATTGAGGACAATACACTACCACCACCATGGGATATCAATTACAATACACTACCACCACCATGGGATATCAATGACAATACACTACCACCACCATGGGTTATTGAGGACAATACACTATCGCCACTATGGTATATTGAGGACAATACACTACCGCCACCATGGGATATCGAGGACAATACACTACCACCACCATGGGATACTGAGGACAATACACTACCAGCGACATGGGATACCGAGAACAATACACTACCAGCACCATGGGATATCGAGGACAATACATTTCCAGCGCCATGGGATATCGAGGACAATACACTACCAGCGACATGGGATACCGAGGACAATACACTACCAGCACCATGGGATATTGAGGACAATACACTACCAGCGACATGGGATATTGAGGACAATACACTACCACCACCATGGGATACCGAGTGCAATACACTACCTGCAACATGGGATATCGAGGACAATACACTACCACCACCATGGGATATCGAGGACAATACACTACTGCCACCATGGGATACTGAGGACAATACACTACCGCCACCATGGGATACCGAGTGCAATACACTACCTGCAACATGGGATATCGAGGACAATACACTACCAGCAACACGGGATATCGAGGACAATACACTACTGCCACCATGGGATACTGAGGACAATACACTACCACCACCATGGGATATCGAGGACAATACACTACCATCACCATGGGATATCGAGGACAATACACTACCACCACCATGGGATACAGAGTGCAATACACTACCATCACCATGGGATATCGAGGACAATACACTACCACCGCCATGGGATATCGAGGACAATACACTACCACCACCATGGGATATCGAGGACAATACACTACCAGTGACATGGGATATCGAGGACAATACACTACCACCACCATGGGATACCGAGTGCAATACACTACCAGCGACATGGGATATCGAGGACAATACACTACCACCACCATGGGATATCGAGGACAATACACTACCACCACCATGGGATATCAATGACAATACACTACCGCCACCATGGGATATCAATGACAATACACTACCGCCACCATGGGATACTGAGGACAATACACTACCATCACCATAGGATACTGAGGAGAATACACTACCGCCACCATGGGATATCGAGGACAATACACTACCACCACCATGGGATACCGAGGACAATACACTACCACCGCACAGGATACAGAGGACAACACACTACCACTGCCATGGGATATCAAGGACCCCATCTGCCTCTCAGCTTCTAGCACTCACCTCCTCCCTCGGTCTCTCGCAGTCTCTCCCACTCACGTGACTCTTTGCACTCCCTTCTCAGCAAACTGTTTGATGCCAGTTATGATTGGTCTTACCTGTGTTAGGCTCAATGCGCAGAAGAGCAGGGTTGTTTCCTGAGATAATATGGTAGGTCAGGGTGCCGTGAAGTCCTTCGTCCTTATCACGGGCGGTCACACTAACGACGGGTGTCCCCTGTGGACTGAGCGCACTTACACTAGCGCCGTATTCCAATGGATAAAAGACTGGCCGGTTATCATTGACATCTTCTACAGAGACCCGGACGAGGCATCCTGAGCTCAGGCCTCCCTGTGGGAACAGAGGAAGGGCGGATTTACACGTTTCCTGCTATTTCCACACTCAGAGCTCATTATTTCGCCATCAATCCATATAAACCCCCATCTGCTGGACCCGAGTCCTTGTCCTTGAATCATGGATTTAATTGCAGATCCAGAAATGAAGGTCTGGGGAGGATCAGTGATGCTCGTATAACCTGAGCACTATGGCTGAAATATCCACAATCTACATCAGAAGTGACGCCTCCATACTCTTATAGTACATGACTGATTCCGGCCCACCACCTCATTTTATGTGGCCCACCAGCCTTGCAGCAGCCGAACAGTCATTCCACTCAATCCACCTGCAGGCAGGCCTATAGGGGAGGCCGCTAGTGTTATAGGGACTACTATGGGGGTCACTTACTACTACTGCAGCCTCTAATATAGGGAAAACTTACTACTGTGGCCACTATGGGGGTCATTATTATTACTGCGATCACTGTTACTACTGGGGCCACTATAGGAGCACTATTACTACTGGAGCCACAATGGGGGTAACTATTACTACTGGGGCCACTATGGGGGTTACTATTACTATTGGAGCCCCTATGGGGGTTCATTTTAACTACTTGGGCCACTACAAGGGACCTTATTACTACTTGGACCACTGTGGGGGTCACTGTTACTAACGGTTGCCACTATGGGGTCATTATTATTACTGCAGTCACTATTACTACTGGGGCCACTATGGAGATCACTATTACTACTGGGGCTACTACAGGAGCACTATTACTACTGGTTCTACCGTGGGGGTCACTATTACTCCTGGGGCCACAATGGGGGTCACTATTATTACTAGGGTCACTATAGGGAATATTATTACTGGGGTAACTATGGAGGAAACTATTACTACTGGGGCCACCAAGACGGACATTATTACTATGCAGTCTTATAATGAGAGGCGAGACGTTGAAGGCAAACATGAGGCTGATGTGGCCATGGGTGAAGATGACTTTGACACCGTGCTGCGGTGCAGCTTCACGGGAACTAGTATCTCCAGCTCACAGCGGGGCGGCTGCAGGAGCAGATTTCAGTTCTCGCTCCCCCCCGCCCCTCTCCATTCAGTAACATAGTGGCTGTTCAATACTGAACCTCTGCTATTTACACTGCCCTGTCATAGTTAAAGTCATCACTCAGGATTTTATGCAGCATTAAATAGCAGCCGTTCAGTATTGAACAGCCACTATGTTAACTGAATGTAGAAGGGGGTCCAGAACTGAAATCTCCTGCAGCCACCCCGCTGTGAGCCAGTGAAACTAGCTCCCATGCACTGCAGCGAGTATGTGCGGGAGGGAGGGGCGGGCATCGTTTGCCTGATATTCGTCCTGTCTAAATGGAGCTTTAGACTGATATCTCCACAGACGAGATTTATCTGTACCACTCAAGTTAGGACTGATGTCTCCATACTCTACATCCAAGGCCCTGATGTTTGGTGGGCGCCTTGCTTCACTCATTAGGAGAGCTTTAAACTAGAACAATACGGGAAGGGAAGTGAAAGGTAATACACATCTAATTAATACATCCGAGAACCTCACTGTTAGAAGTGGGAAGATAGAACAAAGACAAAACATTCAGAAGGCAAGTAGAGGAGCAAGAGACCCCGATCACAAACTAACATGTTTCTACACAAATGCCCAGAGCTGGGAAACAAACAAGGAGAACTGGAGCTCCGAACACAGGAAGAGAAATATGATGTCATCGGCATCACGGAAACTTGGTGGAATGATACACATGATTGGCTTGAAGGATACAACGTGTTTATAAGGGCTCATTTAGACGCAATGAGGATCGCTTAAGAATCGCTCCAAGCCGTCTTCTGAACATTCTGTCTAAATGCAGGGACATCGTGCAGTTTTCGCGCATGAGTCGTTGATCGCTGAATTCTAGTTTGCTACAATTGAGAAGTCAGCTGTTATCACCGGAGCTGGCTGTTATCAGCCGGCTGCGTTGATAAGATTCTCTGTGCATGTGCCCAAAGATGCTATTGGGTGCTTACAGGATGAAAATGGTGAATTGGTTAAGAATGATGTTGAGAAGGCTGAACTATTAAATTCCTATTTTGTATCTGTTTTCTCTCAGAAAGTAGATGGAACATCAACTGATCTTCCCTGTGCTATTGGGGAAATAAAAGAATGCAGGCTATCTGTAAGCAGAGAGATGGTGAGGGAACACTTAGCTAACTTACATGAATTCAAGTCTCAAGGTCCAGATGAATTACATCCTAGGATACTAAAGGAAGCAGCGGAGGTAATTGCTGAACCACTCGCCATAATCTGTGACAATTCCTGGAGAACAGGAGAAGTCCCAGAAGATTGGAAAAGGGCAAATGTTGTCCTTATCTACAGAAAAGGGGAAAAGGTGGATCCAGGAAACTACAGGCCTGTGAGCCTGACTTCTTTACCGGGAAAGATTTTTAAACAGATTATTAAACAGCATGTATAAATAAATCTGGTTATTTGTATAGCGCCAAGTTATTCCGCAGCGCTTTCAGGTATTTTTTATTTATTACCCCCCACCAAGCTGGGTTCTCATTTTACCGACTTTGGAAGGATGGAAGGGTGAGTTGACCTTAAGCCGGCTACCTGAACCAGCGGGGATTGAACTTGCAACCTTCATGTTGTGAGCAAAAGCTTACACTCTACGCCACACAAGGCTCTTGTATGCAAGTACTTGGATAAAAATGACAGAATCCCCGACTGGGTTGATCAGGGAAATGTGGTGGATATAGTATATCTTGGCTTTAGTAAAGCATTTGACAAAGTATCTGTTAAGTGCACTGGTCAGACACAATCCTCTACTTCTGTGTCTGGCAGGCGCGGGCATCATCCTGCTTTCCCTGTTCACTGAACTTGCATTTATTCTCTTCCAGCACTCCTAGGGTTAATTGCTTCTGGGCCTCCTGCTCACCTTTTCTAATCACCTCCCTCTATAGCTGTCCTGGGCTTTTCAGACAGTGCTGTAGTGTTGTTGTGTGATGTGTCAACATAACTCCATGTTTGGCCGCTGCTCCGGCAGTTTCCCTGCTACCTTGCCTTCTGCTCGTGTTCTGTGTCCTCTGCTCGTGTATCCAGCTGTCTGTCATCCTCGTGAGTCTGCTTCTCTGTTTATCCTTGTCAGCCTGTACCTTTGTTCCTGTACACCCCGGTATTGCTCTTTCATTTGTTTTATAGATGTCCTGTCCGGGTCAGTCAGCGCCTAGAAGAAGACCGTGGGGTCATCCCTATCGGGACGAGTGCTCCGCTTATAGGCAGGGGTTTCCCTCTCCTGGTTATTAGTTCAGGGCAAGATTCCTTCCCTAGTTTTCATCTGCATACAGGGTTCATAAATCTGGTATCTTACCTCCCACGCTGGGGTCGGCTGTCAACCGTGCTGGACTGGATCATCACCTACCCGGTAGGTTGACATAGTGGGTCCACATCCACAGTCGATACAGTATCTTATACTATACTTACTGAAAAAATGACCAAATCTGTGATTGACAAGGCAACTGTTAGGTGGATTCACAACTGGCTGAGTGATCGTACTCAAAGAGTGGTCATAAATGGCTGCACATCCAAGTGGAAGAATGTATCAAGTGGGGACCACAAGGCTCTGTCCTGGCCCAGGGTTGGTCAACATTGTTATAAATGATCTGGAGGAGGGAATTGTGGGAAACTGATCAAATGTGCCGACGACACAAAGCTAGGAGGGATAGCTAACACTAGGGAAGAGAGAATTCAAAAAGATCTAGAAAAGCTTGCACAGTGGGCGGCGACTAACAGAATGGTATTTAACAAGGAGAAATGCAAAGTCCTACATCTGGGCAAGAAAAATTTAAAAAGCACATACAGAATGGGAGGAATTGGGCTAAGCAGCACGTGAAAAAGACTTGGGTATACTAATAGATCATAGACTGAACATGAGTCAACAATGTGATGCAGCAGCCAAAAAGGCAAACACAATTCTGGGATGTATTAAGAGAAGCATAGAGTCTAGATCATGTGAGGTCATTATCCCCTCTACTCCTCCTTAGTCAGACCTCATCTGGAATACTGGGTCCAGTTCTGGGCACCCCACTTTAAAAAAGACATCGACAAACTGGAGCAAGTTCATAGAAGAGTTACCAAGATGGTGAGCGGTCTGCAAATCATGTCCTATGAGGAACGGTTAAAGGATCTGGGAATGTTTAGCAGAAGAGAAGGCTGAGAGGAGACTTAATAGCGGTCTACAAATATCTGAAGGGCTGTCACAGTGCAGAGGGATCAGCCCTATTCTCATCTGTACAAGGAAAGGCAAGAAGCAATGGGATGAAACTGAAAGGGAGGAGACACAGATTAGATATTAGACAGTGAGGGGATCAATGAGTGGAACAGGTTACCACGGGAGGTGGGGAGTTCTCCTTCAATGGAAGTCTTGAGAGGCCGGACAGTCATCTGTCTGGGATGATCTAGTAATCCTGCACTGAGCAACGGGTTGGACCCAATGACCCGGAGGTCCCTTCCAACTCTACCATTCTAGCATCCGATGTCTCCATACCCTACATTCGGGGCTCCGATGTCTTCTTACTCTTAGGTTCTAGGACTGTTTAAACTAGGAACTGGGGGGGAGGGCAAAAAGAGAAACAGGGGGTAGACAGTGTAGATAGTGACCTGTGGTCAAGTAATGGGAATGGGGATTGAGCAGGGGGTGGGGTTAGTACAGCTAGGACTGACAGAACAGCCATTAGTACCCTTAGTAGCAAAATTAATATAAAGAACAACAACCACCATATAAATTATATGGGAACGAAGGCAAGAAGCCTGATCGGTAAAGTGGGTGAGCTTGAAGCAAGAATGTCTAATGAAAATTACGATATAGTAGGAATAACGGAAACATGGCTTGATGATAAGTGCGATTGGGCGGCGAATTTACAGGGTTACAATCTCTTCAGAAAAGACTGTGGAAACCAGAAATGAGGATGAGTATGATTGTTTGTTAAATCGTACTTATTGCCGAGGCTACGTGAAGATATAGGTGCAGGAGACGAACAGGGGAAATCTCTGTGGGTAGAAATACAGGGAGGAAGAAATAACAAAATCCTGATAGGGGTTTTCTATAGACCACCAAAAGCAACAGAAGAAACTGAAACCTTACTACTAAGGCAGATAGAAGAGGTGTCAAAGCGCAACGAAGTAATTATCATGGGGGACTTTAATTATCCAGATATAATATGGGAAGATGAAACTTGCAAATCTCACAGGGGTGATAAGTTCTTGAGAACAATCAAAGGGTATTATTGTATCTTGATGCCATCGGAAGTACTGGTGGAGTCAAGATAGAAGTTGTTTGACAAGGGGTTTACGCCCAGTGTTTCTGATTGGCTTTCACCCATCCTCGGCCTCACTGGTCCTCCCAGCACAGCTGAAGAAGCAGAGCAGTGTCCGGCTCTGTCCCCCATGCTGAGGCGCAGCAACGGCCTCCCAGCAGCGCAGACGAAGGTTGGCGGTCTGCTGCTGTTGTCTCCTCCGTCGTTGGCGTGTCACGAGTGCAGAGGGAGCTGTTGGATTCTGCGCGTGTCTCCCCCTTACTCAGCCATGGCGTCGCCCTCCCAGCAGTGATGAAAACTTGGAGGTCTCTCCATCTCACTCCACCATTTTGAGGCTCACAGCTGCATTCGGGGGCCCATGAGGTGAGAGGCGGGAGTCGGGTGCTGCGGTGCTGCAGCACTCACATGCAATCGGTGCCCCAGGGCAGGGGGGGCGTTCATGAGCTTTGCAGTTTTTGCCCATGCAGAGTGACTGGGGGCCACAGTGGTACCACCGGACCTGTGTGACAGATGGCTGGGCTGAGCATGCAGGAGCAGCCAGCCGAGGAGAGCGCTGGGGGGGGGGGGGGGGGGGGTGTATTATCATTACGCAAACACTTTGCCAACAGCGGCTGCTGCTAGGAACTACATTAAGACAGCCAATTGGGAGCTTGGGGTGTGAGAGGGGCTTTTTCCCTGTCAAACCACTAGCTTCCGGTGGTGTCAAGATACAATAATACTCAATCAAAGATAACTACCTTATCCAACCTGTGCAGGAGGCAACTAGAGGGAGGGCCACTCTAGACTTACTATTAACTAATAAAACGGATAGAATAATGGGGGTACAGGTTAAGGGGCACTTGGGGAACAGTGACCACAATATAATCAACTTCCAGCTGTCAATCAATAAGAAGCCTTATCAGGGAGCGACAAAGAAACTAAACTTTAGTAAAGCAAAATTTGATCAGCTAAGAACTATCGGTAACATTAATTGGGACAACATCCTCAAAAATATCAGTACAGACGACAAATGGGAGGAGTTTAAAAGGATCCTAATCACCTCATGTGAGCAGTTCATTCCCTTTAAAAATAAAAGAACTACAAGTAGAAGGAAACCAATGTGGATCGACAAGACGGTAAGAGGGGGGCAATAAATGAAAAAAAGAAAGCGTTCAAACTACTAAAGCAACAAGGCAGCGAAGAAGCACTAAAATCATACAGGGAAAAAAACAAAATATGCAAAGATAAGGAGGAGCCAGAAAGACGGATCGCCAAAGAGAGCAAAAACAACCCAAAACTATTCTTCAACTATATTAACAGCAAAAGGATTTGCACCGAGTGGGCTGGCCCTTTAACAAATAATGCAGGAGGAATCATAGAAGATGATGGAGGGAAGGCAAATCTATTAAATAGTTTCTTTTCAAGCGTTTTCACAAACGAAAAGGAAATGTCACACGAGATGCAGGGGAATAAAATGAACCCCTCACAAAATATCTCATACCTAACGCAGGAGGAAGTGCGGAACAGGTTAAAGAAGATTAAAATCGATAAATCGCCAGGCCCAGATGGATTACACCCAAGGATACTAAGGGAACTAAGTAATGTGATAGCTAGGCCACTATATCTAATATTTATGGATACTATCAAGATCGTCGTTGTACCATTGGATTGGCGCCTGGATAAGCCGGGGGATCGGGGGTGGGGGGGGGGGTGGGGGTGGCAAATGAAGGTCAATGTGGATAAATGTAAGGTTATGCACATGGGCAGCAAGAATGGATGTTACCAATATTCACTTAATGGGATACTGCTAGGGAAAAGTGATATGGAAAAAGACCTGGGGGTACTAGTGGACTGTAGACTAAACTGGAGCAACCAATGCCAGTCAGCTGCTGCAAAAGCTAATGAAGTCTTGGGGTGCATTAAAAGAGGTATAGGGGCGAGGGATGAGAACATTATCCCCCCACTATATAAGGCACTTGTCAGGCCTCACATGGAATACTGCGTACAGCTCTGGTCACCGGGGCTCAGGAAAGATGTTACAGTGCTGGAGGGGGTTCAAAGAAGGGCGACTAAACTAATACATGGAATGACGGGACTGGAATACCCAGAGAGGCACCAAAACTGGGATTATTCACCCCGGAAAAAAGAAGGTTAAGGGACGACCAAATAACTGTGTATAAATCCATGAGGGGACGATACAAGGATCTCTGCCAGGATCTGTTCATACCCAGGACTGCGACGGTAACAAGAGGGCATCCGCTACGTCTAGAGGAAAGCAGGTTTCATCACCAACACAGAAGGGGGTTCTTTACTGTAAGAGCAGTGAGACTGTGGAACTCTCTGCCTGAGGACGTGGTGATGGCAGAATCCATAGAGGAGTTTAAGAGGGACTGGATGTCTTTCTATGATATTACAGGATATAGACATTAGGTGACCAGCGGGGTTGTTGATCCGGTTCTTACAGTCAGGTAGGAGCTCAAACATTGATCCAGGGATTACTCTGGCTGCCATATTTAGTCAGGAAGGATAATTTTTCCTCCATAAGAGCTAATTGGCTTGCAGGTTTCTTTTTGCCTTCCTCTGGACCAACAAGGGGGTTTAAAACAGGCTGAACTGGATGGACATTGCTTTAATTCAGCCTAACATGCTATGTTACTATGTTACCCTACATTCGGAGGCCCCGATGTCTCCATACTCTACATCCGAGGCTGCGATGTCTCCATACTCTACATCCGAGGCTGCGATGTCTCCATACTCTACATCCGAGGCTGCAATGTCTCCATACCCTACATCCGAGGCCCCAATGTCTCCATACACTACATCTGAGGTCCCAATGTCTCCATACACTACAACTGAGGTCCCAATGTCTCCATACTCTACAGCCGAGGCCCCGATATCTCCATAACATACATCCGAGACCCCGATGTCTTCACACTCTACAGCCGAGGGTGCGATGTCTCCATACCCTACATCCAAGGCCGCTATGTCTCCTTACTCTACATCCGAGGCCCCAGTGTCTCCATGCCATACATCTGAGGTCCCGATGTCTTCATACCATACATTCCAGACCCGGATGTCTCCCTACCCTACATCCGAGGCTGTGATATCTCCATACTCTACAGCCGAGGCTCCGGTGTCTCCATACTCTACAGCCGAGGCCCATATTTCTCCATACCCTACATCCGAGGCCCCTATGTCTCCATACTCTACAGCCGAGGCCCTGATGTCTCCATACCCTACATCCGAGGCCCATATGTCTCCATACCCTAGATCTGAGGCCCCTATATCTCCATACTCTACAGCCAAGGCCCCAATGTTTCCATACTCTACATGTCTCCATGCTCTACAGCCGAGGCCCCGATCTCTCCATACTCTACAAGGCCCCGATGTCTCCATACTCTGGATTCCATACTTGATAAATTTTCCCCTTGTACTTTTTATTTTACATCACATCATCTCCATAGTGAGGACAGAAGTCTCACCCCATCTGTGGCTGTCACATGAAGAAGGAAAAAACGCTCTCCGTCATCTCTGTCCAAAGTGTCTGAGAGGCAAATTTCTCCGCTTTCCGAGTGGATCTGGAACTGAGGAGGAGATGTAGGACTGAGCGAGTACGACACACTTCCCAGACTTCCACTATCTGCATCTGAAGCGGAGACCTGGAAGACAGCAAGAGGGAATGTTGAGGCTCAGCTGTTTATCCCACTCCATACATTACAGCTAGTTCGGTTCTTTCCATAATCCTGGCCACTGGTGACAACGACTATTCTCATAATTGGTGGTATCCCTTCAACCCCCACAGGACCAGAGTTCTCACTTTAATTTTCCCTCTTTTTGCTTCCTTCCAAGAGCCATAACTTCTTATCTTTCCCCTTGGCATGGCTACGTGGGGGCGAGTTTTATCTCTTAGTGGCATCATTTATTATACTGTATGGCCGCCTGCAGACGAGCGGGTCAGATCCGGCAGCGAGAATTCTCGCCGCGCGATCTGACCCGAGCGCCTGCAGGGACGAGCGCGTACTCACCCGCGCCTGGCGGCCCCGGCTCTTTCATGTGCCGGCTGCCGCGCAGCCGGCGCATGCGCACACCGGAGCCAGCGGCCGGGTGAGTGCGTGCCCCGCAGAAAATTAGGACATGCCACGGTTTGTTTGCCGCGCGAGATTTCGCGTGGCCAAACCGCGGCCGTCTGCATAGGAGCGCGTATTGTAATGCACTCCTATGCAAACTTTCAGCAGCGGGATTTTCCGCTCGTGTGCAGGCGGCCTATAGCAAGTTTTTAAAAAGAGAAATGAAAAACATGCCGCCATTGAGCCATGTTTGGTGGGTTGACAATGCAGTAACAGTGACCTGAGTCGGAACGGTTTCAGCGATTTCACATTTATATCGTTTTAAAAATGTTTTTCTATTTTTAAAAGTAAATTCATTTTTTTCTCGCCATCCCTGCGCTCCAAGACCGGTAACCTTTGGTTTTCCGTTGATCGGGCGTGTGAGGGCTCGCTTTCTGTGGGGTTATTTTGGGGCGCACACATCCTTTTGATAACTTTTGATTTCATACTTTCTAGCCTTCTGTTCCTTTTTAATCTTTTTTTCGTCCTTCACCGTGCGAGATAAATATTGTGATACGGTAATAGTTTGGTGACAAATACGGGGAATTCTTTAATCATTTAATTTTTTTAAATTTAAGCCAAATGGGAAGGGAGCTTTATAACTTTTAATAGATTTTTTTAACGGTTAAAAACGATTCCTTTTTATGTTACACTTTATCTAGTCCCCAGAGGAGTCCTGTGAGCATCCGATCGCCGATCGCTCCGCTATGTACTGCAATACTTCAGTATTTAGGGTATCTATGCATTGCAGCTCTGGGATCCTCCCGTAGGCTCTGGGCTGCCATATTAGCCCAAGGGCCCCTCCGCTCTGCCGCTTGCTCTTTAGATGCGGGGTCAGCTTTGACTGTGGCACCTAAACAGTTAAGTACTGCAATCAGTGCTAACTGGTCGTGGCAATTACATGGGGTGGTCAGCTATCAGCCACAGCTGATAGCGGCCCGGTACGGAGTGGACTCGGCTCCATTCACCGCAGGATGTTTATGGCCGTTCTGTGGTCCTGAAGGGGTTAAAGGGGCTGACAAGGATTAGGCTAACATGTGTCTGGTACAGCGGTCCGTCTGCAGTGAAGGGAGTGTGCCCATATTGCAGTACCACATATAACCATTGCACAGGCATGGCAGTGTCTGTGGAACAAAAGCAGCCATGTTTTTCCAGCTCTAGAAAACCCGTCAACTCCAGCAGGAGCGAAAAAAATGAAATCCGTACGATACCGACAACCCCATATAATCCCTATACCATACCGACAACCCCATATAATCCCTCTACTATACCGACAACCCCATATAATCCCTCTACTATACCGACAACCCCATATAATCCATGTACTGTACTGACAACCCCATATAATCCATGTACTGTACTGACAACCCCATATAATCCCTATACCATACCGACAACCCCATATAATCCCTGTACCATACCGACAACCCCATATAATCCCTGTACCGTACCGACAACCCCATATAATCCATGTACTGTACTGACAACCCCATATAATCCATGTACTGTACCGACAACCCCATATAATCCCTGTACCGTACCGACAACCCCATATAATCCATGTACTGTACTGACAACCCCATATAATACCTCTACTATACCGACAACCCCATATAATCCATGTACTGTACTGACAACCCCATATAATCCCTATACCATACCTACAACCCCATATAATCCCTCTACTATACCGACAACCCCATATAATCCATGTACCATACCGACAACCCCATATAATCCCTGTACCATACCGACAACCCAATATAATCCCTGTACTATACCGACAACCCCATATAATCCCTGTACTGTACCGACAACCCCATATAATCCCTCTACTATACCGACAACCCCATATAATCCCTGTACCGTACCGACAACCCCATATAATCCCTGTACCATACCGACAACCCCATATAATTCCTGTACCATACCGACAACCCCATATAATCCCTGTACCGTATCGCCAACCCCATATAATCCCTCTACTATACCGACAACCCCATATAATCCCTCTACCATACCGACAACCCCATATAATCCCTGTACTATACCGACAACCCCATATAATCCCTCTACTATACCGACAACCCCACATAATCCATGTACTGTACTGACAAACCCATATAATCCCTGTACCGTACCGACAACCTCATATAATCCCTCTACTATACCGACAACCCCATATAATCCCTGTACCATACCGACAACCCCATATAATCCCTCTACTATACCGACAACCCCATATAATCCCTGTACCGTACCGACAACCCCATATAATCCCTGTACTATACCGACAACCCCATATAATCCCTGTACCGTACCGACAACCCCATATAATCCCTCTACTATACCGACAACCCCATATAATCCCTGTACCGTACCGACAACCCCATATAATCCCTGTACCATACCGACAACCCCATATAATCCCTGTACCGTCCAGACAACCCCATATAATCCCTCTACTATACTGACAACCCCATATAATCCCTGTACCATACCGACAACCCCATATAATCCCTGTACCGTATCGACAACCCGATATAATCCCTCTACTATACCGACAACCCCATATAATACCTGTACCGTACCGACAACCCCATATAATCCCTCTACTATACCGACAACCCCATATAATTCCTGAACCGTACCGACAACCCCATATAATCCCTGTACCATACCGACAACCCCATATAATCCCTGTACCATACCGACAACCCCATATAATCCCTCTACTATACCGACAACCCCATATAATCCCTGTACCGTACCGACAACCCCATATAATCCCTGTACTATACCGACAACCCCATATAATCTCTGTACCGTCCCGACAACCCCATATAATCCCTCTACTATACCGACAACCCCATATAATCCCTGTACCATCCCGATAACCCCATATAATCCCTCTCCTATACCGACAACCCCATATAATCCCTGTACCGTACCGAGAACCCCATATAATCCCTCTGCTATACCGACAACCCCATATAATCCCTGTACCATACCGACAACCCCATATAATCCCTCTACTAAACCGACAACCCCATATAATCCCTGTACCATACCGACAACCCCATATAATCCCGGTACCATACCGACAACCCCATATAATCCCTGTACCGTACCGACAACCCCATATAATCCCTCTACTATACCGACAACCCCATATAATCCCTGAACCGTACCGACAACCCCATATAATCCCTGTACCATACCGACAACCCCATATAATCCCTGTACCATACCGACAACCCCATATAATCCCTCTACTATACCGACAACCCCATATAATCCCTGTACCGTACCGACAACCCCATATAATCCCTGTACTATACCGACAACCCCATATAATCTCTGTACCGTCCCGACAACCCCATATAATCCCTCTACTATACCGACAACCCCATATAATCCCTGTACCATCCCGATAACCCCATATAATCCCTCTCCTATACCGACAACCCCATATAATCCCTGTACCGTACCGAGAACCCCATATAATCCCTGTACCATACCGACAATCCCATATAATCCCTGTACCATACCGACAACCCCATATAATCCCTCTACTAAACCGACAACCCCATATAATGCCGGTACTATACCGACAACCCCATATAATCCCTCTACTATACCGACAACCCCATATAATCCCTCTACTATACCGACAATCCCATATAATCCCTGTACCGTACCGACAATCCCATATAATCCCTGTATTATACCGACAACCCCATATAATCCCTGTACTATACTGACAACCCCATATAATCCCTGTACTATACCGACAACCCCATATAATCCCTCTACTATACCGACAACCTCATATAATCCCTGTACCATACCGACAACCCCATATAATCCCTCTACTATACCGACAACCCCATATAATACCTCTACTATACCAACAACCCCATATAATCCCTGTACCGTCCCGACAACCCCATAAAATCCCTCTACTATACCGACAACCCCATATAATCCCTGTACCATACCGACAACCCCATATAATCCCTGTATTATACCGACAACCCCATATAATCCCTGTACCGTCCAGACAACCCCATATAATCCCTCTACTATACCGACAACCCCATATAATCCCTGTACCATACCAACAACCCCATATAATCCCTCTACTATACCGACAACCCCATATAATCCCTCTACTATACCGACAACCCCATATAATCCCTGTAGCGTCCCGACAACCCCATATAATCCCTCTACTATACCGACAACCCCATATAATCCCTGTACCATACCGACAACCCCATATAATCCCTCTACTATACCGACAACCCCATATAATCCCTCTACTATACCGACAACCCCATATAATCCCTGTACCGTACCGACAACCCCATATAATCCCTGAACTATACCGACAAACCCATATAATCCCTCTACTATACCGACAACCCCATATAATCCCTGTACTATACCGACAACCCCATATAATCCATGTACCATACCAACAACCCCATATAATCCCTGTACCATACCGACAACCCCATATAATCCCTGTACTATACCGACAACCCCATATAATACATCTACTATACCGACAACCCCATATAATCTCTCTACTATACCGACAACCCCATATAATCCCTGTACCATACCGACAACCCCATATAATCCCTGTACCATACCGATAACCCCATATAATCGATGTACCATACCGACAACCCCATATAATCCATGTACCATACCGACAACCCCATATAATCCCTGTACCATACCAACAACCCCATATAATCCCTGTACCATACCAACAACCCCATATAATCCCTGTACCATACCGACAACCCCATATAATCCCTGTGCCATACCAACAACCCCATATAATCCCTGTACTATACTGACAACCCCATATAATCCCTGTACTATACCGACAACCCCATATAATCCCTGTACTATACCGACAACCCCATATAATCCCTCTACTATACCGACAACCCCATATAATCCCTGTACCATACCGATAACCCCATATAATCCCTGTACCATACCGATAACCCCATATAATCCCTGTACTATACCGACAACCCCATATAATCCCTGTACTATACCGACAACCCTATATAATCCCTGTACCATACCGACAACCCCATATAATCCCTGCACCGTACCGACAACCCCATATAATCTATGTACCGTACCGACAACCCCATATAATTCCTGTACCTTACCGACAACCCCATATAATCCCTGTACCATACCGATAACCCCATATAATCCCTGTACCATACCGACAACCCCATATAATCCCTGTACCGTACCGACAACCCCATATAATCCCTGTACTATACCGACAACCCCATATAATCCCTGTACCGTACCGACAACCCCATATAATCCCTGTGCCATACCAACAACCCCATATAATCCCTGTACTATACTGACAACCCCATATAATCCCTGTACTATACCGACAACCCCATATAATCCCTGTACTATACCGACAACCCCATATAATCCCTGTACCATACCGACAACCCCATATAATCCCTGTACTATACTGACAACCCCATATAATCCCTGTACTATACCGACAACCCCATATAATCCCTGTACCATACCAACAACCCCATATAATCCCTGTACTATACTGACAACCCCATATAATCCCTGTACTATACCGACAACCCCATATAATCCCTGTACCATACAGACAACCCCATATAATCCCTGTACCATACCGACAACCCCATATAATCCCTGTATTATACCGACAACCCCATATGATCCCTGTACTATACCGACATCCCCATATAATCCCTGTACCATACCGATAACCCCATATAATCCCTGTACCATACCGACAACCCCATATAATCCCTGTATTATACCGACAACCCCATATGATCCCTGTACTATACCGACATCCCCATATAATCCCTGTACCATACCGATAACCCCATATAATCCCTGTACCATACCGACAACCCCATGTAATCCCTGTACTATACCGGCAACCCCATATAATCCCTCTACTATACCGACAACCCCATATAATCCCTGCACTATACCGACAACCCCATATAATCGCTCTACTATACCGACAACCCCATATAATCCCTGTAACATACCGATAACCCCATATAATCCCTGTACTATACCGACAACCCCATATAATCCCTGAACCGTACAGACAACCCCATATAATCCCTGCACCGTACCGACAACCCCATATAATCCCTGTACCATACCGACAACCCCATATAATCCATGTACTATACAGACAACCCCATCTAATCCCTGTACCATACTGACAACCCCATATAATCCCTGTACCGTACCGACAACCCCATATAATCCCTGTACTATACCGACAACCCCATATAATCCCTGTACTATACCGACAACCCCATATAATCCCTGTACCGTACCGACAACCCCATATAATCCCTGTACCGTACCGACAACCCCATATAATCCATGTACTATACCGACAACCGCATATAATCCCTGTACCATACCGATAACCCCATATAATCCCTGTACCGTACCGACAACCCCATATAATCCATGTACTATACCGACAACCGCATATAATCCCTGTACCATACCGACAACCCCATATAATCCCTGTACTATATTGACAACCCCATATAATCCCTGTACTATACCGACAACCCCATATAATCCCTGTACTGTACCAACAACCCCATATAATCCCTGTACTATACCGACAACCCCATATAATCCCTGTACTATACCGACAACCCCATATAATCCCTGTACCATACCGACAACCCCATATAATCCATGTACTATACCGACAACCCCATATAATCCCTGTACCGTACCGACAACCCCATATAATCCCTGTACCATACAGACAACCCCATATAATCCATGTACCATACCGACAACCGCATATAATTCCTGTACTGTATCGACAACCCCATATAATCCCTGTACTATACCGACAACCCCATATAATCCCTCTACTATACCGACAACCCCATATAATCCCTGTACTATACCGACAACCCCATATAATCTATGTACCGTACCGACAACCCCATATAATCCATGTACTATACCGACAACCCCATATAATCCATGTAATCTCTGTATCATAGCGACAACCCCATATAATCCCTGTACCGTACCGACAACCCTATATAATCCCTGTACCATACAGACAACCCCATATAATCCATGTACCATACCGACAACCGCATATAATTCCTGTACTGTATCGACAACCCCATATAATCCCTGTACTATACCGACAACCCCATATAATCCCTCTACTATACCGACAACCCCATATAATCCCTGTACTATACCGACAACCCCATATAATCTATGTACCGTACCGACAACCCCATATAATCCATGTACTATACCGACAACCCCATATAATCCATGTAATCTCTGTATCATAGCGACAACCCCATATAATCCCTGTACTATACAGACAACCCCTTGTAATCCCTGTACTATACCGACAACCCCATATAATCCCTGTACCATACCGACAACCCTATATAATCCCTGCACTATACTGACAACCCCATATAATCCCTCTACTATACCGACAACCCCATATAATCCCTGTACCGTACCGACAACCCCATGTAATCCCTGTACCATACCAACAACCCCATATCATCCCTGTATTATACCGACAACCCCATATAATCCATGTACTATACCGACAACCCCATATAATCCCTCTACTATACCGACAACCCCATATAATCCCTGTACTATACTGACAACCCCATGTAATCCCTGTACCGTACTGACAACCCCATATAATCCCTGTACCATACCGACAACCCCATATAATCCCTGTACCATACCGACAACCCCATATAATCCCTGTACCATACCGACAACCCCATGTAATCCATGTACCGTACCGACAACCCCATATAATCCCTGTACCATACCGACAACCCCATATAATCCATGTACTATACCGACAACCCCATATAATCCCTGTACCATACCGACAACCCCATATAATCCCTGTACCATACCGACAACCCCATATAATCCCTGTACTATACCGGCAACCCCATATAATCCCTGTACCATACCGACAACCCCATATAATCCCTGTACCATACCGACAACCCCATATAATCCATGTACTATACCGACAACCCCATATAATCCCTGTACCATACCGACAACCCCATATAATCCCTGTACCATACCGACAACCCCATATAATCCCTGTACTATACCGGCAACCCCATATAATCCCTGTACCATACCGACAACCCCATATAATCCCTGTACTATACCGACAACCCCATATAATCCCTGTACCATACCGACAACCCCATATAATCCCTGTACCATACCGACAACCCCATATAATCCGTGTACTATACCGACAACCCCATATAATCCCTGTACCATACCGAGAACCCCATATAATCCATGTACCATACCGACAACCCTATATAATCCCTGTACCGTACCGACAACCCCATATAATCCCTCTACTATACTGACAACCCCATGTAATCCCTGTACCGTACTGACAACCCCATATAATCCCTCTACTATACCGACAACCCCATGTAATCCATGTACCATACCGACATCCCTGTGTAGTGCATCTACTATTCTGACAACCCCATGTAATCCATGCTTTAGCCAGTGCTTCCCCTGTGTAGCTCCGCCATGCGGTGCTCACGGTCTGCACCCTCCCGCCTCGGCCAGGACCCTGAGCTCCCCTCCCTTCCCAGATAAAATGTCTCTTGCCAAATCTAAACCAGGTGTTTGCTGAAGAGATGTATGGAGAGAGCATCCACAGGAGACTGCAGGCCAGGAAGTATGTGACCCCTCTGATCACGCTCAGTTTAGGCCAGCGGTGGTCTGCAGATTGAAACTCACACTCTACAAACTCTTTAGCCGATAAATTATTACCGAAATCACCCAGCCTCTAGAACATTCCGGGACCGGAAAATGGAACAACGAGCCCAACTGTAGGGGCAGTGTGTGTGGTAGTCCTGTAGTCCCCTCTGTCACCTGTAGGGGCAGTGTGTGTGGTAGTCCTGTAGTCCCCTCTGTCACCTGTAGGGGCAGTGGATGTGGTAGTTCTGTAGTCCCCTCTATCACCTGTAGGGGCAGTGTATATGGTAGTTCTGTAGTCCCCTCTGTCACCTGTAGGGGCAGTGTGTGTGGTAGTCCTGTAGTCCCCTCTGTCACCTGTAGGGGCAGTGTGTGTGGTAGTTCTGTAGTCCCCTCTATCACCTGTAGGGGCAGTGTATATGGTAGTTATGTAGTCCCCTTTGTCACCTGTAGGGGCAGTGTGTGTGGTAGTCCTGTAGTCCCCTCTGTCACCTGTAGGGGCAGTGTGTGTGGTAGTCCTGTAGTCCCGTCTGTCACCTGTAGGGGCAGTGTGTGTGGTAGTCATGTAGTCCTCTCTGTCACCTGTAGGGGCAGTGTGTGTGGTAGTCATGTAGTCCCCTCTGTCACCTGTAGGGGCAGTGTGTGTGTGGTCATGTAGTCCCTTCTATTACCTGTAGGGGCAGTGTATGTGGTAGTTATGTAGCCCCTCTGTCACCTATAGGGGTAGTGTGTGTGGTAGTCATGTAGTCCCCTCTATCACCTGTAGGGGAAGTGTATATGGGAGTTCTGTAGTCCCCTTTGTCACATGTAGGGGCAGAATATGTGGTCTTCCTGTAGTCCCCTCTGTCACCTGTAGGGGCAGTGTGTATGGTAATCCTGTAGTCCAGTGTGTAAAGTGGTCATAGTGGTCATGCAGTATTTTGTATCACCTATAGGGGCAGTGTGTATAGTGGTCATGCAGTACCGTGTATGACCTGTAGGGGCAGTGTATGTGGTAGTCCTGTAGTCCGGTGTGTATAATGGTCATGCAGTACCCTGTCACACCTGTAGGGGCAGTGTGTGTGGTAGTCATATAGTCCTCTGTATCACCTGTAGTCCTGTGTGTATAGTGGTCATGCAGTACCCTGTATCACCTGTAGGGGCAGTGTATGTCGTCGTCCTGTAGTCCAGTGGGTATAATGGTCATGCCTTACCCTGTATCACCTGTAGGGGCAGTGTATGTGGTAGTTTTGTAGTCCCCTTTGTCACCTGTAGGGGCAGTGTGTATGGTAGTCCTGTAGTCCCCTCTGTCACCTGTAGGGGCAGTGTATGTGGTAGTCCTGTAGTCCCCTCTGTGACCTGGGTATAATTGTCATGCCTTACCCTGTTTCACCTGTAGGGGCAGTGTGTGTGGCAGTCCTGTAGTCCCCTCTGTGACCTGTAGGAGCATTGTATGTGGTAGTCCTGTGTGTATAGTGGTCATGCAGTACCCTGTATCACCTGTAGGGGCAGTGTATGTGGTAGTCCTGTAGTCCGGTGTGTATAATGGTCATGCAGTACCCTGTCACACCTGTAGGGGCAGTGTGTGTGGTAGTCATATAGTCCTCTGCATCACCTGTAGTCCTGTGTGTATAGTGGCCATGCAGTACCCTGTATCACCTGTAGGGGCAGTGTGTGTGGTAGTCCTGTAGTCCCCTCTGTCACCTGTAGGGGCTTTGTATGTGGTAGTCCTGTAGTCCAGTGTGTATAGTGGTCATGCAGTACCCTGTATCACCTGTAGGGGCAGTGTATGTGGTCGTCCTGTAGTCCAGTGGGTATAATGGTCATGCCTTACCCTGTATCATCTGTTGGGGCACTGTATGTGGTAGTCCTGTAGTCCAGTGTGTATAGTGGTCATGCAGTACCCTGTATCACCTGTAGGGGCAGTGTATGTGGTAGTCCTGTAGTCCAGTGGGTATAATGGTCATGCCTTACCCTGTATCACCTGTTGGGGCACTGTATGTGGTAGTCCTGTAGTCCCCTCTGTCACCTGTAGGGCAGTATATGTGGTAGTTCTGTAGTCCCCTCTTTCTCCTGTTGGGGCAGTGTGTGTGGTAGTCCTGTAGTCCCCTCTGTCACTTGTAGGGGCAGTGTATTTGGTAGTCCTGTAGTCCAGTGTGTATAGTGGTCATGCAGTACCCTGTATCACCTGTAGGGGCAGTGTGTTTGGTCCCCACATTTCGGGGACCCGGATCACATCGCCAGGATCCCTGTGACCGTGAGATGCATACAGAAGATTGCTGTAGATTTGGACCCTTATAAATCCCATGACAGTAGGGGGTCGGTGGAATGTATGATGTTCGGTTCTCACCTTCAGGAAGCAGCTGCCCCATGCGGTGCCCTCGCTCAGGGTGGCATTGTATATTGCATTGGCAAAGACGGGTTCATTATCATTAACATCCAGGAGTTGGACCCTTACAACAGCAGTGGCTGTCAGTGGTGGCATGCCGCCATCTAATGCCAGCACCGTCATCTGTGGCTGTGGGTCTTTCTCGTAATCCAGTGGGGCAGCTGTAGTGATGACTCCGGTTTCTGGGTTGATCTGGAACCACGGAGTGTCTAGAAGGCGATATCTGACCTCTCCGTTGTCTCCTTGGTCCTTATCCCGGGCCGTCACTTGAAGGAGGAAGCTCCCAGGATGAACGGCTTCTGGTACGCTGTGACTGTATTCTTGACGGTCAAAGACTGGCGGGTTATCGTTAACATCAGTCACCTCAAGAACAAAGGAGGACTCTGCCCTTAATGGAGGGGTTCCTGAATCGGTGGCGAGAACCCGTAGGCGGTAAGAGTCTCGCTCTTCGCGGTCTAGTAACTTGTCCACACAAATGAGGTAGATGATGCTATCTTTAGTGGTCAATGCAAACTTTCCCTCCCCACCCTCCAGAGTCACATCCACATCAGGATGCTCCCCGTAGTCAGGGTCAGATACAGAGATCCGCGCTACATATTGCCCAGGAGTGGCCCCCTCGGACACTCTGGGGGCTCCGTCCTCACTCAGAAAGATGATAGTCATGCTCGGCTGGTTGTCGTTGGAGTCCCGGACCTGGATAGATATAAACGCTGTTCCGACCTCCGGCTGAGCCGCTCCATCCCTCGCTTGCACAACCAGTTCATGAGCTTTCCGAGTCTCGTAATCCAACGGTTTGCTAAGCTGGATTAGTCCGGAATGTGGGTTGATAGTAAAGAAACCCTCTGGGTCACTCTGCCGACGGTTGATCTCATAAGTGATCTCCCCATTTTGACCAAGATCAGCATCCGTGGCATAGACCTGAAGGACGCTAGATCCTGGCAGTAGACTTTCTGAAATCAGTGCCTGATAGCGGCTCTGATTGAATGTGGGAGCGTGGTCGTTAATGTCCAGGACTGATATATCCAACTTCATCCGCGAGCTCCGACTCGGAGAGCCGCCATCATAAGCCTCCAGAGTTAGAGAATACGAAGAACAGTTCTCTCGGTCTATATCCGCATTTACTACCAACTTTACGGACAGTATGCCGCTGGACATTTGGCGGGTTTCTAGTCGGAATGCTTGCATGGGATCTCCATTTTTAATATGATAACCTTGAGTGCCCAATGCCCCACTGTCCAAATCCACAGCGGGCTCTAGCGGGTAGCTAGTACCCCAGGGTGTGTGCTCTGGAATGCCGATTTCTAAACGACTTTTAGGAAATGTGGGGGTGTGGTCATTGATGTCATCCACATGAATATCCACTTCCACGGTAACACCTTCTGGGGTGACTGCTATAAAGTTATAATGGTTCCGTTGCTCCCGGTCGAGAATTCGAGCGGTTTTAATGATCCCGGTGTGCTCATCTATCTCTAAATCACTGGTCACACCGCTACCTTCTTGTGCCGAAATAAAAAACATGTGCCCTGTGGAGTCAGGTGGAAGACCAGCACTGATGTCACCAATAATGGTTCCAGCGGGTTGTTCTTCATCAATGTGGAGCTCCAGTGTCCCCGGAGAGGAAGAGGACAGGGAACAAGCCAACAAGAGCAACAGGTAGGCCCCGAGCGGCAGCATTCTTCCTGCACCCACGTCAAGGCCAACGGTTACAGTTGTTCATTCTGCGGAGAGAAGAATTAACAATGAGGTGGAGAAATCACACAAAGCTACAAAATGGTCCTCCAGGATGACACCCTGCTGGCATCGCCACCTATGGGTTGATGGAGTGTGGCTCCCTGTGTCTACCTTGCTTTAGTTGAGGTGGACCCTATACATTGTGGATCTTTGCCAAGATAACTGGGTGAGGCTGACCCTACGGTTCCTTCATGGGTCCTTCTCTTAGTCGCTGCATTCCTCCAACTCCAGAGGATGGCACAGTCTTCACTATATTGGGTTTGCAGCTGCTTTTTCTAGATGTGTAAGGAAAAGACATTTCTATTTTCTGTCCTCGTCCTGATAGAATTACTGCCTCTAATCTAGTAACCCATACTCTCAGCACTTCACATCTGCCATTATTAACTCTTCCACCCCAACAGTGGCCTCTGAAGATGGTAATACCCGGCACCAGAACCCTGCCTCCACGTGGCTAGCTGGTGTTTTACTTGCAGTTCATTCTGCCCTTGCTGTATTGCAGATGGCTTCTCCATGACCCTACGTCTTCACCTGGTCAGCTTCTGCTTCTACACAGCAGCTAATGTAGATGAGCAGAACTGCAACCTAAGCCTGCGATGAGACAGGAGGTGGCCTTCAGACTGCCTCCAACACCAAGGGACAATCCAGCTATTCTGCTTCTTTTCCTCACTCCTTTGCTCTGCTCCGACCTTATACTCCGGTCCAGAAGCTCCTTATAATCTCATGGCACCAGTCAAGTATGGAATAACAGGATCCATGGACCATCAATGGGAAGTTAAGATCTACAGAACACCATGTGCTACTGGAACTATGATCTAGAGAAAGCCATGTAGCATGTGAGCCGAGATCTAGAGTACCATAAATCATATGCATTAGGAGCTATCATCTAGAGAATTCCTAGAGCCAAGTACAATAGCATTTTCTGGGAGCTATTAGACAGGTACCGTGGGAGCTATGATCTAGAGAGCACCAAGAATCGTGTATTATGGGAGCTATGATCTTCTAGAGTGCCATGAGCCAGGTACTTCGGGAGTTATGATCTAGAGAGCACCAAGAATAGTGTCCCCCACAGTAACCGCAGAAATAGTAGTGTCCCCTATATCAGCCCAAGTAGTAATAGTGACCCCCACAGTGGCCTATGTAGTAATAGTGACCCCCAAATGGGCCCTCAGTAGTAATAGTGTCCCCTATATCAGCCTCAGTAGTAATAGTGTCCCCTATATCAGCCTCAGTAGTAATAGTGACCTCCACAGTGGCCCCACTAGTAATAGTGCCACCAGTAGTAATAGTGTCATCCACAGTGTCATCAGTAGTAATAGTGACGCCCACAGATGCCCCAGTAAGAAAAATGACCCCCACAGTGTGCTCAGTAGTAATAATGACCCCCCCCACAGTGGCCCCAGTAGTAATAGTGACCCCCACAGTGTGCTCAGTAGTAATAATGGTCCCACACAGTTGCCCCAGTAGTAATAGTGACCTCCAGAGTGTCCAAAGTAGTAATAGTGACCCACAGTGGCCCCAATAGTAAGAGTGACCCCCACAGTGGCCCAGTAGTAAATGTATCCCCTATATCAGCCCCAGTAGGAATAGTGTACCCTATATCAGCCTGGACTCTGTAGTAATAGTGTCCCCTATAGTGGCCTAAGTAGTAATAATGACTCACAGTAGCCTCAGTAATAATAGTGTCCCCCACAGAAGCCTTAGTAGTAATAGTTACTCCTACTGTGGCCTCAGTAGTTATAGTGTCCCCCAGAGTGGACTCAGTAGTAATAGAGACCGCCACAGTGGCCGCAGTAGTAACAGTCACACCCACAGTGGACTCAGTAGTAATAGTGACCCCACAGTAGCCCTCAGTAGTAATAGTGTCCCCCACAGTGCCTCTAGTAGTAATAGTGTACCCTATATCAGACCCAGTAGTAATAGTGACCCCCACAGTGGCCTCAACAGTAATAGTGACCTCCAAAGTGGCTTCAGTAGTAATAGTGACCTCCACTGTGGTCTCATTAGTAATAGTGTCCCCCAACAATGGAATAAGTAGTTATAGTGACACCCACAGTGGCCTCAGTAGTAACAGCATCCCTCATAGTGGTCCCAGTAGTAACAGTGATCTCCATAGTAGCCCTAATAGTAACAGTGACCCCCACAGTGGCCCCGCTGAGACCGATCTACTCACTCTTCAACTGGTCTTCAGAGAGATGCTGCTTTGCTCAGTGCTGCTGCGGGTGGAAGTGTATTGCACCCGGATGCCTTCTCCCTTTTTCTCTCCTGTGCCAGCAAAGAGGAGAGGTCAGGGAAGGAGGATCTCGGGTGCACACACTGTCGTAAGGGAGTGCATCCCGCAGCAGCCCCAGTGAGTGTTTACCAGCGGGGAGAACCGCAGCACACTGGCTGGTAATGACCTTCATGGTGAACCAACGTCCGGAAAGCAAATGGCTGTCCCGCTTGGGACCCTGGGGAAAGTGAGACACAAGGTTTCAAAGCGATACTGTACCGCCTAAATTGGGATGTCTGGTCACCCTAACGTGTGATCTACAGAGCTTTACAAACCATGTAGTATGGGAGCTATGAATCATCTAGAGAGCACCAATTGCCATATGCCATAGAAGCTCTGATCTAGAGAATTCCTAGAGCCAAATACAGTACTAGGAGCCATGAGTTTATGATCTAGAGATCCATTTACCAGATGCCAAGAGCTCTGATCTAGAGGGCACTACCAGCCATTTACCAGATGCTGAGAGCTCTGATCTAGAGGAGACCACCATCCATTTACCAGATGCCGAGAGCTCTGATCTAGAGGACACCACCATCCATTTACCAGATGCCGAGAGCTCTGATCTAGAGGGCACCACCAGCCATTTACCAAATGCCGAGAGCTCTGATCTAGAGGGCACCACCAGCCATTTACCAGATGCTGAGAGCTCTGATCTAGAGGGCGCCACTAGCCATTTACCAGATGCCGAGAGCTTTGATCTAGAGGGCATCACCAGCCATTTATCAGATGCCAAGAGCTCTGATCTAGAGGGCACCACCAGCCATTTACCAGATGCCAAGAGCTCTGATCTAGAGGGCACTACCAGCCATTTACCAGATGCTGAGAGCTCTGATCTAGAGGAGACCACCATCCATTTACCAGATGCCGAGAGCTCTGATCTAGAGGACACCACCATCCATTTACCAGATGCCGAGAGCTCTGATCTAGAGGGCACCACGAGCCATTTACCAAATGCCGAGAGCTCTGATCTAGAGGGCACCACCAGCCATTTACCAAATGCCGAGAGCTCTGATCTAGAGGGCACCACCAGCCATTTACCAGATGCTGAGAGCTCTGATCTAGAGGGCGCCACTAGCCATTTACCAGATGCCGAGAGCTTTGATCTAGAGGGCATCACCAGACATTTATCAGATGCCAAGAGCTCTGATCTAGAGGGCACCACCAGCCATTTACCAGATGTCAAGAGCTCTGATCTAGGGGACACCATCATCCATTTACCAGATGCCGAGAGCTCTGATATAGAAGGCACCACCAGCCACAAACCATCTACAATTATCTCTGATATATAGAGTAGCACAAGCACTGTGCCAGATACAGAGAATTACAGAGTGCAAGGATCCACGTGAAATCTACTGCCACCATTTTTTGGTGGCTCAGATCTAAAGGGAGCATAAGGATCCACATACCTTCCATTGAGAGCTTAGAGCAAGACATTACCAGGGTCCATCCAGCATCTACTAGGAATTATCAGATGCAGATTACCACGATCCATTGGCCTTCTACCGAGAAGCTTCAGGTATACAAAAGAACTCAAGGATCCATGTACCATCTACTCTATATCCATCAGTATATATTGACTCTACTCTGGGTTCTCTGGCATGAATCACCAGAATCTGTACTTCATTTATCAGGAGGTGTCCGGAACACATTACCAGGATCCATGGACCATATACTGAGAACCATCAGGGTTAGATTACAAGGATCCATGGACCATCTACTGGGAACCATCAGAAGTAGATTACCTGGATTCATGAACCATATATTGAGAGATGTCAGAAGATTAAGGTGATTCATGGGCCATCTACTGCGATTATCAGGTACAGATTACTGGGATCCATGGGCCATGCACTGGGATCTATCAAGTACAGATTACCAGGATCCATGTGCTATCTACTGGGATCTATCAATTGGAGATTAGCAGGATCCATGGATCATCTACTAGGATTTCTCAGGTGCAGGTTATCAGGATTGATGGACCATCTACTGTGAACCATCAGATGCAAATTAACAGGATCCATGGACCATCTACTGGGAACCATCCAGTGTAGATTACCAGGATCCATGGACCATCTACTGGGAACCATCAGGAATAGATTACTAGGACCTATGGACCATATGTTCCTGTATATATATATAGGGTTGTCAGTCTTTATTTATAGATTCTCAGAGAAGACAAGATTTGAGATTATGGGACAATGAGTCCTTATTGTACGTAGTCCCTGCCTTGCTTGTCCTCACCATTTCTCCATGTTGTCTGGTGCACAGATTCCCCCATCTGCAGGTCATCCTACCAGGCCCTGTGGGGGCAGTGGGGTCGTTGCATACATCAGGTGCCCTCGTGCAGATGTAGTGTGAGGAGTCAGCCTGGTTCATTGCCCCAGCTGGACCGCCCTGTGGCCCCGTCCGGACGTCCCTTGTGTGTGTGGTTATGGGGATGTTTATGTGGATGACTCCCCAGTGACCGCGTCTAGTGAGGGGTCACTTACTGGCTGCAAGAACGTCTGCAGAGGAGTGTGTCTGGGGATCTCATATCCCCGAGTCATCCACCCGGATGGGACCCAACGGCGGCTGCCTGCGATGTACTGAAACGGTTAATGGCGGTATTAGAGTGTCAGCTCCGTGGGGCGGAGAGATCTCTAATGTACTGAAATGGTTAATGACGGTATTAGAGTGTCAGCTCCGTGGGGCGGAGAGATCTCTAATGTACTGAAATGGTTAATGGCGGTATTAGAGTGTCAGCTTCGTGGGGCGGAGGGACCGTCTCCCCATGATGTAACGCAGCGGTTAATGGTGGTATTAGAGTGTCAGCTCCGTGGGGCGGAGAGATCTCTAATGTACTGAAATGGTTAATGACGGTATTAGAGTGTCAGCTCCGTGGGGCGGAGAGATCTCTAATGTACTGAAATGGTTAATGGCGGTATTAGAGTGTCAGCTTCGTGGGGCGGAGGGACCGTCTCCCCATGATGTAACGCAGCGGTTAACGGCGGTGTCAGACCCTGAGGTCACGCAGACACGTATTGTACTCACCATTAGAGTGTCAGCTCAGGTGACCGCTGTCTTGGCCGCTTGTCAGTCGCACCTGGTGTTGATCCTGTCTCCATCCCAGGAGACCTCCGTCTGCCTCTCTCTCGTCTTAGGCCAGCGGTCGCTCCTCTGGCCTTCAGCACAGCGGCGAGGATGTCTCTTCCCTGGCAGTCTCAGCGCTTTGTTCTGGTGGCTGGGATGTCTCTTTCATCCCCTTTGTGCGGATATTCAGGGCGGTCCCTCTGCGCAGCGTTTGCTATTGTTCTGTGTCAGATGGATGTCTCTTTTGTGAGCGCAGTCTAGGTGAGCGCTCTGGCCAGATGTGGTGAGCAAGATCCAGCCAGGAGTCCTCAGGATGCTGAGGGGGTCTCGGTGCGCTCCCTGCACTCTCTTTCTGTCTGTCTGTCTCTCTGGCTGGGACAATGGATTGAGACAGCTGTGGATGTGAGGGAGAGCGCAGCCAGCGGAGGGCTCAGAGGGACTGAGAGCCTGGACTGAAACATGACTCTACCTCCTCCTCCTCCTCCTCCTCCTCGGCCCCCTCACCTCCTCCTCACCAGAGCCCCTGCTGCCCCCTCCAGCACCCCTCCTCACCGGCTAATTTATGCTGAATTCCAGGACCAGAAGAGCTCACAACATGGAAACTGGGGGGAGACGCTGCGCCGAGAGCACACGTCTGTGCGAGGCCGGGGTGTGTGCGCCGTGCTACAGCCCCCCGCGCAACACACAGCGCAACGCACCGCAACACACAGCGCAACGCACATACACCGCAACACACCGCAACACAACACACAGCGCAACGCACATACAGCGCAACACACCGCAACACACAGCGCAACGCACCGCAACACACAGCGCAACACACCGACCAACACCCTGCAACACACTGGGGGGGAGACGCTGCGCCGAGAGCACACGTCTGTGCGAGGCCGGGGTGTGTGCGCCGTGCTACAGCCCCCCGCGCAACACACAGCGCAACGCACCGCAACACACAGCGCAACGCAACACACCGCGCAACACACAGCGCAACGCACATACACCGCAACACACCGACCAACACCCCGCAACACACTGGGGGGAGACGCTGCGCCGAGAGCACACGTCTGTGCGAGGCCGGGGTGTGTGCGCCATGCTACAGCCCCCCGCGCAACACACAGCGCAACACACCGCAACACACAGCGCAACACACCGCAACACACACACAGCGCAACGCACATACACCGCAACACACTGGGGGGGAGACGCTGCGCCGAGTGCACACGTCTGTGCGAGGCCGGGGTGTGTGCGCCGTGCTACAGCCCCCCGCGCAACACACAGCGCAACGCACCGCAACACAACACACCGCGCAACGCAAATACACCGCAACACACACCGCAACACACAGCGCAACACACATACACCCCAACACAACACACCGCGCAACACACCGCAACACAACACACCGCGCAACACACTGGGGGGGGAGACGCTGCGCCGAGTGCTCACGTCTGTGCGAGGCCGGGGTGTGTGCGCCGTGCTACAGCCCCCCGCGCAACACACAGCGCAACGCACCGCAACACACACCGCAACACACAGCGCAACACACATACACCCCAACACACCGCGCAACGCAAATACACCGCAACACACTGGGGGAGAGACGCTGCGCTGAGTGCACACATCTGTGCGAGGCCGGGGTGTGTGCGCCGTGCTACAGCCCCCCGCGCAACACACAGCGCAACGCACCGCAACACACCGCACAACACACCGCACAACGCACATACACGGCAACACACCGCACAACGCACATACACCGCAACACACTGGGGGGAGACGCTGCGCCGAGAGCACACGTCTGTGCGAGGCCGGGGTGTGTGCGCCGTGCTACAGCCCCCCGCGCAACACACAGCGCAACGCACCGCAACACACCGCACAACACACCGCACAACGCACATACACGGCAACACACCGCACAACGCACATACACCGCAACACACTGGGGGGAGACGCTGCGCCGAGAGCACACGTCTGTGCGAGGCCGGGGTGTGTGCGCCGTGCTACAGCCCCCCGCGCAACACACAGCGCAACGCACCGCAACACACCGCAACACACACCGCACAACGCACATACACGGCAACACACCGCGCAACGCAAATACACCGCAACACACATACACCGCAACACACATACACCGCAACACACAGCGCAACACACCGCAAAACAACACACCGCGCAACACACATACACCGCAACACACCGCAACACAACACACAGCGCAACACACATACACCGCAACGCACCGCGCAACGCAAATACACCGCAACACACTGGGGGGAGACGCTGCGCTGAGTGCACACGTCTGTGCGAGGCCGGGGTGTGTGCGCCGTGCTACAGCCCCTCGCGCAACACACAGCGCAACGCACCGCAACACACAGCGCAACACACCGCAACACACAGCGCAACACACCGCAACGCACATACACCGCAACACACAGCGCAACGCAAATACACCGCAACACACAACGCAACACACATACACCGCAACACACCGCAACACACAGCGCAACGCACATACACCGCAACACACCACAACACAACACACCGCGCAATACACATACACCGCAACGCACCGCGCAACGCAAATACACCGCAACACACTGGGGGAGAGACGCTGCGCTGAGTGCACACGTCTGTGCGAGGCCGGGGTGTGTGCGCCGTGCTACAGCCCCCCGCGCAACACACAGCGCAACACACCGCAACACACAGCGCAACACACTGCAACACACAGCGCAACGTACATATACCGCAACACACCGCCCAACACACATATACCGTAACACACCGCGCAACGCAAATACACCGCAACACACTGGGGGAGACGCTGCGCCGAGTGCACACGTCTGTGCGAGGCCGGGGTGTGTGCGCCGTGCTACAGCCCCCGCGCAACACACAGCGCAACACACCGCAACACACCGCAACACAACACACCGCGCAACGCAAATACACCGCAACACAACACACAGCGCAACGCACATACACCGCAACACACCGCAACACAACACACCGCGCAACGCAAATACACCGCAACACACCGCAACACAACACACAGCGCAACACACATACACCGCAACACACCGCGCAACACACTGGGGGAGAGACGCTGCGCCGAGTGCACACGTCTGTGCGAGGCCGGGGTGTGTGCGCCGTGCTACAGCCCCCCGCGCAACACACAGCGCAACACACATACACCCGACACACCGCAACACAACACACCGCGCAACGCAAATACACCGCAACACACCGCAACACAACACACAGCGCAACACACATACACCGCAACACACCGCGCAACACACTGGGGGGGAGACGCTGCGCCGAGTGCACACGTCTGTGCGAGGCCGGGGTGTGTGCGCCGTGCTACAGCCCCCCACGCAAAACACACAGCGCAACGCACATACACCGCAACATACAGCGCAACGCACATACACCGCAACACAACACACCGAGCAACACCCCGCAACACACCGCGCAACACCCTGGGGGGGAGACGCTGCGCTGTGTACACACGTCTGTGCGAGGCCGGGGTGTGTGCGCCGTGCTACAGCCCCCCTGCGCAACACACAGCGCAACGCACCGCAACACACACCGCAACACACAGCGCAACACACATACACCGCAACACACATACACCGCAACACATCGCGCAACGCAAATACACCGCAACACACTGGGGGAGAGACGCTGCGCTGAGTGCACACATCTGTGCGAGGCCGGGGTGTGTGCGCCGTGCTACAGCCCCCCGCGCAACACACACCGCAACGCACATACACCGCAACACACAGCGCAACGCAAATACACCGCAACACGCAACGCAACACACATACACCGCAACACACCGCAACACAACACACCGCACAACACATATACACCGCAACACACCGCACAACGCACATACACCGCAACACACACACACCGCAATACACCGCGCAACACACATATACCGTAACACACCGCGCAACGCAAATACACCGCAACACACTGGGGGGAGACGCTGCGCTGAGTGCACACGTCTGTGCGAGGCCGAGGTGTGTGCGCCGTGCTACAGCCCCCCGCGCAACACACACCGCAACACACCGCAACACACAGCGCAACGCACATACACCGCAACACACCGCAACACACAGCGCAACGCACATACACCGCAACACACCACAACACAACACACCGCGCAACACATATACACCGCAACACACCGCACAACGCACATACACCGCAACACACACACACCGCAATACACCGCGCAACACACATATACCGTAACACACCGCGCAACGCAAATACACCGCAACACACTGGGGGGAGACGCTGCGCTGAGTGCACACGTCTGTGCGAGGCCGAGGTGTGTGCGCCGTGCTACAGCCCCCCGCGCAACACACACCGCAACACACCGCAACACACAGCGCAACGCACATACACCGCAACACACCGCAACACACCGCGCAACACACATACACCGCAACACACTGGGGGAGAGACGCTGCGCCGAGTGCACACGTCTGTGCGAGGCCGGGGTGTGTGCGCCGTGCTACAGCCCCCCGCGCAACACACAGCGCAACGCAACACACCGCACAACGCACATACACGGCAACACACCGCACAACGCAAATACACCGCAACACACATACACCGCAACACACCGCAACACACAGCGCAACACACCGCAAAACAACACACCGCGCAACACACATACACCGCAACACACCGCAACACAACACACAGCGCAACACACATACACCGCAACACACCGCAACACAACACACAGCGCAACACACATACACCGCAACGCACCGCGCAACGCAAATACACCGCAACACACTGGGGGGAGACGCTGCGCTGAGTGCACACGTCTGTGCGAGGCCGGGGTGTGTGCGCCGTGCTACAGCCCCTCGCGCAACACACAGCGCAACGCACCGCAACACACAGCGCAACACACCGCAACACACAGCGCAACACACCGCAACGCACATACACCGCAACACACAGCGCAACGCAAATACACCGCAACACACAACGCAACACACATACACCGCAACACACCGCAACACACAGCGCAACGCACATACACCGCAACACACCGCAACACAACACACAGCGCAACGCACATACACCGCAACACACCACAACACAACACACCGCGCAATACACATACACCGCAACGCACCGCGCAACGCAAATACACCGCAACACACTGGGGGAGAGACGCTGCGCTGAGTGCACACGTCTGTGCGAGGCCGGGGTGTGTGCGCCGTGCTACAGCCCCCCGCGCAACACACAGCGCAACACACCGCAACACACAGCGCAACACACCGCAACACACAGCGCAGCGCACATACACTGCAACACACAGCGCAACGTACATATACCGCAACACACCGCCCAACACACATATACCGTAACACACCGCGCAACGCAAATACACCGCAACACACTGGGGGAGACGCTGCGCCTAGTGCACACGTCTGTGCGAGGCCGGGGTGTGTGCGCCGTGCTACAGCCCCCGCGCAACACACAGCGCAACACACCGCAACACACCGCAACACAACACACCGCGCAACGCAAATACACCGCAACACAACACACAGCGCAACGCACATACACCGCAACACACCGCAACACAACACACCGCGCAACGCAAATACACCGCAACACACCGCAACACAACACACAGCGCAACACACATACACCGCAACACACCGCGCAACACACTGGGGGAGAGACGCTGCGCCGAGTGCACACGTCTGTGCGAGGCCGGGGTGTGTGCGCCGTGCTACAGCCCCCCGCGCAACACACAGCGCAACACACATACACCCGACACACCGCAACACAACACACCGCGCAACGCAAATACACCGCAACACACCGCAACACAACACACAGCGCAACACACATACACCGCAACACACCGCGCAACACACTGGGGGGGAGACGCTGCGCCGAGTGCACACGTCTGTGCGAGGCCGGGGTGTGTGCGCCGTGCTACAGCCCCCCACGCAAAACACACAGCGCAACGCACATACACCGCAACATACAGCGCAACGCACATACACCGCAACACAACACACCGAGCAACACCCCGCAACACACCGCGCAACACCCTGGGGGGGAGACGCTGCGCTGTGTACACACGTCTGTGCGAGGCCGGGGTGTGTGCGCCGTGCTACAGCCCCCCGCGCAACACACAGCGCAACGCACCGCAACACACACCGCAACACACAGCGCAACGCAAATACACCGCAACACACTGGGGGAGAGACGCTGCGCTGAGTGCATACGTCTGTGCGAGGCCAGGCTCTGTGCGCCGTGCTACAGCCCCCCAAGCAACACACATACACTGCAACACACCACAACACACTGGGGGAAAGATGCTGAGTGCACACGTATGTGCGAGGCCGGGGCTCTGTGCACCATGCTACAGCACCCCTGCAACATCCCGTGCAAGATACACACACTCCGCCAACACACAATGCAAATACATCGCGCAACACACATACATACACCGCGCAACACACATACACACACTGTGCAGCACACATACACACACCATACAACACACATACACCGCGCAACACACCGTGCAACACACATACACACACTGTGCAACACACCATGCAACACACATACACCGCGCAACACACCGTGCAACACACATACACACACTGTGCAACGCAAATACATCGCGCAATACACACACACAGCGCAACACACATACACACACCATACAACACATATACACTGGGCAACACACCGTGCAACACACATACACACACCGTGCAACACACCATGTAACACGCATACACCACGCAACACACCGTGCAAGATACACACACCGCGCAACACACCGTGCAACGCAAATATATTGCGCAATACACATACACACACCATGCAAGACACATATACACACCGCACAACACACATACACACACCGTGCAACACAACATGCAACACACATACACCATACAACACACATACACCGCGCAAAACACCGTGCAACACACATACACACACTGTGCAACACATACACCGCGCAACACACACCGCGCAACACACACACACACACTGCGCAACACACATACACACACCGCGCAACACACTGGGGGAGAGACGCTGCCTGTGCTGACTGCACACGTCTGTGTGAGGCCGGGGCTCTGTGCGCCATGCTACAGCCCCCAGTGCAAGATACACACACCACGCAACACACCGTGCAACGCAAGTACATCACGCAATACACTTACACCGCGCAACACACATACACACACCGCACAACACACATACACACACCGTGCAACACACATACACAAACCGTGCAACACAGCGTGCAACACACATAATACACAACGAGCAACACACATGTACAAACTGTGCAACACACCATATAACACGCATAAACACACCATGCAAGACACATACACACACCGAGCAACAAACATACACACACCATACAACACACACACACACACCGCAACACACCGTGCAACGCAAATATATCGCGCAATACACATACACACACTATGCAACACACACACATCCACAGCATCATGCCGCCCTACATTGTATCCCTCATCCACAGCACCGCGCCGCCCTACATTGTATCCCTCATCCACAGCACCGCACCGCCCTACATTGTATCCCTCATCCACAGCACCGCGCCACCCTACATTGTATCCCTCATCCACAGCACCGCGCCGCCCTACATTGTATCCCTCATCCACAGCGCAGCACTGCCCTACATTGTATCCCTCATCCACAGCGCCGCGCCGCCCTACATTGTATCCCTCATCCACAGCACCGCGCCGCCCTACATTGTATCCCTCATCCACAGCACCGCGCCACCCTACATTGTATCCCTCATCCACAGCACCGCGCCGCCCTACATTGTATCCCTCCTCCACAGCACCGCACCACCCTACATTGTATCCCTCATCCACAGCACCGCGCCGCCCTACATTGTATCCCTCATCCACAGCCCAGCACCGACCTACATTGTATCCCTCATCCACAGCACCGCACCGACCTACATTGTATCCCTCATCCACAGCACCGCACCACCCTACATTGTATCCCTCATCCACAGCACCGCACCACCCTACATTGTATCCCTCATCCACAGCACCGCGCCGCCCTACATTGTATCCCTCATCCACAGCACCGCACCGCCCTACATTGTATCCCTCATCCACAGCACCGCGCCGCCCTACATTGTATCCCTCATCCACAGCCCAGCGCCGCCCTACATTGTATCCCTCATCCACAGCACCGCGCCGCCCTACATTGTATCCCTCATCCACAGCGCCGCGCCACCCTACATTGTATCCCTCCTCCACAGCACCGCACCACCCTACATTGTATCCCTCATCCATAGCACCGCACCGACCTACATTGTATCCCTCATCCACAGCACCGCACCACCCTACATTGTATCCCTCATCCACAGCACCGCACCACCCTACATTGTATCCCTCATCCACAGCACCGCGCCGCCCTACATTGTATCCCTCATCCACAGCACCCCGCCGCCCTACATTGTATCCCTCATCCACAGCGCAGTGCTGAACTACATTGTATCCCTCATGCACAGCACCGCGCCACCCTACATTGTATCCCTCATCCACAGCACCGCGCCACCCTACATTGTATCCCTCATCCACAGCACCGCGCCGCCCTACATTGTATCCCTCCTCCACAGCACCGCACCACCCTACATTGTATCCCTCATCCATAGCACCGCACCGACCTACATTGTATCCCTCATCCACAGCACCGCACCACCCTACATTGTATCCCTCATCCACAGCACCGCACCACCCTACATTGTATCCCTCATCCACAGCACCGCGCCGCCCTACATTGTATCCCTCATCCACAGCACCGCGCCGCCCTACATTGTATCCCTCATCCACAGCACCGCGCCGCCCTACATTGTATCCCTCATCCACAGCACCGCGCCGCCCTACATTGTATCCCTCATCCACAGCACCGCGAAACCCTACATTGTATCCCTCATCCACAGCGCAGCGCCCCCCTACATTGTATTCCTCATCCACAGCACTGCACCACCGTACATTGTATCCCTCATCCACAGCACCTCGCCGCCCTACATTGTATCCCTCATCCACAGCACCCTGCCGCCCTACATTGTATCCCTCATCCACAGCACCGCGCCGCCCTACATTGTATCACTCATCCACAGCACCGCCCTACATTGTATCCCTCATCCACAGCACAGCGTCGCTCTATATTGTATCACTCATCCACAGCAACGCACCAACCTACATTGTATCCCTCATCCACAGCACCGCACCACCCTACATTGTATCCCTCATCCACAGCACCGCGCCGCCCTACATTGTATCCCTCATCCACAGCACCGACCTACATTGTATCCCTCATCCACAGCACCGCGCCGCCCTACATTGTATCACTCATCCACAGCACCGGCCTACATTGCATCCCTCATCCACAGCACAGCGTCGCCCTACATTGTATCACTCATCCACAGCACCGGCCTACATTGTATCACTCATCCACAGCACCGCACCAACCTACATTGTATCCCTCATCCACAGCACCGCGCCACCCTACATTGTGTCCCTCATCCACAGCACAGCACCGACCTACATTGTATCCCTCATCCACAGCGCTGCGCCACCCTACATTGTATCCCTTATCAACAGCACAGCACCGACCTACATTGTATCCCTCATCCACAGCGCTGCGCCACCCTACATTGTATCCCTCATCCACAGCGCAGCATCGCCCTACATTGTATCCCTCATCCACAGCACCGCGCCGCCCTACATTGCCTCCCTCATCCACAGCACCGTGCCGCCCTACATTGTATCCCTCATCCACAGCGCAGCATCGCCCTACATTGTATCCCTCATCCACAGCACCCTGCCACCCTACATTGTATCCCTCATCCACAGCACTACGCCGCTCTACATTGTATCCCTCTTCCAAAACACTATGCCACCCTACATTCTATCCCTCATCGACAGCGCAACACCACCTTACATTGTATACCTCCTCCCCAGCAATATGCCCCTCTACATTGTATCCCTCATCCCCAGCAATATGCCCCTCTACATTGTATCCCTCATTCACAGCACCGCGGCACCCTACATTGTATGCCTCATCTACAGCACCACCCCCACCTACAGTGTATCCCTCATCGAGAACAAGGCGCTGTCCTACATTGTATCCCTCATCCACAGCACTCTGCCGCCCTACATTGTATCCCTCATCCACAGCACCGCGCCACCCTACATTGTATCCCTCCTCCACAGCACCGCACCACCCTACATTGTATCCCTCATCCATAGCACCGCACCGCCCTACATTGTATCCCTCATCCACAGCACCGCACCACCCTACATTGTATCCCTCATCCACAGCACCGCGCCGCCCTACATTGTATCCCTCATCCACAGCACCGCGCCGCCCTACATTGTATCCCTCATCCACAGCGCAGTGCTGAACTACATTGTATCCCTCATGCACAGCACCGCGCCACCCTACATTGTATCCCTCATCCACAGCACCGCGCCACCCTACATTGTATCCCTCATCCACAGCACCGCGCCGCCCTACATTGTATCCCTCCTCCACAGCACCGCACCACCCTACATTGTATCCCTCATCCATAGCACCGCACCGACCTACATTGTATCCCTCATCCACAGCACCGCACCACCCTACATTGTATCCCTCATCCACAGCACCGCACCACCCTACATTGTATCCCTCATCCACAGCACCGCGCCGCCCTACATTGTATCCCTCATCCACAGCACCGCGCCGCCCTACATTGTATCGCTCATCCACAGCGCAGCGCCCCCCTACATTGTATTCCTCATCCACAGCACTGCACCACCGTACATTGTATCCCTCATCCACAGCACCTCGCCGCCCTACATTGTATCCCTCATCCACAGCACCCTGCCGCCCTACATTGTATCCCTCATCCACAGCACCGCGCCGCCCTACATTGTATCCCTCATCCACAGCACCGCGCCGCCCTACATTGTATCACTCATCCACAGCACCGCCCTACATTGTATCCCTCATCCACAGCACAGCGTCGCTCTATATTGTATCACTCATCCACAGCAACGCACCAACCTACATTGTATCCCTCATCCACAGCACCATGCTGCCCTACATTGTATCCCTCATCCACAGCACAGCACCGACCTACATTGTATCCCTCATCCACAGCACCGCCCTACATTGTATCCCTCATCCACAGCACAGCGTCGCTCTATATTGTATAACTCATCCACAGCACAGCACCGACCTACATTGTATCCCTCATCCACAGCGCCGCGCCACCCTACATTGTATCCCTCATCAACAGCACCACGCTGCCGTACATTGTATCCCTCATCCACAGCGCAGCATCGCCCTATATTGTATCCCTCATCCACAGCACCGCCCTACATTGTATCCCTCATCCACAGCGCAGCATCGCCCTATATTGTATCCCTCATCCACAGCGCCGCCCTACATTGCCTCCCTCATCCACAGCACCGTGCCGCCCTACATTGTATCCCTCATCCACAGCGCAGCATCGCCCTACATTGTATCCCTCATCCACAGCATCACCCTACATTGTATCCCTCATCCACAGCACTACGCCGCTCTACATTGTATCCCTCTTCCAAAACACTATGCCACCCTACATTCTATCCCTCATCGACAGCGCAACACCACCTTACATTGTATACCTCCTCCCCAGCAATATGCCCCTCTACATTGTATCCCTCATCCCCAGCAATATGCCCCTCTACATTGTATCCCTCATTCACAGCACCGCGGCGCCCTACATTGTATGCCTCATCTACAGCACCACCCCCACCTACAGTGTATCCCTCATCGAGAACAAGGCGCTGTCCTACATTGTATCCCTCATCCACAGCACTCTGCCGCCCTACATTGTATCCCTCATCCACAGCATCGCGCCGCCCTACATTTTATCCATCCTCCACAGCGCAGCGCCCCCCTACATTGTATCCCTCATCCCCAGCACCACGCCGCCCTACATTGTATCCCTCATCCACAGCACCGCGCCGCCCTACATTGTATCCCTCATCCACAGCACCGCGCCGCCCTACATTGTATCCCTAATCCACAGCACCGCACCGCCCTACATTGTATCCATCCTCCACAGCACCACGCCGCCCTACATTGTATCCCTCATCCCCAGCGCCCCCCTATATTGTATCCCCCATCCACATCACTGCGCCGCCCTACATTGTATCCTTCATCCACAGCACCCTGCCGCCCTACATTGTATCCCTCATCCACAGCACTGCACCGCCCTACATTGTATCCCTCATCCACAGCACCGCCCTACATTCTATCCCTCATCCACAGCACAGCACCGCCCTACATTGTATCCCTCATCCACAGCACCGCGCCGCCCTACATTGTATCCCTCATCCACAGCGCAGTGCTGAACTACATTGTATCCCTCATGCACAGCACCGCGCCACCCTACATTGTATCCCTCATCCACAGCACCGCGCCACCCTACATTGTATCCCTCATCCACAGCACCGCGCCACCCTACATTGTATCCCTCCTCCACAGCACCGCACCACCCTACATTGTATCCCTCATCCATAGCACCGCACCGACCTACATTGTATCCCTCATCCACAGCACCGCACCACCCTACATTGTATCCCTCATCCACAGCACCGCACCACCCTACATTGTATCCCTCATCCACAGCACCGCGCCGCCCTACATTGTATCCCTCATCCACAGCACCCCGCCGCCCTACATTGTATCCCTCATCCACAGCGCAGTGCTGAACTACATTGTATCCCTCATGCACAGCACCGCGCCACCCTACATTGTATCCCTCATCCACAGCACCGCGCCACCCTACATTGTATCCCTCACCCACAGCACCGCTCCGCCCTACATTGTATCCCTCCTCCACAGCACCGCACCACCCTACATTGTATCCCTCATCCATAGCACCGCACCGACCTACATTGTATCCCTCATCCACAGCACCGCACCACCCTACATTGTATCCCTCATCCACAGCACCGCACCACCCTACATTGTATCCCTCATCCACAGCACCGCACCACCCTACATTGTATCCCTCATCCACAGCACCGCGCCACCCTACATTGTATCCCTCATCCACAGCGCAGCGCCCCCCTACATTGTATTCCTCATCCACAGCACTGCACCACCGTACATTGTATCCCTCATCCACAGCACCTCGCCGCCCTACATTGTATCCCTCATCCACAGCACCCTGCCGCCCTACATTGTATCCCTCATCCACAGCACCGCGCCGCCCTACATTGTATCCCTCATCCACAGTGCAGCGCCACCCTACATTGTATCCCTCACCCACAGCACCGCCCTACATTGTATCCCTCATCCACAGCACCTCGCCGCCCTACATTGTATCCCTCATCCACAGCACCCTGCCACCCTACATTGTATCCCTCATCCACAGCACCGCGCCGCCCTACATTGTATCACTCATCCACAGCACCGCCCTACATTGTATCCCTCATCCACAGCACAGCGTCGCTCTATATTGTATCACTCATCCACAGCAACGCACCAACCTACATTGTATCCCTCATCCACAGCACCGCACCACCCTACATTGTATCCCTCATCCACAGCACCGCGCCGCCCTACATTGTATCCCTCATCCACAGCACCGACCTACATTGTATCCCTCATCCACAGCACCGCGCCGCCCTACATTGTATCACTCATCCACAGCACCGGCCTACATTGCATCCCTCATCCACAGCACAGCGTCGCTCTATATTGTATCACTCATCCACAGCACCGCACCAACCTACATTGTATCCCTCATCCACAGCACCATGCTGCCCTACATTGTATCCCTCATCAACAGCACCACGCTGCCGTACATTGTATCCCTCATCCACAGCGCAGCATCGCCCTACATTGTATCCCTCATCCACAGCACCGCGCCGCCCTACATTGCCTCCCTCATCCACAGCACCGTGCCGCCCTACATTGTATCCCTCATCCACAGCGCAGCATCACCCTACATTGTATCCCTCATCCACAGCACCCTGCCACCCTACATTGTATCCCTCATCCACAGCACTACGCCGCTCTACATTGTATCCCTCTTCCAAAACACTATGCCACCCTACATTCTATCCCTCATCGACAGCGCAACACCACCTTACATTGTATACCTCCTCCCCAGCAATATGCCCCTCTACATTGTATCCCTCATCCCCAGCAATATGCCCCTCTACATTGTATCCCTCATTCACAGCACCGCGGCACCCTACATTGTATGCCTCATCTACAGCACCACCCCCACCTACAGTGTATCCCTCATCGAGAACAAGGCGCTGTCCTACATTGTATCCCTCATCCACAGCACTCTGCCGCCCTACATTGTATCCCTCATCCACAGCACCGCGCCACCCTACATTGTATCCCTCCTCCACAGCACCGCACCACCCTACATTGTATCCCTCATCCATAGCACCGCACCGCCCTACATTGTATCCCTCATCCACAGCACCGCACCACCCTACATTGTATCCCTCATCCACAGCACCGCGCCGCCCTACATTGTATCCCTCATCCACAGCACCGCGCCGCCCTACATTGTATCCCTCATCCACAGCGCAGTGCTGAACTACATTGTATCCCTCATGCACATCACCGCGCCACCCTACATTGTATCCCTCATCCACAGCACCGCGCCACCCTACATTGTATCCCTCATCCACAGCACCGCGCCGCCCTACATTGTATCCCTCCTCCACAGCACCGCACCACCCTACATTGTATCCCTCATCCATAGCACCGCACCGACCTACATTGTATCCCTCATCCACAGCACCGCACCACCCTACATTGTATCCCTCATCCACAGCACCGCACCACCCTACATTGTATCCCTCATCCACAGCACCGCGCCGCCCTACATTGTATCCCTCATCCACAGCACCGCGCCGCCCTACATTGTATCGCTCATCCACAGCGCAGCGCCCCCCTACATTGTATTCCTCATCCACAGCACTGCACCACCGTACATTGTATCCCTCATCCACAGCACCTCGCCACCCTACATTGTATCCCTCATCCACAGCACCCTGCCGCCCTACATTGTATCCCTCATCCACAGCACCGCGCCGCCCTACATTGTATCCCTCATCCACAGCACCGCGCCGCCCTACATTGTATCACTCATCCACAGCACCGCCCTACATTGTATCCCTCATCCACAGCACAGCGTCGCTCTATATTGTATCACTCATCCACAGCAACGCACCAACCTACATTGTATCCCTCATCCACAGCACCATGCTGCCCTACATTGTATCCCTCATCCACAGCACAGCACCGACCTACATTGTATCCCTCATCCACAGCACCGCGCCGCCCTACATTGTATCACTCATCCACAGCACCGCCCTACATTGTATCCCTCATCCACAGCACAGCGTCGCTCTATATTGTATAACTCATCCACAGCACAGCACCGACCTACATTGTATCCCTCATCCACAGCGCCGCGCCACCCTACATTGTATCCCTCATCAACAGCACCACGCTGCCGTACATTGTATCCCTCATCCACAGCGCAGCATCGCCCTATATTGTATCCCTCATCCACAGCACCGCGCCGCCCTACATTGCCTCCCTCATCCACAGCACCGTGCCGCCCTACATTGTATCCCTCATCCACAGCGCAGCATCGCCCTACATTGTATCCCTCATCCACAGCATCACCCTACATTGTATCCCTCATCCACAGCACTACGCCGCTCTACATTGTATCCCTCTTCCAAAACACTATGCCACCCTACATTCTATCCCTCATCGACAGCGCAACACCACCTTACATTGTATACCTCCTCCCCAGCAATATGCCCCTCTACATTGTATCCCTCATCCCCAGCAATATGCCCCTCTACATTGTATCCCTCATTCACAGCACCGCGGCGCCCTACATTGTATGCCTCATCTACAGCACCACCCCCACCTACAGTGTATCCCTCATCAAGAACAAGGCGCTGTCCTACATTGTATCCCTCATCCACAGCACTCTGCCGCCCTACATTGTATCCCTCATCCACAGCATCGCGCCGCCCTACATTTTATCCATCCTCCACAGCGCAGCGCCCCCCTACATTGTATCCCTCATCCCCAGCACCACGCCGCCCTACATTGTATCCCTCATCCACAGCACCGCGCCGCCCTACATTGTATCCCTCATCCACAGCACTGCGCCGCCCTACATTGTATCCCTAATCCACAGCACCGCACCGCCCTACATTGTATCCATCCTCCACAGCACCACGCCGCCCTACATTGTATCCCTCATCCCCAGCGCCCCCCTATATTGTATCCCCCATCCACATCACTGCGCCGCCCTACATTGTATCCTTCATCCACAGCACCCTGCCGCCCTACATTGTATCCTTCATCCACAGCACCCTGCCGCCCTACATTGTATCCCTCATCCACAGCACCGCCCTACATTGTATCCCTCATCCACAGCACCGCACCGCCCTACATTGTATCCCTCATCCACAGCACCGCGCCACCCTACATTGTATCCCTCCTCCACAGCACCGAGCCACCGTGCATTGTATCCCTCATTTACAGCGCAGCGCCGCCCTACATTGTATACCTCATCCCCAGCAATGCGCCCCCACTACATTGTACACCTCATCCACAGCACCACCCCCACCTACATTGTCTCCCTCATCCAGAGCAAGGCGCTGCCCTACATTATATCCCTCATCCACAGCACCGCCCTACATTGTATGCCTCATCTGCAGCACCGCGCCGCTCTACATTGTGTCCCTCATCCCCAGCAATGCGCCCCCCCTACATTGTATCCCTCATCCACAGAACCGCCCTACATTGTATCCATCATCCACAGAACCGCCCTACATTGTATCCCTCATCCACAGCACCGCCCTACATTGTATCCCTCTTCCACAGCACCGCACCAACCTACATTGTATCCCTCATCCACAGCACCGCGCCGCCCTACATTGTATCCCTCATCCACAGCACCGCCCTACATTGTATCCCTCATCCACAGCACCGCGCCGCCCTACATTGTATCCCTCATCCACAGCACCACGACGTCCTACATTGTATCCCTCATCCACAGCACCGCCCTACATTGTATCCCTCATCCACAGCACTGCCCTACATTCTATCCCTTATCCAGAACAAGGCGCTGCCCTAAATTATATCCCTCATCCACAGCATTATGCCGCCCTACATTGTATCCCTCATCTCAATCCATCACCCAGCCCCGGCTCTGTGCTCTGCTAATAAAACTAGACTGCGCACCCCTCTAATTGGAACTTCCCATTCCCGCCTCCAAGACTTCTCCAGAGCAGCACCGGACCTCTGGAACGCACTACCAAAGGATACCCGAGCAATCCAGGACTCGCAGAACTTCATTCAGGCGTGCTCTAAAAACGCACCTCTTCAGGGAGGCATACCGCATCCCCTAAACCAAACCCCTCTGTACTCCGCCTGATAACATGCTCCCTGACCTACTGACTGCAATCCCTGCTAGCCTTCACAACCATGTGTGTTGCTTGCTGTGTGTATGTTTGGTACATGGTGTGTGCATGTGTGTTGTACGGTCTGTGTATTTTTGATGCATGGTGTGTGTATGTGTGTTGCACGATTTGTTTGTTTTTTGCACGGTGTGTGTATTCGTGTTGAACAGTGTATATGTTTTGCACAGTGTGTGTATGTGTGTTACACGGTGTGTGTATGTGTGTTGCACAGTGTATGTATACACACACCATGCAACACACATACACAAATCGTGCAACACACACACCGTGCAACATACATACACACACAATGCAACACACATACACTGTGCAACACACATGCACACACCGTGCAACACAAATACACCATGCAACACATACATACACCATGCAACACGCATACAAACATACCGTGCAACATACAATCGCACACCGTGCAACACACACACACATGCATCGTTCAACACACATCCACACATCGTTCAACACACATACACAAACTGTGCAACACACATACACACACCATGCAACACATACATCGTGCAATACACACTTCGTGCAACACATATACACATGGCTCTCCCCCTGCCATCATCTTCTATGTCTCTATATAGATATCAGACTAGATGGACCATGTGCTCTCCTCCTGCCGCCATCTTCTATGTCTCTATATAGATATCAGACTAGATGGACCATGTGCTCTCCTCCTGACGTCATCATCTATGTCTCTATACAGATATCAGGCTAGATGAACCTTGTGCTCTCCCCCCGCCATCATCTTCTATGTCTCTATATAGATATCAGACTGGATGGACCATGTACTCTCCTCCTGCCATCATCTTCTATGTCATAATATAGATATCAGTATAGATGGACCATGTGCTCTCCTCCCGCCATCATCTTCTATGTCTCTATATAGATATCACACTGGATGGACCATGTGCTCTCCTCCTGCCATCATCTTCTATGTCTCTATATAGATATCAGACTAGATGGACCATGTGCTCTCCTCCTGCCATCATGTTTTATGTCTCTATATAGATATCAGTATAGATGGACCATGTGCTCTCCCCCTGCCATCATCTTCTATGTCTCTATATAGATATCAGTATAGATGGACCATGTGCTCTCCCCCTGCCATCATCTTCTCTGTCTCTACATAGATATCAGACTAGATGGACCATGTGCTCTTCTCCTGCCATCATCTTCTATGTCTCTATATAGATAACAGACTAGATGGACCATGTGCTCTCCTCCTGCCAGCATCTTCTATGTCTCTATATAGATATCAGACTAGATGGACCATGTGCTTTCCTCCTGCCATCATCTACTATGTCTCTATATAAATATCAGACTAGATGGACCATGTGCTCTCCCCCTGCCGTCATCTTCTATGTCTCTATATAGATATCAGTATAGATGGACCATGTGCTCTCCCCCTGCCATCATCTTCTATGTCTCTATATAGATATCAGTATAGATGGACCATGTGCTCTCCCCCTGCCATCATCTTCTCTGTCTCTACATAGATATCAGACTAGATGGACCATGTGCTCTTCTCCTGCCATCATCTTCTATGTCTCTATATAGATAACAGACTAGATGGACCATGTGCTCTCCTCCTGCCAGCATCTTCTATGTCTCTATATAGATATCAGACTAGATGGACCATGTGCTTTCCTCCTGCCATCATCTACTATGTCTCTATATAAATATCAGACTAGATGGACCATGTGCTCTCCCCCTGCCGTCATCTTCTATGTCTCTATATAGATATCACACTGGATGGACCATGTGCTCTCCTCCTGCCATCATCTTCTATGTCATAATATAGATATCAGTATAGATGGACCATGTGCTCTCCCCCTGCCATCATCTTCTCTGTCTCTACATAGATATCAGACAAGATGGACCATGTGCTCTCCCCCTGCCATCATCTTCTGTCTCTATATAGATAACAGACTAGATGGACCATGTGCTCTCCTCCTGCCATCATCTACTATGTCTCTATATAGATATCAGACTAGATGGATCATGTGCTCTCCTCCGGCCGTCATCTACTATGTCTCTATACAGATATCAGACTAGATGGACCATGTACTCTCCTCCTGCCATCATCTTCTATGTCTCTATATAGATATCAGGCTAGATGGACCATGTGCTCTCCCCCTGCCGTCATCTTCCATCTCTCTATATATGAGCGCTGAGGACTTTTTTCTCTGTTTTATTTACTTCTCCTCCTTCATAATATGATCGGAGTTCTCATCAGCCGCTCTCTCATATTTATTGGCAACATCATGCTTTGGAGCTGTTACCAGGACGACTGATTTTGGGACTGTTACCAGGACGACTGATCCTGGGGCTGTTAGCGGGACGACTGATCCTGGGGCTGTTACCAGGATGACTGATCCGTATACATGAAAGAATGAATGGGGCCATGTATCGTGAGATTTTGAGTGCAAACCTCCTTCCATCAGCAAGGGCACTGAAGATGAAACGTGGCTGGGCCTTTCAGCATGACAATAATCCCAAGCACACCGCCAGGGCAATGAAGAAGTGGCTTTGTAAGAAGCATTTCAAGGTCCTGGAGTGGCCTAGCCAGTCTACAGATCTCAACCCTATAGAAAACCTTTGGAGGGAGTTGAAAGTCCATGTTGCCCAGCGACAGCCCCAAAACATCACTGCTCTTGAGGAGATCTGGGCCAACATACCAGCAACAGTGTATGCCAACCTTGTGAGGACTTACAGAAAACGTCTGACCTCTGTCATTGCCAATAAAGGAAATATAACAAAGTATTGAGATGAACTTCTGTTATTGACCAAATACTTATTTTCCACCATAATTTGCAAATAAATTTGTTAAAAATCAGACAATGTGATCTTCTGGATGTGTTTTCTCATGTTGTCTCTCATAGTTGAGGTCACCTATGATGTCAATTACAGGACTCTCTCATCCTTTTAAGTGGGAGAACTTGTACAATTGGTATCTGACTAAATACTTTTTTTCCCCACTGTATATATAGATATCCGTCTAGATGGACCATGTGCTCTCCTCCTGCCATCATATCCTATGTCTCTATATAGATATCTGACTGGATGGATCATGTGCTCTCCCCCTGCCATCATCTTCTGTCTCTATATAGATAACAGACTAGATGGACCATGTGCTCTCCTCCTGCCATCATCTACTATGTCTCTATATAGATATCAGACTAGATGGATCATGTGCTCTCCTCCGGCCGTCATCTTCTATGTCTCTATACAGATATCAGACTAGATGGACCATGTGCTTTCCTCCTGCCATCATCTTCTATGTCTCTATATAGATATCAGACTAGATAGACCATGTGCTCTCCTCCTGCCATCATCTTCTATGTCTCTATATAGATATCAGACTAGATGGACCATGTGCTCTCCTCCTGTCATCATCTTCTATGTCTCTATATAGATATCAGACTAGATGGACCATGTGCTCTCCTCCTGCCATCATTTTCTATGTCTCTATATAGATATCAGACTAGGTGAACTATGTGCTCTCCTCCTGCCGTCATCTTCTATGTCTCTATATAGATATCAGACTAGATGGACCATGTGCTCTCCCCCTGCCATCATCTTCTATGTCTCTATATAGATATCTTCTAGATGGACCATGTGCTCTCCTCCTGCCATCATCTTCTATGTCTCTATATAGATACCAGATTAGATGAACCATGTTCTCTCCCCCTGCCATCATCTTCTCTGTCTCTATATAGATATCTTCTAGATGGACCATGTGCTCTCCTCCTGCCATCATCTTCTATGTCTCTATATAGATACCAGATTAGATGAACCATGTTCTCTCCCCCTGCCATCATCTTCTCTGTCTCTATATAGATATCAGACTAGATGGACCATGTGCTCTCCTCCCGCCATCATCTACTATGTCTCTATATAGATATGACTAGATGGACCATGTGCTTTCCTCCTGCCATCATCTTCTATGTCTCTATATAGATATCAGACTAGATGGACCATGTGCTCTCCTCCTGTCATCATCTACTATGTCTCTATTTAGATATCAGACTAGATGGACCATGTGCTCTCCTCCTGCCATCATCTTCTATGTCTCTATATAGATATCAGACTAGATGGACCATGTGCTCTCCTCCTGCCAGCATCTTCTATGTCTCTATATAGATATTAGACTAAATGGACCATGTGCTCTCCTCCTGTCATCATCTTCTATGTCTCTATTTAGATATCAGACTAGATGGACCATGTGCTCTCCTCCTGCCATCATCTTCTATGTCTCTATATAGATATCAGACTAGGTGAACTATGTGCTCTCCTCCTGCCGTCATCTTCTATGTCTCTATATAGATATCAGACTAGATGGACCATGTGCTCTCCCCCTGCCGTCATCTTCTATGTCTCTATATAGATATCTTCTAGATGGACCATGTGCTCTCCCCCTGCCATCATCTTCTCTGTCTCTCTATAGATATCAGACTAGATGAACCATGTGCTCTCCTCCTGCCATCATCTTCTCTGTCTCTCTATAGATATCAGACTAGATGGACCATGTGCTCTCCTCCTGCCATCATCTTCTATGTCTCTATATAGATATCAGACTAGATGGACCATGTGCTCTCCTCCTGCCATCACCTTCTATGTCTCTATATAGATATCAGACTAGATGGACCATGTACTCTCCTCCTGCCATCATCTTCTATGTCTCTATATAGATATCAGACTAGATGGACTATGTGCTCTCCCCCTGCCATCATCTTCTATGTCTCTATATAGATATCAGACTAGATGGACCATGTGCTCTCCTCCGGCCGTCATCTACTATGTCTCTATACAGATATCAGACTAGACGGACCATGTGCTCTCCTCCTGCCATCATCTTCTATGTCTCTATATAGATATCAGACTAGATGGACCATGTGCTCTCCCCCTGCCATCATCTTCTATGTCTCTATATAAATATTAGACTTACTGTGTATAGCTTGCATTGTATATCAGGATACAGTGTATTCCTTGGTGTAGTATATATTGGGGTGCAGTGTATATCACGATGCAGAGTATATATTGATGGAGTATATAACATGGTGCATTATATTGGGGTGCAATTTAAAATCTTGGCATCATGTATATCAGGGTGCAATGTATATCAGTATGTAGTATATATCATGGTGCAGTGTATATTGGGGTGCAGCGTGTATCAGGATGTAGTATATATCTTGTTCCAGTATATATTAGGATGCAGTGTTTTTCAGGATTCGGTAGATAGCGGGGTGCAGTGTATATTATGATGACGCAGTTAATTCGGTGCAGTATATCAGGATACAGTGTATATCTTGGTGCAGTATATTTTGGGGTGCAGTGTAAATATTTGCATGCAGTGTATAGTATATAATGCAGTGTATATCTTGGTGCAGTGTAAACTGGGTGCAGTAGATATTATGCTGTAGTATATAACATGGTGCAGTAATATTGGGGTGCAGTGTATATCTTGGTGCAGTATATATTGGGGTGCAGTGTATATCTTGGTGCAGTATGTATTGAGATGCATTGTATATCAGGATGCAGTATATATTGGGGTGCAGTAGATATTATGCAGTAGTATATAACATGGAGTAGTATATATTGGGGTGCTGTGTATATCTTGGCACAGTATATATAGGGCTGCAGTGTTTATCTTGGTGCAGTATATAATGGGGTGCAGTGTATATCGGAGTGCAGTGTATATCTTGGCACAGTATATATTGGGCTGCAGTGTATATCTTGCTGCAGTATATATTGGAGTACAGTGTATATCTTGGTGCAGTATATATTGGGGTGCAGTGTATATCTTGCTGCAGTACATATAATGCTGTAGTATATAACATGGTGCAGTATATATTGGGGTGCAGCGTATATCTTGGTGCAGTATATAATGGTGTGAAGTATATATCCTGGTGCAGTATGTATTGGTGACAGTGTATATCTTGGTGCAGTATGTATTGGGGTACAGTGTATATCTTGGCACAGTATATATTGGGGTGCATTGTATATCTTGGTGCAGTATGAATTGGCGTGCAGTGTATATCAGGATGCAGTATATATTGGGGTGCAGTAGATATAATGCTGTAGTATATAACATGGTGCAGTATATAATGGGGTGCAGTGTATATCTTGGTGCAGTATGTATTGGGGTGCAGTGTATATCTTGGTGCAGTATATAATGGGGTGCAGTATATATCCTGGTGCAGTATGTATTGGTGACAGTGTATATCTTGGTGCATTATGTATTGGGGTGCAGTGTATATCAGGATGCAGTATATATTGGGGTGCAGTAGATATTATGCTGTAGTATATAACATGGAGTATATATTGGGGTGCAGTGTCCATCTTGGTGCCGCCGCTCCCAGGATCCTTCTTCCTCCGGATCCGCTGAGGGGTTCTTGTGCTTCTACAGGAAGGGGACAGAAATAGATCTTCCTGCAGCGGACGTTCCCGGGTGTGAACCGGCACTGCAGCCCGGAATGTTCCCTACTGCCTCTAGACATTACCCCAGACACAGGGCGACGTCATACATGCTCTCTAGTCACTGCGGGCAGCAAGAGGTGGGGAGGCCTGCAGTGCAGCTGTATGCTGTATATGCACTGCGGCCATTAATATACCCGGGGGGAGGTTAGTGCAGGGCAGCCAGGGATGTTCTATATACACTACAGCCATTAATATACCTAGGGAGGGGGGTAACTGCAGTGCAGGCAGAGATGAGTGCAGTGCAGCTAGGGGTGGTCCTTATACACTGCGGAGTGCAGTCTAGCCGGAGCTGCTCTATATTCACTGCTGCACAAAAATGTACCGGGGGTGAGTGCAGCCAGTGATGCTCTATATACACGGCGGCCGTTATTACACCCAGGGAAGGGGGGCAAGGTGAGTGCAGTGCAGCAGGGGGTGTTATCATCATGCATGCAGTATATACAGGTGGGGTGAGTGCAGTGCAGCAGGAGGTGTTATCATCATGCATGCAGTATATACAGGTGGGATGAGCTGCAGTGCAGCAGGGGGTGTTATCATCATACATGCAGTATATACAGGTGGAGTGAGCTGCAGTGCAGCAGGGGGTGTTATCATCATACATGCAGTATATACAGGTGGGGTGAGCTGCAGTGCAGCAGGAGGTGTTATCATCATACATGCAGTATATACAGTTGGGGTGAGTGCAGTGCAACAGGAGGTTTTATCATCATACATGCAGTATATACAGGTGGGGTGAGTGCAGTGCAGCAGGGGATGTCATCATACATGCAGTATATACAGATGGGGTGAGCTGCAGTGCAGCAGGAGGTGCTATCATCATACATGCAGTATATACAGGTGGGGTGAGTGCAGTGCAGCAGGAGGTGTTGTTATCATACATGCAGTATATACACGTGGGGTGAGCTGCAGTGCAGCAGGGGATGTTATCATAATGCATGCAGTATATACAGGTGGGGTGAGTACAGTGCAGCAGAAGGTGTTATCATCATACATGCAGTATATACAGGTGTGGTGAGTTGCATTGCAGCAGGAGGTGTTATCATCATACATGCAGTATATAGAGGTGGGGTGAGCTGCAGTGCAGCAGGAGGTGCTATCATCATACATGCAGTATATACAGGTGGGGTGAGCTGCAGTGCAGCATGAGTTGTTATCATCATACATGCAGTATATACAAGTGGGGTGAGTACAGTGCAGCAGGGGATGTTATCATCATACATGCAGTATATACACGTGGGGTGAGCTGCAGTGCAGCAGGAGATGTTATTATCATGCATGCAGTATATACAGGTAGGGTGAGCTGCAGTGCAGCAGGAGGTTTTATCATCATACATGCAGTATATAGAGGTGGGGTGAGTGCAGTGCAGCAGGAGGTGCTATCATCATACATGCAGTATATACAGGTGGGGTGAGTGCAGTGCAGCAGGAGGTGCTATCATCATACATGCAGTATATACAGGTGGGGTGAGCTGCATTGCAGCAGGAGGTGTTATCATCATGCATGCAGTATATACAGGTGGGGTGAGCTGCAGTGCAGCAGGAGGTGTTATCATCATACATGCAGTATATACAGGTGGGGTGAGCTGCAGTGCAGCAGGAGGTGCTATCATCATACATGCAGTATATACAGGTGGGGTGAGTGCAGTGCAGCAGGAGGTTTTATCATCATACATGCAGTATATACAGGTGGGGTGAGTGCAGTGCAGCAGGGGATGTCATCATACATGCAGTATATACAGGTGGGGTGAGTGCAGTGCAGCAGGAGGTGTTATCATCATACATGCAGTATATACACGTGGGGTGAGCTGCACTGCAGCAGGGGATGTTATCATCATGCATGCAGTATATACAGGTAGGGTGAGCTGCAGTGCAGCATGAGTTGTTATCATCATACATGCAGTATATACAAGTGGGGTGAGTACAGTGCAGCAGGAGATGTTATCATCATACATGCAGTATATACACGTGGGGTGAGCTGCAGTGCAGCAGGAGATGTTATCATCATGCATGCAGTATATACAGGTGGGGTGAGCTGCAGTGCAGCAGGAGGTGCTATCATCATACATGCAGTATATACAGGTGGGGTGAGTGCAGTGCAGCAGGGGGTGTTATCATCATATATGCAGCATATACAGTTGGGGTGAGTGCAGTGCAGCAGGAGGTGCTATCATCATACATGCAGTATATACAGGTGTGGTGAGTGCAGCAGGGGGTGTTATCATCATACATGCAGTATATACAGGTGGGGTGAGCTGCAGTGCAGCAGGGGGTGTTATCATCATACATGCAGTATATACAGGTGGGGTGAGTGCAGTGCAGCAGGAGGTGTTGTCATCATACATGCAGTATATACAGGGGGGGTGAGTACAGTGCAGCAGAAGGTGTTATCATCATACATGCAGTATATACAGGTGGGGTGAGCTGCAGTGCAGCAGGAGGTGTTATCCTCATACATGCAGTATATACAGGTGGGGTGAGTACAGTGCAGCAGGGGATGTTATCATCATACATGCAGTATATACAGGTGGGGTGAGCGTCAGTGCAGCAGGGGGTGTTATCATCATACATGCAGTATATACAGGTGGGGTGAGTGCAGTGCAGCAGGTGGTGTTATCATCATACATGCAGTATATACAGGTGGGGTGAGTACAGTGCAGCAGAAGGTGTTATCATCATACATGCAGTATATACAGGTAGGATGAGCTGCAGTGCAGCTGCAGTGCAGCAGGGGGTGTTATCATCATACATGCAGTATATACAGGTGGGGTGAGTACAGTGCAGCAGAAGGTGTTATCATCATACATGCAGTATATACAGGTAGGATGAGCTGCAGTGCAGCAGGAGGTGTTATCATAATACATGCAGTATATACAGGTGGGGTGAGTGCAGTGCAGCAGGCGGTGTTATCATCATACATGCAGTATATACAGGTGGGGTGAGCGTCAGTGCAGCAGGGGGTGTTATCATCATACATGCAGTATATACAGGTGGGGTGAGTACAGTGCAGCAGAAGGTGTTATCATCATACATGCAGTATATACAGGTAGGATGAGCTGCAGTGCAGCTGCAGTGCAGCAGGGGGTGTTACCATCATTCATGCAGTATATACAGGTGGGGTGAGTACAGTGCAGCAGGGGATGTTATCATCATACATGCAGTATATACAGGTGGGGTGAGCGGCAGTGCAGCAGGGGGTGTTATCATCATACATGCAGTATATACAGGTGTGGTGAGTGCAGTGCAGCAGGAGGTGTTATCATCATACATGCAGTATATACAGGTGGGGTGAGCTGCAGTGCAGCAGGGGGTGTTATCATCATAAATGCAGTATATACAGGTGGGGTGAGCTGCAGTGCAGCAGGAGGTGCTATCATCATACATGCAGTATATACAGGTAGGGTGAGTACAGTGCAGCAGGGGATGTTATCATCATACATGCAGTATATACAGGTGGGGTGAGCTGCAGTGCAGCAGGAGGTGTTATCATCATACATGCAGTATATACAGGTGGGGTGAGTACAGTGCAGCAGGGGATGGTATCATCATACATGCAGTATTTACAGGTGGGGTGAGCGGCAGTGCAGCATGAGGTGTTGTTATCATACATGCAGTATATACAGGTGGGGTGAGCTGCAGTGCAGCAGGACGTGCTATCATCATACATGCAGTATATACAGGTGGGGTGAGTACAGTGCAGCAGAAGGTGTTATCATCATACATGCAGTATATACAGGTGTGGTGAGTTGCATTGCAGCAGGAGGTGTTATCATCATACATGCAGTATATAGAGGTGGGGTGAGCTGCAGTGCAGCAGGAGGTGCTATCATCATACATGCAGTATATACAGGTGGGGTGAGCTGCAGTGCAGCATGAGTTGTTATCATCATACATGCAGTATATACAAGTGGGGTGAGTACAGTGCAGCAGGGGATGTTATCATCATACATGCAGTATATACACGTGGGGTGAGCTGCAGTGCAGCAGGAGATGTTATTATCATGCATGCAGTATATACAGGTAGGGTGAGCTGCAGTGCAGCAGGAGGTTTTATCATCATACATGCAGTATATAGAGGTGGGGTGAGTGCAGTGCAGCAGGAGGTGCTATCATCATACATGCAGTATATACAGGTGGGGTGAGTGCAGTGCAGCAGGAGGTGCTATCATCATACATGCAGTATATACAGGTGGGGTGAGCTGCATTGCAGCAGGAGGTGTTATCATCATGCATGCAGTATATACAGGTGGGGTGAGCTGCAGTGCAGCAGGAGGTGTTATCATCATACATGCAGTATATACAGGTGGGGTGAGCTGTAGTGCAGCAGGAGGTGCTATCATCATACATGCAGTATATACAGGTGGGGTGAGTGCAGTGCAGCAGGAGGTTTTATCATCATACATGCAGTATATACAGGTGGGGTGAGTGCAGTGCAGCAGGGGATGTCATCATACATGCAGTATATACAGGTGGGGTGAGTGCAGTGCAGCAGGAGGTGTTATCATCATACATGCAGTATATACACGTGGGGTGAGCTGCACTGCAGCAGGGGATGTTATCATCATGCATGCAGTATATACAGGTAGGGTGAGCTGCAGTGCAGCATGAGTTGTTATCATCATACATGCAGTATATACAAGTGGGGTGAGTACAGTGCAGCAGGAGATGTTATCATCATACATGCAGTATATACACGTGGGGTGAGCTGCAGTGCAGCAGGAGATGTTATCATCATGCATGCAGTATATACAGGTGGGGTGAGCTGCAGTGCAGCAGGAGGTGCTATCATCATACATGCAGTATATACAGGTGGGGTGAGTGCAGTGCAGCAGGGGGTGTTATCATCATATATGCAGCATATACAGTTGGGGTGAGTGCAGTGCAGCAGGAGGTGCTATCATCATACATGCAGTATATACAGGTGTGGTGAGTGCAGCAGGGGGTGTTATCATCATACATGCAGTATATACAGGTGGGGTGAGCTGCAGTGCAGCAGGGGGTGTTATCATCATACATGCAGTATATACAGGTGGGGTGAGTGCAGTGCAGCAGGAGGTGTTGTCATCATACATGCAGTATATACAGGGGGGGTGAGTACAGTGCAGCAGAAGGTGTTATCATCATACATGCAGTATATACAGGTGGGGTGAGCTGCAGTGCAGCAGGAGGTGTTATCCTCATACATGCAGTATATACAGGTGGGGTGAGTACAGTGCAGCAGGGGATGTTATCATCATACATGCAGTATATACAGGTGGGGTGAGCGTCAGTGCAGCAGGGGGTGTTATCATCATACATGCAGTATATACAGGTGGGGTGAGTGCAGTGCAGCAGGTGGTGTTATCATCATACATGCAGTATATACAGGTGGGGTGAGTACAGTGCAGCAGAAGGTGTTATCATCATACATGCAGTATATACAGGTAGGATGAGCTGCAGTGCAGCTGCAGTGCAGCAGGGGGTGTTATCATCATACATGCAGTATATACAGGTGGGGTGAGTACAGTGCAGCAGAAGGTGTTATCATCATACATGCAGTATATACAGGTAGGATGAGCTGCAGTGCAGCAGGAGGTGTTATCATAATACATGCAGTATATACAGGTGGGGTGAGTGCAGTGCAGCAGGCGGTGTTATCATCATACATGCAGTATATACAGGTGGGGTGAGCGTCAGTGCAGCAGGGGGTGTTATCATCATACATGCAGTATATACAGGTGGGGTGAGTACAGTGCAGCAGAAGGTGTTATCATCATACATGCAGTATATACAGGTAGGATGAGCTGCAGTGCAGCTGCAGTGCAGCAGGGGGTGTTACCATCATTCATGCAGTATATACAGGTGGGGTGAGTACAGTGCAGCAGGGGATGTTATCATCATACATGCAGTATATACAGGTGGGGTGAGCGGCAGTGCAGCAGGGGGTGTTATCATCATACATGCAGTATATACAGGTGTGGTGAGTGCAGTGCAGCAGGAGGTGTTATCATCATACATGCAGTATATACAGGTGGGGTGAGCTGCAGTGCAGCAGGGGGTGTTATCATCATAAATGCAGTATATACAGGTGGGGTGAGCTGCAGTGCAGCAGGAGGTGCTATCATCATACATGCAGTATATACAGGTAGGGTGAGTACAGTGCAGCAGGGGATGTTATCATCATACATGCAGTATATACAGGTGGGGTGAGCTGCAGTGCAGCAGGAGGTGTTATCATCATACATGCAGTATATACAGGTGGGGTGAGTACAGTGCAGCAGGGGATGGTATCATCATACATGCAGTATTTACAGGTGGGGTGAGCGGCAGTGCAGCATGAGGTGTTGTTATCATACATGCAGTATATACAGGTGGGGTGAGCTGCAGTGCAGCAGGACGTGCTATCATCATACATGCAGTATATACAGGTGGGGTGAGTGCAGTGCAGCAGGAGGTGTTATCATCATGCATGCAGTATATACAGGTAGGGAGAGCTGCAGTGCAGCAGGGGATGTTATCATCATACATGCAGTATATACAGGTGGGGTGAGCTGCAGTGCAGCAGGGGATGTTATCATCATGCATGCAGTATATACAGGTAGGTTGAGCTGCAGTGCAGCAGGAGGTGTTATCCTCATACATGCAGTATATACAGGTGGGGTGAGCTGCAGTGCAGCAGGAGGTGTTATCATCATACATGCAGTATATAGAGGTGGGGTGAGCTACAGTGCAGCAGGAGGTGCTATCATCATACATGCAGTATATACAGGTGGGGTGAGCTGCAGTGCAGCAGGAGGTTTTATCATCATACATGCAGTGTATACAGGTGGGGGTGAGTGCAGTGCAGCAGGAGGTGCTATCATGATATATGCAGTATATACAGGTGGGGTGAGTGGCAGTGCAGCAGGGGGTGTTATCATCATACATGCAGTATATACACGTGGGGTGAGCTGCAGTGCAGCAGGGGATGTTATCGTCATGCATGCAGTATATACAGATGGGGTGAGTACAGTGCAGCAGGGGATGTTATCATCATACATGCAGTATATACAGGTAGGGTGAGCTGCAGTGCAGCAGGAGGTGTTATCATCATACATGCAGTATATAGAGGTGCGGTGAGCTGCAGTGCGGCAGGAGGTGCTATCATCATACATGCAGTATATAGAGGTGGGGTAAGCTGCAGTGCAGCAGGAGGTGCTATCATCATAGATGCAGTATATACAGGTGGGGTGAGTGCAGTGCAGCAGGGGGTGTTATCATCATGCATGCAGTATATACAGGTAGGGTGAGTACATTGCAGCAGAAGGTGTTATCATCATACATGCAGTATATACAGGTAGGGTGAATACAGTGCAGCAGGAGTTGCTATCATCATACATGCAGTATATACAGGTGGGGTGAGCTGCAGTGCAGCAGGGGGTGTTATCATCATACATGCAGTATATACAGCTGTGGTGAGCTACAGTGCAGCAGGAGGTGCTATCATCATACATGCAGTATATAGAGGTGGGGTGAGCTGCAGTGCAGCAGGGGATGTTATCATCATACATGCAGTATATACAGGTGGGGTGAGCTGCAGTGCAGCAGGGGATGTTATCATCATACATGCAGTATATACAGGTGGGGTGAGCTGCAGTGCAGCAGGGGATGTTATCATCATACATGCAGTATATACAGGTAGGGTGAGCTGCAGTGCAGCAGGAGGTGTTATCATCATACATGCAGTATATAGAGGTGGGGTGAGCTGCAGTGCAGCAGGAGGTGCTATCATCATACATGCAGTATATACAGGTGTGGTGAGCTGCAGAGCAGCAGGAGGTGTTATCATCATACATGCAGTATATACAGGTGGGGTGAGTACAGTGCAGCAGGAGGTGTTATCATCATACATGCAGTATATACAGGTGGGGGTGAGTGCAGTGCAGCAGGAGGTGCTATCATCATACATGCAGTATATATAGGTGGGGTGACCTGCAGTGCAGCTGGAGGTGCTAACATCATACATGCAGTATATACAGGTGGGGTGAGCTGCAGTGCAGCAGGGGGTGTTATCATCCTACATGCAGTGTATACAGGTGTGGTGAGCTGCAGTGAAGCAGGAGGTGCTATCATCATACATGCAGTATATAAATGTGGGGTGAGTGCAGTGCAGCAGGGGGTGTTATCATCATACATGCAGTATATAAATGTGGGGTGAGCTGCAGTGCAGCAGGGGATGTTATCATCATGCTTGCAGTATATACAGGTGGGGTGAGCTGCATTGCAGCAGAAGGTGTTATCATCATGCATGCAGTATATACAGGTAGGGTGAGTACAGTGCAGCAGGAGGTGCTATCATCATACATGCAGTATATACAGGTCGGGTGAGCTGCAGTGCAGCAGGGGATGTTATCATCATACATGCAGTATATAGAGGTGGGGTGAGCTGCAGTGCAGCAGGGGGTGTTATCATCATACATGCAGTATATGCAGGTGGGGTGAGCTGCAGTGCAGCAGGGGGTGTTATCATCATACATGCAGTATATACAGGTGGGGTGAGTGCAGTGCAGCAGGAGGTGTTATCATCATACGTGCAGTATATACAGGTGGGGTGAGCTGCAGTGCAGCAGGAGGTGCTATCATCATACATGCAGTATATACAGGTGGGGTGAGTGCAGTGCAGCAGGAGGTGCTATCATCATACATGCAGTATATACAGGTGGGGTGAGTGCAGTGCAGCAGGAGGTGCTATCATCATACATGCAGTATATACAGGTGGGGTGAGCTGCAGTGCAGCAGGAGGTGTTGTCATCATACATGCAGTATATACAGGTGGGGTGAGCTGCAGTGCAGCAGGGGGTGTTATCATCATACATGCAGTATATACAGGTGGGGTGAGCTGCAGTGCAGCAGGGGGTGTTATCATCATACATGCAGTATATACAGGTGGGGTGAGCTGCAGTGCAGCAGGAGGTGCTATCATCATACATGCAGTATATACAGGTGGGGTGAGTGCAGTGCAGCAGGAGGTGCTATCATCATACATGCAGTATATACAGGTGGGGTGAGTGCAGTGCAGCAGGAGGTGCTATCATCATACATGCAGTATATACAGGTGGGGTGAGCTGCAGTGCAGCAGGAGGTGTTGTCATCATACATGCAGTATATACAGGTGGGGTGAGCTGCAGTGCAGCAGGGGGTGTTATCATCATACATGCAGTATATACAGGTGGGGTGAGCTGCAGTGCAGCAGGGGGTGTTATCATCATACATGCAGTATATACAGGTGGGGTGAGCTGCAGTGCAGCAGGAGGTGTTGTCATCATACATGCAGTATATACAGGTGGGGTGAGCTGCAGTGCAGCAGGAGGAGTTATCACTATACATGCAGTATATACAGGTGGGGTGAGCTGCAGTGTAATGAAGGATGCTTTCTGTCTTTTCGGCTAGCTGTACATTTGTGTTATGAGCCATAAGTGTTATCAGAGTCGCCGCTGGAGCTCCGCCATAAGTGTGCTGCCCTGAATCTCTGCCTGCCAGGTGTCAGCGCAGTCACATTCCTGGTGGTATTGCAGGCAGTGCTGCAGCAGTCCTGAGCGGCGCTGTCTCACTGTGTGGGGGTCACAGTGTGGTGGTATTACTTATGACTTGTAAAGTGGTTACAGTGGTCTCTGCACGGTGCCGTCCTCAGTAGCAGCATGTCTGGCGGTATATGGGGGGGGGGGGCAGCATGTCTGGAGGTATATGGGGGCCAGCAAGTCTGGCGGTATATGGGGGGCAGCATATCTGGCGGTATATGGGGGTAGCATGTCTGGCGGTATATGGGGGTAGCATGTCTGACGGTATATGGGGGCCAGCATGTCTGGCGGTATATGGGGGGCAGCATATCTGGCGGTATATGGGGGCAGCATATCTGGCGGTATATGGGGGTAGCATGTCTGACGGTATATGGGGGCAGCATGTCTGGCGGTATATGGGGGGGGCAGCATGTCTGGCGGTATTTGGGGGGGCAGCATGTCTGACGGTATATGGGGGGCAGCATGTCTGACAGTATACGGGGGGCAGCATGTCTGGCGGTATATGAGGGGGCAGCATGTCTGGCGGTATATGGGGGGCAGCATGTCTGGCGGTATATGGGGAGGCACCATGTCTGGCGGTATATGGGGGGCAGCATGTCTGGCGGTATATGGGGAGGCACCATGTCTGGCGGTATATGGGGGGCAGCATGTCTGGCGGTATATGGGGGGCAGCATGTCTGGCGGTATATGGGGAGGCACCATGTCTGGCGGTATATGGGGGCAGCATGTCTGGCGGTATATGGGGGGCAGCATGTCTGGTGGTATATGGGGGGTAGCATGTCTGGCGGTATATGGGGGGGGCACCATGTCTGGCGGTATATGGGGAGGCACTATGTCTGGCGGTATATGGGGGGCAGCATGTCTGGCAGTATATGGGGGGGCAGCATGTCTGGCAGTATATGGGGGACTGCGTGTCTGGCAGTATATGGGGGGGGGGCAGCATGTCTGGCAGTATATGGGGGACTGCGTGTCTGGCAGTATATGGGGGGGCAGCATGTCTGGCGGTATATGGGGAGGCACTATGTCTGGCGGTATATGGGGGGCAGCATGTCTGGCAGTATATGGGGGACTGCGTGTCTGGCAGTATATGGGGAGGCACCATGTCTGGCGGTATATGGGGGGCAGCATGTCTGGCAGTATATGGGGGGGGGACTGCGTGTCTGGCAGTATATGGGGGACTGCGTGTCTGGCAGTATATGGGGGGCACCATGTCTGGCGGTATATGGGGGGGCAGCATGTCTGGCGGTATATGGGGGGGGGGCAGCATGTCTGGCAGTATATGGGGGACTGCGTGTCTGGCAGTATATGGGGGGGCAGCATGTCTGGCGGTATATGGGGGGCAGCATGTCTGGCGGTATATGGGGGGGCAGCATGTGCTTTGGGGTTCGTGTCCCTGATTTTGTAAGACCCTAGCAGCGCCCCAGCCTGTTACAGATGTGCGCAGCGCCGTACGGCGTCTGCGTGTTGTCCGTTTTTCTCTCTCCCCGTGGACTCAGGCGAGTGCATGCATTGCACCATAGAATATTACGGGTGCGCGTGTCGGGGGTAGAGGTGACCCTAACGGCGGCTTTGCTGGGATACGGAATATTCTCAGAGACCCTACATAGAAGAGCGCAGCAGGAGGCGCCGCGGTGCAGAGGGATGTCCTCCCCCATATGCAGGCGTAGTGCGGCACGCTATGGCGCTGTCCTATAGCGGCCAGCTCCTCCCGTCTTCTGCTGAGTCGCTCCTTTTATGTTCTGCGGCTTCAGCGCTTCAGTAATGAGGTCGGCGGCCGCAAAAGGATCCGGTTCCTGCAGAAACGTAACAAGATCCGTACGGCTTATCTACAGTCCAACCGAGGAAGAGCGAGGTGGGGGCCGAGTCTTAAAGGGGCCGCTGGCAACATGCAGGACATAGAGTCTGACAGCTGAAGCCTGAGGAGGTGCTTATACACAGGGGGAGGAGCCATGGACACAAGACCCAGGGACACTATAAGGGAGGGGCTTATATACATGGAGGAGGAGCCATGGAGACAAGAGCCAGGAACACTTAACGGGGGGTGGTCTTATACACATAGGGGAGGGGCCAGAAACACTACACTGGGAGGGGCCTATACACATGGGGAGGAGCCAGGAACACTCAACATGGGAGGGGCTTATACAATTGGGGGAGGAGTCAGGAACACTGAATGGAGGGGGGGCTTACAGATGAGGAGGACTCATGGACACAAGAGCCAGGAACAGTAAAAAGGAGGTGGGGCTTATACGTATAAGGGAGGAGCCATTGACAAAAAAGCCAAGAACACTAAACAGGGGAGGGGCTTAAACACCTGGGGGTGGAGCCATGGGCACAAGACTTAAAGGAGATGTCCCGCGCCGAAACGGGTTTTTTTTTTTTTAAACCCCCCCCCCCCCGTTCGGCGCGAGACAACCCCGATGCAGGGGTTAAAAAAACCACCCGCACAGCGCTTACCTGAATCCCAGCGGTCCGGCGTCTTCATACTCACCTGCTGAAGATGGCCGCCGGGATCCTCTGTCTTCATGGACCGCAGGGCTTCTGTGCGGTCCATTGCCGATTCCAGCCTCCTGATTGGCTGGAATCGGCACGTGACGGGGCGGAGCTACACGGAGCTACACGGAGCCCCATAGAGAAGAGGAGAAGACCCGGACTGCGCAAGCGCGGCTAATTTGGCCATCGGAGGGCGAAAATTAGTCGGCACCATGGAGACGAGGACGCCAGCAACGGAGCAGGTAAGTATAAAACTTTTTATAACTTCTGTATGGCTCATAATTAATGCACAATGTACATTACAAAGTGCATTATTATGGCCATGCAGAAGTGTATAGACCCACTTGCTGCCTCGGGACAACCCCTTTAAGATCCTGCTCTCAGGGCCCCTCCTCGTCTTGACCTCCTGCTCTTTGGGGCCCCTCCTTATCTCTGGCCTCCTGCTCTCGGGGTCTCTCTTACTCACTGACCTGCTGCTCTCGGGCCCCTCCTCGACTCTGACCTCCTGCTCTCGGGGCCCCTCTTTGTTGCTGAACTCCTGCTCTCGGGACCCCTCCTTGTCACTGACCTCCTACTCTCAGGGCCCCACCTTGTCGCTGACCTCCTGCTCTCGGGGCTCCTCCTCGTCTCTGACCTCGTGCTCTCGGGGCCCCTACTCGTCTCTGGCCTCCTGCTCTCATGGGCCCCTCCTACATGCTGACCTCCTGCTCTCAGGGGCCCCTCCTCGTCTCTGACATCCAGCTCACAGGGCCCCTTCTACTTGCTGGCCTCCTGCTCTCGGGGCCCCTCCCCATCTCTGGATTCCTGCTCTCATGGCCCCTCCTTGTCTCTGGCTTCCTGCTCTCAGGGCCCCTCCTTGTCTCTGGCCTCCTGCTCTTGGGGCCCCTCCTCGTCTCTCGCCTCCTATTATCGTGGCCCCTCCTACTTGCTGACCTCCTGTTCTTGGGGCCGCTCTTCGTCTCTGACTTCCTGCTCTTGGGGCCCCTCCTCGTTGCTAACCTCCTGCTCTTGGGGCCCCTCCTCGTCTCTGACCTCCTGCTCTCGGGGGACCTCCTCGACTTTGACCTCTTGCTCACAGGGCCCCTCCTCGTTGCTGACCTCATACTCTGGCCTCCTGCTCTCGGGCCCCTCCTTGTAGCTGACCTCCTGCTCTCGGGGCTCTACCTCGTCGCTGATCTCCTGCTCTTGGGCCCCCCCCTTGTCACTGACCTCCTGCTCTCGGGGCCACTCCTTATCGCTGACCTCCTGCTCTCAAGGCCCCTCCTTCTCTCTCATCTCAGGGCCCCTCCTTGTCTCTGGACTCCTGCTCTCGGGGGCCCCTCTTACTCGCTGACCTCCTGCTCTTGGGGCCGCTTCTCGTCTCTGACCTCGTGCTCTTGGAGCCGCTCCTCATCTCTGGCCTCCTGGCCTTGGGGCCCCTTCTCGTCGCTGACCTCCTGCCCTCAGGGCCCCTCCTCATTTCTGACCTCCTGCTCTTGGGGCCCCTCCTCGTTGCTGACCTCATACTCTGGCCTGCTGCTCTCAGGCCCCTCATTGTCGCTGACGTCCTGCTCTCGGGGCTCTACCTCATCGCTGATCTCCTGCTCTTGGTGCCCATCCATGTCGCTTACCTCCTACTCTGGCCCCCTGTTCTCAGGGCCCCTCCTTCTCTCTGATCTCCTAATCATGGGTCCCCTACCCGTCTCTGGCCTCCAGCTCTTGGGGCCCCTCCTACTCTCTGACCTCCTGCTCTTGGGGCCCCTCCTTGTCTCTGGCCTCCTGCTCTAGGGGCCACTCCTCGTCTCTGACCTCCTACTCTGGGCCCCTCCTCATCTCTGACCTCCTGCTTCTTAGGGCCCCGCGACATCTCTGGCCTCCTGCTCTCAGGTCCACTCCTCATCTCTGGCCTCCTGCTCTCGAGGCCCCTCCTTGTCACTGATCTCCTGATCTTGGGCCCCTCCTACTTGCTGACCACCTGCTCTTGGGGCACCTTCTCATCACTGACCACCTGCTCTCGGGGCCCCTCCTCGTCTCTTAATTCCTGCTCTCGGGGCCCCTCCTCTTTGCTGACCTCCTGTTCTCAGGGCTCTACCTTGTCGCTGATCTCCTGTTCTTGGGGCCCCTCCTTGTTACTGACCTCCTGCTCTGGCGTCCTGCTATCGGAGCCACTCCTTGTTGCTAACCTCCTACTCTCGGGGCCCCTCCTCATCGCTGGCCTCCTGATGTCGGGGCCCCTCCTCGACTCTGACCTCCTGCTCTCAGGGCTCTACCTCGTCACTGATCTCCTGTTCTTGGGGCCCCTCCTTGTTGCTGACCTCCTGCACTGGCCTCCTGCTATCGGGGCCACTCCATGTTGCGAACCTCCTACTCTCGGGGCCCCTCCTCGTTGCTGACCTCCTGCTCTCAGGGCCCCTCCTTGCCTCTGATCTCCTGATGACGGGGCCCCTCCTCGTCTCTGGCCTCCTGCTCTCGGGGCTCTACCTCGTCGCTGATCTCCTGCTCTTGGGGTCCCTCCTTGTTTCTGATCTCCGAGCCCTTTCTTGTCGCTAACCTTCTACTCCCGGGGCCACTCCTCGTCGCTGACCTCCTACAATCAGGGCCCCTACTTGTCTCTGGCCTCCTGCTCTCGGGGGCCCCACCTACTTGCTGACCTCCTGTTCCTGGGGCCGCTTCTCACCTCTGACCTCCTGCTCTTGGAGCCGCTCCTCGTCTCTGGCCTCCTGCTCTTGGGGCCCCTCCTCGTCACTGACCTCCTGCTCACAGGGCCCCTCCTTCTTGCTGACCTCCTGCCTTCGGGGTCCCTCCTCATCTCTGACGTCCTGCTCTTGGGGCCCCTCCTCTTTGCTGACCTCCTGCTCTCAGGGCTCTACCTCGTCGCTGATCTCCTGTTCTTGGGGCCTCTCCTTGTCGCTGATCTCCTGCTCTGGCCTCCTGCTATTGGGGCCACTCCTTGTTGCTAACCTCCTACTCTCGGGGCCCCTCCTCGTCGCTGGCCTCCTGCTCTCGTGGCCCCTCCTTGCCTCTGATCTTCTGATATCGGGGCCCCTCCTCGTCTCTGGCCTCCTGCTCTCGGGGCCCCACCTACTTGCTGACCTCCTGTTCCTGGGGCCGTTTCTCATCTCTGACCTCCTGCTCTTGGAGCCGCTCCTTGTCTCTGGCCTCCTGCTATTGGGGCCCCTCCTCGTCACTGATTTCCTGCTCACAGGGCCCCTTCTACTTGCTGGCCTCCTGCTCTGGGGCCCCTCCTTATCTCTGGCCTCCTGCTCTCATGGCCCCTCCTCGTCTCTGGCCTCCTGCTCTCAGGGCCCCTACTAGTCTCTGGCCTCCTGCTCTCAGGGCCCCTCCTCGTCTCTGGCCTCCTGCTCTCGGGGGCCCCTCCTAGTCTCTGGCCTGCTGCCCTCGGTGCCCCTCCTCATCTCTGACCTCCTGCTCTCGGGGCCCCTCCTCTTTGCTGACCTCCTGCTCTCAGGGCTCTACCTCGTCACTGATCTCCTGTTCTTGGGGCCCCTCCTTGTCGCTGACCTCCTGCTCTGGCCTCCTGCTATCGGGGCCACTCCTTGTTGCTAACCTCCTACTCTCGGGGCCCCTCCTCGTCGCTGACCTCCTGCTCTCAGGGCCCCTTCTACTTGCTGGCCTCCTGCTCTGGGGCCCCTCCTCATCTCTGACCTCCTGCTCTTGGGGCCCCTCCTCTTTGCTGACCTCCTGCTCTCAGGGCTCTACCTCGTCACTGATCTCCTGTTCTTGGGGCCCCTCCTTGTCGCTGACCTCCTGCTCTGGCCTCCTGCTATCGGGGCCACTCCTTGTTGCTAACCTCCTACTCTCGGGGCCCCTCCTCGTCGCTGACCTCCTGCTCTCAGGGCCCCTCCTTGCCTCTGATCTCCTGATGTCGGGGCCCCTCCTCGTCTCTGGCCTCCTGCTCTCGGTGCTCTACCTCGTCGCTGATCTCCTGCTCTTGGCGTCCCTCTTTGTTTCTGATCTCCGAGCCCTTACTGGTCGCTAACCTCCTACTCCCGGGGCCCCTCCTTGTCGCTGACCTCCTGCAATCAGGGCCCCTACTTATCTCTGGCCTCCTGCTCTTGGGGGCCCCACCTACTTGCTGACCTGCTGTTCCTGGGGACGCTTCTCACCTATGACCTCCTGCTCTTGGAGCCGCTCCTTGTCTATGGCCTCCTGCTCTTGGGGACCCTCCTGTCACTGACCTCCTGCTCTCAGGGCCCCTCCTTGTTGCTTACCTCCTGCCCTCAAGGCCCCTCCTCATCTCTGACGTCCTGCTCTTGGGGCCCCTCCTCTTTGCTGACCTCCTGCTCTCAGGGCTCTACCTCGTCACTGATCTCCTGTTATTGTGGGCCCCTCCTTGTCGCTGACCTCCTGCTCTGGCCTCCTGCTATCAGGGCCACTCCTTGTTGCTAACCTCCTACTCTCGGGGCCCCTCCTCGTCGCTGGCCTCCTGCTCTCAGGGCCCCTCCTTCTCTCTGATCTCCTGATGTCGGGGCCCCTCCTCGTCTCTGGCCTCCTGCTCTCGGGGCTCTACCTCGTTGCTGATCTCCTACTCTTGGGGTCCCTCCTTGTTTCTGATCTCCGAGCCCTTTCTTGTCGCTAACCTTCTACTCCCGGGGCCACTCCTCGTCGCTGACCTCCTACAATCAGGGCCCCTACTTGTTTCTGGCCTCCTGCTCTAGGGGCCACTCCTCATCTCTGACCTCCTACTCTGAGCCCCTCCTCATCTCTGACCTCCTGCTTCTTAGGGCCCCGCGACATCTCTGGCCTCCTGCTCTCAGGTCCACTCCTCATCTCTGGCCTCCTGCTCTCGAGGCCCCTCCTTGTCACTGATCTCCTGATCTTGGGCCCCTCCTACTTGCTGACCACCTGCTCTTGGGGCACCTTCTCATCACTGACCACCTGCTCTCGGGGCCCCTCCTCGTCTCTTAATTCCTGCTCTTGGGGCCCCTCCTCTTTGCTGACCTCCTGTTCTCAGGGCTCTACCTCGTCGCTGATCTCCTGTTTTTGGGGCCCCTCCTTGTCACTGACCTCCTGCTCTGGCGTCCTGCTATCGGAGCCACTCCTTGTTGCTAACCTCCTACTCTCGGGGCGCCTCCTCATCGCTGGCCTCCTGATGTCGGGGCCCCTCCTCGACTCTGACCTCCTGCTCTCAGGGCTCTACCTCGTCACTGATCTCCTGTTCTTGGGGCCCCTCCTTGTTGCTGACCTCCTGCACTGGCCTCCTGCTATCGGGGCCACTCCATGTTGCGAACCTCCTACTCTCGGGGCCCCTCCTCGTTGCTGGCCTCCTGCTCTCAGGGCCCCTCCTTGCCTCTGATCTCCTGATGACGGGGCCCCTTCTCGTCTCTGGCCTCCTGCTCTCGGGGCTCTACCTCGTCGCTGATCTCCTGCTCTTGGGGTCCCTCCTTGTTTCTGATCTCCGAGCCCTTTCTTGTCGCTAACCTTCTACTCCCGGGGCCACTCCTCGTCGCTGACCTCCTACAATCAGGGCCCCTACTTGTCTCTGGCCTCCTGCTCTCGGGGGCCCCACCTACTTGCTGACCTCCTGTTCCTGGGGCCGCTTCTCACCTCTGACCTCCTGCTCTTGGAGCCGCTCCTCGTCTCTGGCCTCCTGCTCTTGGGGCCCCTCCTCGTCACTGACCTCCTGCTCACAGGGCCCCTCCTTCTTGCTGACCTCCTGCCCTCGGGGTCCCTCCTCATCTCTGACGTCCTGCTCTTGGGGCCCCTCCTCTTTGCTGACCTCCTGCTCTCAGGGCTCTACCTCGTCGCTGATCTCCTGTTCTTGGGGCCTCTCCTTGTCGCTGATCTCCTGCTCTGGCCTCCTGCTATCGGGGCCACTCCTTGTTGCTAACCTCCTACTCTCGGGGCCCCTCCTCGTCGCTGGCCTCCTGCTCTCGTGGCCCCTCCTTGCCTCTGATCTTCTGATATCGGGGCCCCTCCTCGTCTCTGGCCTCCTGCTCTCGGGGCCCCACCTACTTGCTGACCTCCTGTTCCTGGGGCCGTTTCTCATCTCTGACCTCCTGCTCTTGGAGCCGCTCCTTGTCTCTGGCCTCCTGCTCTTGGGGCCCCTCCTCGTCACTGATTTCCTGCTCACAGGGCCCCTTCTACTTGCTGGCCTCCTGCTCTGGGGCCCCTCCTCATCTCTGGCCTCCTGCTCTCATGGCCCCTCCTCATCTCTGGCCTCCTGCTCTCATGGCCCCTCCTCGTCTCTGGCCTCCTGCTCTCGGGGCCCCTACTAGTCTCTGGCCTCCTGCTCTCAGGGCCCCTCCTCGTCTCTGGCCTCCTGCTCTCGGGGGCCCCTCCTAGTCTCTGGCCTGCTGCCCTCGGTGCCCCTCCTCATCTCTGACCTCCTGCTCTCGGGGCCCCTCCTCTTTGCTGACCTCCTGCTCTCAGGGCTCTACCTCGTCACTGATCTCCTGTTCTTGGGGCCCCTCCTTGTCGCTGACCTCCTGCTCTGGGCTCCTGCTATCGGGGCCACTCCTTGTTGCTAACCTCCTACTCTCGGGGCCCCTCCTCGTCGCTGACCTCCTGCTCTCAGGGCCCCTTCTACTTGCTGGCCTCCTGCTCTGGGGCCCCTCCTCATCTCTGACCTCCTGCTCTTGGGGCCCCTCCTCTGTGCTGACCTCCTGCTCTCAGGGCTCTACCTCGTCACTGATCTCCTGTTCTTGGGGCCCCTCCTTGTCGCTGACCTCCTGCTCTGGCCTCCTGCTATCGGGGCCACTCCTTGTTGCTAACCTCCTACTCTCGGGGCCCCTCCTCGTCGCTGACCTCCTGCTCTCAGGGCCCCTCCTTGCCTCTGATCTCCTGATGTCGGGGCCCCTCCTCGTCTCTGGCCTCCTGCTCTCGGTGCTCTACCTCGTCGCTGATCTCCTGCTCTTGGCGTCCCTCCTTGTTTCTGATCTCCGAGCCCTTACTGGTCGCTAACCTCCTACTCCCGGGGCCCCTCCTTGTCGCTGACCTCCTGCAATCAGGGCCCCTACTTATCTCTGGCCTCCTGCTCTTGGGGGCCCCACCTACTTGCTGACCTGCTGTTCCTGGGGACGCTTCTCACCTATGACCTCCTGCTCTTGGAGCCGGTCCTTGTCTATGGCCTCCTGCTCTTGGGGACCCTCCTGTCACTGACCTCCTGCTCTCAGGGCCCCTCCTTGTTGCTTACCTCCTGCCCTCAAGGCCCCTCCTCATCTCTGACGTCCTGCTCTTGGGGCCCCTCCTCTTTGCTGACCTCCTGCTCTCAGGGCTCTACCTCGTCACTGATCTCCTGTTATTGTGGGCCCCTCCTTGTCGCTGACCTCCTGCTCTGGCCTCCTGCTATCGGGGCCACTCCTTGTTGCTAACCTCCTACTCTCGGGGCCCCTCCTCGTCGCTGGCCTCCTGCTCTCAGGGCCCCTCCTTCTCTCTGATCTCCTGATGTCGGGGCCCCTCCTCGTCTCTGGCCTCCTGCTCTCGGGGCTCTACCTCGTCGCTGATCTCCTACTCTTGGCATCCCTACTTGTTTCTGATCTCTGAGCCCTTCCTTGTTGCTAACATCCTACTCCCGGGGCCCCTCCTCATCGCTGACCTCCTGCAATCAGAGCCCCTCCTTCTCTTTCATCTCGGGGGCCCCTCCTTGTCTCTGGCCTCCTGCTCTTGTGGCCCCTCCTACTTGCTGACCTCCTGTTCTTGGGGCCGCTTCTAATCTCTGACCTCCTGCTCTTGGAGCAGCTCCTCATCTCTGGCCTCCTGCTCTTGGGGCCCCTCCTCGTCGCTGACCTCCTGCCCTCGGGGCCCCTCCTCGTCTCTGACCTTCTGCTCTTGGAGCCCCTCCTCGTTTCTGATCTCATATTCTGGCCTCCTGCTCTCAGGGCTCTACCTTGTCGCTGATCTCCTTCTCTTGTGGCCCCTTTTCGTCACTGACCTAACGCTCTCAGGGCCCCTCCTTGTTGCTGACCTCCTGCTCTGACCTCCTGCTATCGGGGCCACTCCTTGTTGCTAACCTCCTACTCTCGGGGCCCCTCCTCGTCGCTGGCCTCCTGCTCTCAGGGGCCCTCCTTGCCTCTGATCTCCTGATGTCGGGGCCCCTCCTCGTCTCTGGCCTCCTGCTCTCGGGGCTCTACCTCGTCGCTGATCTCCTGCTCTTGGCATCCCTCCTTGTTTCTGATCTCCGAGCCCTTCCTTGTTGCTAACATCCTACTCCTGGGGCCCCTCCTCGTCAATGACCTAATGCAATCAGGGCCCCTCCTTCTCTTTCATCTCGGGCCCCTCTTTGTCTCTGGCCTCCTGCTCTCGTGGCCCCTCCTACTTGCTGACCTGCTGTTCTTGGGGCCGATTCTCATCTCTGACCTCCTGCTCTTGGAGCCGCTCCTCATCTCTGGCCTCCTGCTCTTGGGGCCCCTCCTCGTTGCTGACCTCCTGCCCTCGGGCCCCTCCTCGTCTCTGACCTTCTGCTCTTGGAGCCCCTCCTCGTTTCTGATCTCATATTCTGGCCTCCTGCTCTCAGGGCTCTACCTTGTCGCTGATCTCCTACTCTTGGGGCCCCTCCTTGTCGCTGACCTGCTGCTCTGGCCTCATGCTCTCGGGGCCACTCCTTGTTGCTAAACTCATACTCTCGGGGCGGCTCCTCGTCGCCGACCTCCTGCTCTCAGGGCCCCTCCTTCTCTCTGATCTCCTGATCTCGGGGCCCCTCCTCGTCTCTGGCCTCCTGCTCTCGGATCTCCTCTTACTCGCTGACCTCCTGCTCTTAGGGGCACCTTCTCGTCTCTGACCTCCTGCTCTCGGGGCCGCGCCTTGTCTCTGGCCTCCTGCTCTCCGGGCCCTTCCTCGTCGCTGACCTCCTATTCTCTGTGCCCCTCCACGTCTCTGACCTCCTGGTCTTGGGGCCCTTCCTCGTCGCTGACCTTCTGCTCTCGGGGCCCCTGCTCATCTCTGACCTCCTGCTCTTGGGGCGGCTCCTCATCTCTGACCTCTTGCTCTCGGGGCCCCTCCACGTCTCTGACCTTCTGCTCTCGGGGGCCCTTCTCCACTCCGACCTCTTGCTCTCGGGGCCCTCCTTGTTGCTGACCTAATACTCTGGCCTCCTGCTCTTGGGCCCCTCCTCATAGCTGATGTCTTGCTCTCGGGGCTCTACCTAGTCGCTGATTTCCTGCTATTGGGGCCCCACCTTGTCGCTGACCTCCTACTCCCTGGTCCCCTCCTCGTCTCTGACCTCCTTCTTCCAGGGCCTCTCCACGTCTCTGACCTCTTGCTCTGGGGGTCCTTTCTCGTCGCTGACCTGATTTTGAGGGCCCTCCATGTCTCTGACCTCCTGCTCTCGGGGTCCTTCCTCGTCTTTGACCTCCTGCTCTCGGTGCCCCTCCTTGTCTCTGGCCTCCTGCTCTCGGGGCCCCTCCTACTCAACCTCCTGCTTTTGGGGCCCTTCCTGCTCGCTGACCTCCTGCTCTCAGGGGACCCTTCTCATCTCTCATCCCCTGCTCTTGGGGCCCCTCCTTGTCGCTGACCTCCTGCTCTGGCCTCCTGCTCTCGGGGCCACTCCTTGTTGCTAACCTCCTACTCTCGGTGCCCATCCTCGTCTCTGGCCTCCTGCTCTCGGGGCCCCTTCTCCACTCCGACCTCCTGCTCTCGGGGCCCCTCTTCGTTGTTGACCTCCTACTCTGGCCTCCTGCTTTCGGGGCTCCCCCTTGTCGCTGACCTCCTGCTCTGGCTACCTGCTTTCGAGGCCCAACCTGATCGCTGACCTCCTGCTTGCGGGGCCCCTCCTCGTCTCTGGCCTCCTGCTCTTGGGGCCTCTCCTCGTCGCTGACCTCCTGCTCTCGGGGGCCCCTCCTCGTCACTGGCCTCCTGCTCTCAGGGGCCCCTCCTCGTCACTGGTCTCCTGCTCTCGGGGCTCTACCTCGTCGCTGATCTCCTGCTCTAGGGGGCCCCTCCTCGTCACTGGACTCCTGCTCTCGGGGCCCCTGCGTGTTAGTCCCTGACCTCCTGCTCTCGGGGCCCCTCCTCGTTAGTCCCTGACCTCCTGCTCTCGGGGCCCCTCCTCATCACTGGCCTCCTGCTCTCGAGGCCCCTCCTCGTTAGTCCCTTACCTCCTGCTCTCGGGGCCCTTCCTCATCACTGGCCTCCTGCTCTCGAGGCCCCTGCCTGTTAGTCTCTGACCTCCTGTTCTCGGGGCCCCTCCTCATCACTGGCCTCCTGCTCTTGAGGCCCCTGCCCGTTAGTCTCTGACCTCCTGTTGTCGGGACCCCTCCTTATTAGTCCCTGACCTCCTGCTCTCGGGGCCCCTCCTCATCACTGGCCTCCTGCTCTGGAGGCCCCTGCCCGTTAGTCTCTGACCTCCTGTTGTCGGGGCCCCTCCTTATTAGTCCCTGACCTCCTGCTCTCGGGGCCCCTCCTCATCACTGGCCTCCTGCTCTAGGGGGCCCCTCCTCGTCACTGGACTCCTGCTCTCGGGGCCCCTGCGCGTTAGTCCCTGACCTCCTGCTCTCGCGGCCCCTCCTCGTTAGTCCCTGACCTCCTGCTCTCGGGGCCCCTCCTCGTCTCTGGCCTCCTGCTCTCGGGGCTCTACCTCGTCGCTGATCTCCTGCTCTTGGCATCCCTCCTTGTTTCTGATCTCCGAGCCCTTCCTTGTTGCTAACATCCTACTCCTGGGGCCCCTCCTCGTCAATGACCTAATGCAATCAGGGCCCCTCCTTCTCTTTCATCTCGGGCCCCTCTTTGTCTCTGGCCTCCTGCTCTCGTGGCCCCTCCTACTTGCTGACCTGCTGTTCTTGGGGCCGATTCTCATCTCTGACCTCCTGCTCTTGGAGCCGCTCCTCATCTCTGGCCTCCTGCTCTTGGGGCCCCTCCTCGTTGCTGACCTCCTGCCCTCGGGCCCCTCCTCGTCTCTGACCTTCTGCTCTTGGAGCCCCTCCTCGTTTCTGATCTCATATTCTGGCCTCCTGCTCTCAGGGCTCTACCTTGTCGCTGATCTCCTACTCTTGGGGCCCCTCCTTGTCGCTGACCTGCTGCTCTGGCCTCATGCTCTCGGGGCCACTCCTTGTTGCTAAACTCATACTCTCGGGGCGGCTCCTCGTCGCCGACCTCCTGCTCTCAGGGCCCCTCCTTCTCTCTGATCTCCTGATCTCGGGGCCCCTCCTCGTCTCTGGCCTCCTGCTCTCGGATCTCCTCTTACTCGCTGACCTCCTGCTCTTAGGGGCACCTTCTCGTCTCTGACCTCCTGCTCTCGGGGCCGCGCCTTGTCTCTGGCCTCCTGCTCTCCGGGCCCTTCCTCGTCGCTGACCTCCTATTCTCTGTGCCCCTCCACGTCTCTGACCTCCTGGTCTTGGGGCCCTTCCTCGTCGCTGACCTTCTGCTCTCGGGGCCCCTGCTCATCTCTGACCTCCTGCTCTTGGGGCGGCTCCTCATCTCTGACCTCTTGCTCTCGGGGCCCCTCCACGTCTCTGACCTTCTGCTCTCGGGGGCCCTTCTCCACTCCGACCTCTTGCTCTCGGGGCCCTCCTTGTTGCTGACCTAATACTCTGGCCTCCTGCTCTTGGGCCCCTCCTCATAGCTGATGTCTTGCTCTCGGGGCTCTACCTAGTCGCTGATTTCCTGCTATTGGGGCCCCACCTTGTCGCTGACCTCCTACTCCCTGGTCCCCTCCTCGTCTCTGACCTCCTTCTTCCAGGGCCTCTCCACGTCTCTGACCTCTTGCTCTGGGGGTCCTTTCTCGTCGCTGACCTGATTTTGAGGGCCCTCCATGTCTCTGACCTCCTGCTCTCGGGGTCCTTCCTCGTCTTTGACCTCCTGCTCTCGGTGCCCCTCCTTGTCTCTGGCCTCCTGCTCTCGGGGCCCCTCCTACTCAACCTCCTGCTTTTGGGGCCCTTCCTGCTCGCTGACCTCCTGCTCTCAGGGGACCCTTCTCATCTCTCATCCCCTGCTCTTGGGGCCCCTCCTTGTCGCTGACCTCCTGCTCTGGCCTCCTGCTCTCGGGGCCACTCCTTGTTGCTAACCTCCTACTCTCGGTGCCCATCCTCGTCTCTGGCCTCCTGCTCTCGGGGCCCCTTCTCCACTCCGACCTCCTGCTCTCGGGGCCCCTCTTCGTTGTTGACCTCCTACTCTGGCCTCCTGCTTTCGGGGCTCCCCCTTGTCGCTGACCTCCTGCTCTGGCTACCTGCTTTCGAGGCCCAACCTGATCGCTGACCTCCTGCTTGCGGGGCCCCTCCTCGTCTCTGGCCTCCTGCTCTTGGGGCCTCTCCTCGTCGCTGACCTCCTGCTCTCGGGGGCCCCTCCTCGTCACTGGCCTCCTGCTCTCAGGGGCCCCTCCTCGTCACTGGTCTCCTGCTCTCGGGGCTCTACCTCGTCGCTGATCTCCTGCTCTAGGGGGCCCCTCCTCGTCACTGGACTCCTGCTCTCGGGGCCCCTGCGTGTTAGTCCCTGACCTCCTGCTCTCGGGGCCCCTCCTCGTTAGTCCCTGACCTCCTGCTCTCGGGGCCCCTCCTCATCACTGGCCTCCTGCTCTCGAGGCCCCTCCTCGTTAGTCCCTTACCTCCTGCTCTCGGGGCCCTTCCTCATCACTGGCCTCCTGCTCTCGAGGCCCCTGCCTGTTAGTCTCTGACCTCCTGTTCTCGGGGCCCCTCCTCATCACTGGCCTCCTGCTCTTGAGGCCCCTGCCCGTTAGTCTCTGACCTCCTGTTGTCGGGACCCCTCCTTATTAGTCCCTGACCTCCTGCTCTCGGGGCCCCTCCTCATCACTGGCCTCCTGCTCTGGAGGCCCCTGCCCGTTAGTCTCTGACCTCCTGTTGTCGGGGCCCCTCCTTATTAGTCCCTGACCTCCTGCTCTCGGGGCCCCTCCTCATCACTGGCCTCCTGCTCTAGGGGGCCCCTCCTCGTCACTGGACTCCTGCTCTCGGGGCCCCTGCGCGTTAGTCCCTGACCTCCTGCTCTCGCGGCCCCTCCTCGTTAGTCCCTGACCTCCTGCTCTCGGGGCCCCTCCTCATCACTGGCCTCCTGCTCTCGAGGCCCCTCCTCATTAGTCCCTGACCTCCTGCTCTCGGGGCCCCTGCCCGTTAGTCTCTGACCTCCTGTTGTCGGGACCCCTCCTTATTAGTCCCTGACCTCCTGCTCTCGGGGCCCCTCCTCATCACTGGCCTCCTGCACTCGAGGCCCCTGCCCGTTAGTCTCTGACCTCCTGTTGTCGGGGCTCCTCCTTATTAGTCCCTGACCTCCTGCTCTCGGGGCCCCTCCTCATCACTGGCCTCCTGCACTCGAGGCCCCTGCCCGTTAGTCTCTGACCTCCTGTTCTCGGGGCCCCTCCTCGTTAGTCCCTGACCTCCTGCTCTTGGGGCCCCTCCTTGTCGCTGACCTACTGCTCTGGCGCTCTTCATACTGAGGGGTCACATGATGTTGCAGCATGTATCGGGGAGGTCATCGGCGCTGCAGATCATCCAAACAGGCGATGTTGTGGAAGTCCCCCCGCTGCTGGCCCTGGGGGGCTCATCTGCTGCTGATATTGGGGGTCTCGGAGGCTCCTGACCCGTTCGCGGCCGTATCCTCACATTCCATCTCCTGGCTGGAAGCGCTGTGTTTTCCCAGCAGCCTCTGCTTCTCGCACTTTCCATTACAGAGTCCTGACATCTGCATATAATCAGACGCCGCACGTGAGGCCACGGAGGGTCCGGCCACTGGGCCCCCAGGAGGCGAAGCACGACAGCCGCTTCTGTGCTGCTAGGAGCGTATCCCCAGCTCTTACGTGGCCCGACAGTGCTGCCGTGGGGCCCCCAGAATCCCAGGAGACAGGAGGTCTGCAGAGCATTGCCCCCTCCTCCTAAAGCATTACCAGCCGCACCAGTGACTCCACTACAGGCTGCAGTGCGTTCCCTGTCAGCAGAGAAGCTGGATATGGCCCTTCATGCTTTACACTGCAGCTCAGATCACTAGGGAGAGCGTTATAAACTAAAAGCAACTCAACTGCCTTTATAAAGAAAGAGAGTCACCAGAGATATCTGCAGCTGGGGGAGGGGCCTCAACAAGTGGGAGGAGCCTAGAGAACGCCATGTAAGGGTCTCTCCCAGGACCCCCGTCAATCACATCCAAGTGACAGGGTTTGTTTTATCTCTGCAGTGCTCCCCTGTCAGACAGATACCCCCAGTCCATGAACAGCATGCCAGACTCCAGTGAAGACTGACACAAAGCCCGACCTCACATTGGGGGCAACTGTCCGATGTTACCCGATGATGGCATTGACCCTGCTGTGTGTCAGTCCTCACTGCAGTGCTGGCATTGTGTTCATGGACGCTTGGGGGTCTCTGAGCAGGGATTGTGGCCACTCTGCTATAAACAGATCACATGAGGGGATTGCAGCGCCGCGCTGTCTCCATAGTGTGGTAATCCCCTCATGTGCGGCCGCCCTGACGTAACCTCGAGCAGATCTGAGGGATTAGAGTGTAAGCTCTGTGGGTAAGGGGAGACCTCCTGTATGTAGTCTGATCCTCCTCCATGTCATCCAACCCTGGCCAGGACTGTCATGGGCCCGGCCATGAAAACGGATAGGCCAGCAACCTAAGGGTCCCAGCGACTAATGGGACTGGTGATAAATGGGACCTGACGACTAAAGGGCCCAGCAACAAATGGAATCTACCGACTGATGGGGCCCGACTCCACGCAGGGGTGAGAGAGTGGGACAATAAGTCAGCTGATGGGAGACCAAGGAGAGGGGAGCGGACAAGGGGGAGGACGAGAGAGGGATGAGCGGAAGGACAGAGGAGCAGGCGAGAGACGGACGGGAGACGAATGGGGGGGGGGGGGGGGGGCAGATGAGAGACAGACGGGGGAGGGGTTGGACGGGGATGAGGGGGTATACTGGAGACTGAGGGAGGGCTGACCGGGGGGGGGGGGGGGGAGGGGGGGAGTTGAGGATTGGACTAAGGGCCCATTTACACACAAGGGTGATCGCTCAAAAGATGGCTTTTGAGCGATCATTTTGCATAAACTACTAATTGGTACTAATGCCTATAGTGTGAGCCGCGGCGAGCTGTACTCAGAGAACAGCGGGGGGGGGGGGGGGGGGTCTGTCCTGTGAATATATTCCCTTTGTTCTGCCGCGGGGCTGACAGCTGAGACAGTATTATCAGCGCTCCCTGCTATCAGCTCTTCTGCTGAACATAAAATCATTCTTCGGCAGAAAGGTGTAAGATGGGCCCATTTACACGCGAGGATTAAGACGGCTCTTCAGCGATTTTTGAACAACAATCATTGTGTGTAAAAGGGCCTTTAGACCTCGGATGTCATCCTAATGAAGAGAGGCATATTCCATCCTGAATCCACACATTGGTCCCCGACGGAGGACCGCCATGTTCCGTGGGATCTCATTGCGTGTGGCGGGCGTCACATGGTACATGGAGACTGATAACAGGTGTATGTCCCACAAGAGGGGCACCTGCAGTGATTAGACCCCCAGAGGAGGGCGCTCTATAACAAGTAAGACAGGGTAGATCTTATGGCGTAGACTCATCTAGACTTAGTGATATCTTACAGCACAGATGTCCAACACGCGGCCCACCGCCCCGCCGGCCGTGCTGAATGTGGGCGATATCCAGACAGTGCCCACCAGGATGCTTTGGGGTCGGAGTGGAAGTGTAGGGCTGTCAGTGATATCCCTTTCAGAGCGGTGCTTGCAATGACAAACCTCGGCCACTGCACGGGGGGCGACCCAGCGGCTTCCTCTCCAACCCCAGCGGATCCCACCAGGCGCTGCCTCTACTCACCCCACCTGCAGCTCAAGTCCAGCAGTTCTAAGTCTCTGACTTCAGCAGTCATAGACTCCACAATGCTGCCAACGCCGGACCAGGCTGCAGCAGGTGAGTGTAGGGATGCTCCCCGGCCAGAAGCTTATAGGAGGGTTGCTATTGGACTCTGGCCAGGCAGCATCCCTGGCACTACTATAGGGGGTCACTATTGGCATTTGTATAGCGCCAACTTATTCTGCAGCGCTTTCAGGTAATTATTACTTATTACCCCCCACCAAGCTGGGGGCTCATTTTACCGACCTCGGAAGGATGGAAGGCCGAGTCAACCTTAAGCCGTCTACCTGAACCACGTGGGGATTGAACCCACAACCTTCAGGTCGTAAGTGAGAGCTTGTTGTTGTTAGCCATTAAGCTGTTCACAACCCTTAGTGACCCTACAGGCCAGCTCCCGCCATGTTTTTCGGTTTTGTTTCTTTCAGTTGTGTGATCTCCGTGCCAGTATCCGCTCTGACAGTATCGGCCATCGTGTTCTTTGGCTCCAGGTCTTCTTTTACCGCTGATCTGTACAAGCATCATAGATTTTTCCAGTAACTCTGCTCATATTACATGGCCAAAATCTGTAAGCCCGAACCCGTCCATCTTGCCCTCCGTGACCCCGAGCCCGTCCATCTTGCCCTCCGTGACCCCGAGCCCAGCCATCTTGCCCTCCGTGACCCCGAGCCCGGCCATCTTGCCCTCCGTGACCCCGAGCCCGGCCATCTTGCCCTCCGTGACCCCGAGCCCGGCCATCTTGCCCTCCATGAGCCTGAGCCCGGCCATCTTGCCCTCCGTGAGCCCGAGCCCGGCCATCTTGCCCTCCGTGAGCCCGAGCCCGGCCATCTTGTCCTCTGTTAGTCTGAAATCGGCCATCTTGTCCTCCGTTAGTCTGAGCCTGGCCATCTTGTCCTCCGTTAGTCTGAGCCTGGCCATCTTGTCTTCCGTGAGTCTGAGCCCGGCCATCTTGTCCTCCGTTAGTCTGAGCCCGGCCATCTTGTCCTCCGTGAGCCCGAGCCGGCCATCTTGTCTTCCGTGAGTCTGAGCCCGGCCATCTTGTCCTCCGTTAGTCTGAGCCCAGCCATCTTGTCCTCCGTTAGTCTGAGCCCGGCCATCTTGTCCTCCGTTAGTCTGAGCCCGGCCATCTTGTCCTCCGTTAGTCTGAGCCTGGCCATCTTGTCCTCCGTTAGTCTGAGCCTGGCCATCTTGTCCTCCGTTAGTCTGAGCCTGGCCATCTTGTCCTCCGTTAGTCTGAGCCTGGCCATCTTGTCCTCCGTGAGCCTGAGCGTGGCCATCTTGTTTTCCGTGAGTCTGAGCCCAGCCATCTTGCCCTCTGTTAGTCTGAAATCGGCCATCTTGTCTTCCGTGAGTCTGAGCCCGGCCATCTTGTCCTCCGTTAGTCTGAGCCCGGCCATCTTGTCCTCCGTTAGACTGAGCCCGGCCATCTTGTCTTCCGTGAGTCTGAGCCCGGCCATCTTGTCCTCCGTTAGTCTGAGCCCGGCCATCTTGTCCTCCGTTAGTCTGAGCCCGGCCATCTTGTCCTCCGTTAGACTGAGCCCGGCCATCTTGTCCTCCGTTAGTCTGAGCCCGGCCATCTTGTCCTCTGTTAGTCTGAGCCCGGCCATCTTGTCCTCCGTTAGTCTGAGCCCGGCCATCTTGCCCTCTGTTAGTCTGAAATCGGCCATCTTGTCCTCCGTTAGTCTGAGCCCGGCCATCTTGTCCTCCGTTAGTCTGAGCCCGGCTATCTTGTCTTCCGTGAGTCTGAGCCCGGCCATCTTGTCCTCCGTTAGTCTGAGCCGGGCCATCTTGTCTTCCGTGAGTCTGAGCCCGGCCATCTTGTCTTCCGTGAGTCTGAGCCCGGCCATCTTGTCCTCCGTTAGTCTGAGCCCGGCCATCTTGTCCTCCGTTAGTCTGAGCCCGGCCATCTTGTCCTCCGTTAGACTGAGCCCGGCCATCTTGTCTTCCGTGAGTCTGAGCCCGGCCATCTTGTCTTCCGTGAGTCTGAGCCCGGCCATCTTGTCCTCCGTTAGTCTGAGCCCGGCCATCTTGTCCTCCGTTAGTCTGAGCCCGGCCATCTTGTCCTCCGTTAGTCTGAGCCCGGCCATCTTGTCCTCCGTTAGTCTGAGCCCGGCCATCTTGTCCTCCGTTAGACTGAGCCCGGCCATCTTGTCTTCCGTGAGTCTGAGCCCGGCCATCTTGTCCTCCGTGAGTCTGAGCCCGGCCATCTTGTCTTCCGTGAGTCTGAGCCCGGCCATCTTGTCTTCCGTGAGTCTGAGCCCGGCCATCTTGTTCCCCAGTGATATATCGGGTCTTATACGATTCAGGAATTCTCTGCTTGTTCCTCTCGCTGTCCAGGGCATACACAACAGCTTTCACCAGCAGCTCCAACGCATCAGTCCTCCTTCTATCGGTTTTCCCCGCAGTCCCACTTTCACATCCATACATGGCTTTGGGAATATCCTGGGAGTTACCAGTCTTTGGTAGAGCGGTGAAGACAGGTCCTTTCCAGTCCAGTGGCCATTGTGTGGATGCCCTTACTGCCTGGCGCAGCGCTGTGATGACAGCACTAGCTCTGTCGGTATGTTATCTATGCCCGGTGCTTTACTTTTGGCTAGTTGTTTCATTGCCATAACAGCTTCTTACTCCATAATGGAGGCTCCGAGTCCACAGGCTTCACCTCATGCAATGATCCAGGTATGTGGCTGCAGGCATCTAGTCCCTCAGAGTATTCCCTCCACCTGTCCTTGATGCTCTTTTGGTCATTCAGTTCCTTCCCATTTTTGCCTTTGATTGCGAGAGCTTAGCACTGCTGCCCTAGCACGCTACACCACACAAGGCTCTAAATAGCTTAGTGACTTTTTTATTATTTTATTTTATTTTTTTTAATTTTTTTATTTTTATTATTTTTTCTTCTTCTCATTTTTACATACATATACACATTTATTTATGCACCCCCTTGGGTGTAGCAATCATATCATATTTCCCAATAGGCTGTACATGCATTTTAATTCTGTAGTCATCCCATTCAGCTGAAAGCAACCACACGATTTTGAGTCCATCCGCTCTCATATTGGTATTTTACTCCGGATTGTCTTCATCCTATTGTAACAGATATTTGTTTTGTATAAATCTCATGTTAATTTACATGTATGGATGCTCATATTCTTTTATGTTTTTTGTCATATATTTTATCACTGTTCAGATCGATGTTTTCATCGTATATTTATTGTTCTTATTGACACATTTGTGAGACTTCATTATGTATATGATTTTGGTCTTTTTTTCCCCCTCTCCTCCCCTTTCTTTGTTATCACTCCTCCATTATCTATTTGTACTTATCACACAGTCCTATCCAGCCGAACTGACGAAGGGGTTCTTCCCCGAAACGCGTATTCCATTGCTGGTTTTTAATTTCTGAAAAAATAATAAAAAAGAAGTGCTTTCACCATCACACATTGGACTTTGATCTACATCTTCTAGTAGCTTAGAGTGTTGCGCCTCCATACCAGTTCTTTTCACATCCTTTTCACTGTTACTACTGGGACCACTATAGGGGAGTCACTGTTACTACTGGGACCACTATGGGGGAGTCACTGTTACTACTGGGACCACTATAGGGGAGTCACTGTTACTACTGGGACCACTATAGGGGAGTCACTGTTACTACTGGGAACACTATGGGGGAGTCACTGTTACTACTGGGAACACTATGGGGGAGTCACTGTTACTACTGGGACCACTATAGGGGAGTCACTGTTACTACTGGGAACACTATGGGGGAGTCACTGTTACTACTGGGACCACTATAGGGGAGTCACTGTTACTACTGGGACCACTATAGGGGAGTCACTGTTACTACTGGGAACACTATGGGGGAGTCACTGTTACTACTGGGAACACTATGGGGGAGTCACTGTTACTACTGGGAACACTATGGGGGAGTCACTGTTACTACTGGGACCACTATAGGGGAGTCACTGTTACTACTGGGAACACTATGGGGGAGTCACTGTTACTACTGGGACCACTATGGGGGAGTCACTGTTACTACTGGGACCACTATAGGGGAGTCACTGTTACTACTGGGAACACTATGGGGGAGTCACTGTTACTACTGGGAACACTATGGGGGAGTCACTGTTACTACTGGGAACACTATGGGGGAGTCACTGTTACTACTGGGACCACTATAGGGGAGTCACTGTTACTACTGGGAACACTATGGGGGAGTCACTGTTACTACTGGGACCACTATAGGGGAGTCACTGTTACTACTGGGAACACTATGGGGGAGTCACTGTTACTACTGGGACCACTATAGGGGAGTCACTGTTACTACTGGGAACACTATGGGGGAGTCACTGTTACTACTGGGACCACTATAGGGGAGTCACTGTTACTACTGGGAACACTATGGGGGAGTCACTGTTACTACTGGGAACACTATGGGGGAGTCACTGTTACTACTGGGAACACTATGGGGGAGTCACTGTTACTACTGGGACCACTATAGGGGAGTCACTGTTACTACTGGGAACACTATGGGGGAGTCACTGTTACTACTGGGACCACTATGGGGGGAGTCACTGTTACTACTGGGAACACTATGGGGGAGTCACTGTTACTACTGGGAACACTATGGGGGAGTCACTGTTACTACTGGGAACACTATGGGGAGTCACTGTTACTACTGGGACCACTATAGGGGAGTCACTGTTACTACTGGGAACACTATGGGGGAGTCACTGTTACTACTGGGAACACTATGGGGGAGTCACTGTTACTACTGGGAACACTATGGGGGAGTCACTGTTACTACTGGGACCACTATAGGGGAGTCACTGTTACTACTGGGAACACTATGGGGGAGTCACTGTTACTACTGGGACCACTATAGGGGAGTCACTGTTACTACTGGGAACACTATGGGGGAGTCACTGTTACTACTGGGACCACTATAGGGGGAGTCACTGTTACTACTGGGAACACTATGGGGGAGTCACTGTTACTACTGGGACCACTATAGGGGAGTCACTGTTACTACTGGGAACACTATGGGGGAGTCACTGTTACTACTGGGAACACTATAGGGGAGTCACTGTTACTACTGGGAACACTATGGGGGAGTCACTGTTACTACTGGGACCACTATAGGGGAGTCACTGTTACTACTGGGAACACTATGGGGGAGTCACTGTTACTACTGGGACCACTATGGGGGAGTCACTGTTACTACTGGGAACACTATGGGGGAGTCACTGTTACTACTGGGAACACTATGGGGGAGTCACTGTTACTACTGGGAACACTATGGGGGAGTCACTGTTACTACTGGGAACACTATGGGGGAGTCACTGTTACTACTGGGACCACTATAGGGGAGTCACTGTTACTACTGGGAACACTATGGGGGAGTCACTGTTACTACTGGGACCACTATGGGGGAGTCACTGTTACTACTGGGAACACTATGGGGGAGTCACTGTTACTACTGGGAACACTATGGGGAGTCACTGTTACTACTGGGAACACTATGGGGGAGTCACTGTTACTACTGGGACCACTATAGGGGAGTCACTGTTACTACTGGGAACACTATGGGGGAGTCACTGTTACTACTGGGAACACTATGGGGGAGTCACTGTTACTACTGGGAACACTATGGGGGAGTCACTGTTACTACTGGGACCACTATAGGGGAGTCACTGTTACTACTGGGAACACTATGGGGGAGTCACTGTTACTACTGGGACCACTATAGGGGAGTCACTGTTACTACTGGGAACACTATGGGGGAGTCACTGTTACTACTGGGACCACTATAGGGGAGTCACTGTTACTACTGGGAACACTATGGGGAGTCACTGTTACTACTGGGACCACTATAGGGGAGTCACTGTTACTACTGGGAACACTATGGGGGAGTCACTGTTACTACTGGGAACACTATAGGGGAGTCACTGTTACTACTGGGAACACTATGGGGGAGTCACTGTTACTACTGGGACCACTATAGGGGAGTCACTGTTACTACTGGGAACACTATGGGGGAGTCACTGTTACTACTGGGACCACTATGGGGGAGTCACTGTTACTACTGGGAACACTATGGGGGAGTCACTGTTACTACTGGGAACACTATGGGGGAGTCACTGTTACTACTGGGAACACTATGGGGGAGTCACTGTTACTACTGGGAACACTATGGGGGAGTCACTGTTACTACTGGGACCACTATAGGGGAGTCACTGTTACTACTGGGAACACTATGGGGGAGTCACTGTTACTACTGGGAACACTATGGGGGAGTCACTGTTACTACTGGGAACACTATGGGGGGAGTCACTGTTACTACTGGGACCACTATAGGGGAGTCACTGTTACTACTGGGAACACTATGGGGGGAGTCACTGTTACTACTGGGACCACTATAGGGGAGTCACTGTTACTACTGGGAACACTATGGGGGAGTCACTGTTACTACTGGGACCACTTTTGGGGGGGAGGTTACTGTTACTACTGGGATGACTATGGGAGGGGGGGGGGGTGTCACTGTTACTACTAGGACCACTATGGGAGGCGGTCATTGTTATTACTGGGACCACTATGTGGGGGGGTGGGGGTGGGGGGGTCACTGTTACTACTGGGACCACTTTGAGGAGTCACTGTTACTACTGGCACCACTATGGGGGAGTCTCTACTGGGACCACTATGGGGGAGTCTCTACTGGGACCACTATGGGGGAGTCACTTATTACTAGGACCACTATGGGGGTGGGGGTCACTGTTACTACTGGGACCACTATGGGTGGGAGTCACTGTTATTACTGGGACCACTAGGTGGGTCACTGTTACATATAGCGTATGCTATATGTTTGGAGACCTGCCAGAGGAAAATCCAAACTTCACGGACCAGGAATCTGAGCTTGTGTCTTTACTGGAGGAAAAGGTGCAGAGTGTTCAGGGGAAATTAGCTACATTGTAACTTATTAAGGAAGGTGAGGATTTCCTTGACAGCAGAAGAAAGTCTTCAGAATGTAGAAGTGGAAGAAATGTCCCGAGTACCAAAGAAGCCGAGGAATGGAAGCATGTGATTATAAAAGCAGGAGGATCAGGAGTCAGCCAGCACCCATACTGCTCGGGAACCAGTATCAGGTTCTCACTCAGGGGGGCTGGTACTGGTTCCTGAGCAGAAGGAGAAGGAGGTCCAGCAAGAAATGACTCTACCCACAAAGAGCAGAGGAGAAAGAGGTCCAGCAAGAAATGACTCTAACCACAAAGAGCAGAGGAGAAAGAGGTACAGCAAGAAATGACTCTACCCACAAAGAACAGAGGAGAAAGAGGTCCAGCAAGAACCGACTCTACCCACAAAGAGCAGAGGAGAAAGAGGTCCAGCAAGAAATGACTCTACCCACAAAGAGCAGAGGAGAAAGAGGTACAGCAAGAAATGACTCTACCCACAAAGAACAGAGGAGAAAGAGGTCCAGCAAGAACCGACTCTACCCACAAAGAACAGAGGAGAAAGAGGTCCAGCAAGAAATGACTCTACCCACAAAGAACAGAGGAGAAAGAGGTACAGCAAGAAATGACTCTACCCACAAAGAACAGAGGAGAAAGAGGTACAGCAAGAAATGACTCTTCCCACAAAGAGGAGAAAGAGGTACAGCAAGAAATGACTCTACCCACAAAGAATAGAGGAGAGGAGAAAGAGGTACAGCAAGAAATGACTCTACCCACAAAGAACAGAGGAGAAAGAGGTACAGGAAGAAATGACTCTACCCACAAAGAACAGAGGAGAAAGAGGTACAGGAAGAAATGACTCTACCCACAAAGAACAGAGGAGAAAGAGGTACAGCAAGAAATGACTCTACCCACAAAGAACAGAGGAGAAAGAGGTACAGCAAGAAATGACTCTACCCACAAAGAACAGAGGAGAAAGAGGTCCAGCAAGAAATGACTCCCCCCCACAAAGAGCAGAGGAGAAAGAGGTACAGCAAGAAATGACTCTACCCACAAAGAGCAGATGAGAAGAGAAAGAGGTCCAGCAAGAAATGATTCTACCCACAAAGAACAGAGCAGAGGAGAAAGAGGTACAGCAAGAAATGACTCCACCCACAAAGAACAGAGGAGAGGAGAAAGAGGTACAGCAAGAAATGACTCTACCCACAAGAACAGAGGAGAAGAGAAAGAGGTACAGCAAGAAATGACTCTACCCACAAAGAACAGAGGAGAAAGAGGTACAGCAAGAAATGACTCTACCCACAAAGAGGAGAGGAGAAAGAGGTCCAGCAAGAAATGACTCTACCCACAAAGAACAGAGGAGAAAGAGGTACAGCAAGAAATGACTCTACCCACAAGAACAGAGGAGAAGAGAAAGAGGTACAGCAAGAAATGACTCTACCCACAAAGAACAGAGGAGAAAGAGGTACAGCAAGAAATGACTCTACCCACAAAGAGGAGAGGAGAAAGAGGTCCAGCAAGAAATGACTCTACCCACAAAGAACAGAGGAGAAAGAGGTACAGCAAGAAATGACTCTACCCGCAAAGAGGAGAGGAGAAAGAGGTACTGCAAGAAATGACTCTACCCACAAAGACCAGAGGAGAAAGAGGTACAGCAAGAAATGACTCTACCCACAAAGAACAGAGGAGAAAGAGGTGCAGCAAGAAATGACTCTACCCACAAAGAGGAGAGGAGAAAGAGGTACAGCAAGAAATGACTCTACCCACAAGAACAGAGGAGAAGAGAAAGAGGTACAGCAAGAAATGACTCTACCCACAAAGAACAGAGGAGAAAGAGGTACAGCAAGAAATGACTCTACCCACAAAGAGGAGAGGAGAAAGAGGTCCAGCAAGAAATGACTCTACCCACAAAGAGGAGAGGAGAAAGAGGTACAGCAAGAAATGACTCTACCCGCAAAGAGGAGAGGAGAAAGAGGTACAGCAAGAAATGACTCTACCCACAAAGACCAGAGGAGAAAGAGGTACAGCAAGAAATGACTCTACCCACAAAGAACAGAGGAGAAAGAGGTACAGCAAGAAATGACTCTTCCCACAAAGAGGAGAAAGAGGTACAGCAAGAAATGACTCTACCCACAAAGAATAGAGGAGAGGAGAAAGAGGTACAGCAAGAAATGACTCTACCCACAAAGAACAGAGGAGAAAGAGGTACAGGAAGAAATGACTCTACCCACAAAGAACAGAGGAGAAAGAGGTACAGGAAGAAATGACTCTACCCACAAAGAACAGAGGAGAAAGAGGTACAGCAAGAAATGACTCTACCCACAAAGAACAGAGGAGAAAGAGGTACAGCAAGAAATGACTACCCACAAAGAGCAGAGGAGAAAGAGGTACAGCAAGAAATGACTCTACCCACAAAGAACAGAGGAGAAAGAGGTACAGCAAGAAATGACTACCCACAAAGAGCAGAGGAGAAAGAGGTACAGCAAGAAATGACTCTACCCACAAAGAACAGAGGAGGAAGAGGTACAGCAAGAAATGACTCTACCCACAAAGAGCAGAGGAGAAAGAGGTACAGCAAGAAATGACTCTACCCACAAAGAACAGAGCAGAGGAGAAAGAGGTCCAGCAAGAAATGACTCTACCCACAAAGAGCAGAGGAGAAAGAGGTACAGCAAGAAATGACTCTACCCACAAAGAGCAGATGAGAAGAGAAAGATCTCCAGCAAGAAATGATTCTACCCACAAAGAACAGAGCAGAGGAGAAAGAGGTACAGCAAGAAATGACTCCACCCACAAAGAACAGAGGAGAGGAGAAAGAGGTACAGCAAGAAATGAGTCTACCCACAAAGACCAGAGGAGAAAGAGGTACAGCAAGAAATGAGTCTACCCACAAAGACCAGAGGAGAAAGAGGTACAGCAAGAAATGACTCTACCCACAAAGAACAGAGGAGAAAGAGGTACAGCAAGAAATGACTCTACCCACAAGAACAGAGGAGAAGAGAAAGAGGTACAGCAAGAAATGACTCTACCCACAAAGAACAGAGGAGAAAGAGGTACAGCAAGAAATGACTCTACCCACAAAGAGGAGAGGAGAAAGAGGTCCAGCAAGAAATGACTCTACCCACAAAGAACAGAGGAGAAAGAGGTACAGCAAGAAATGACTCTACCCACAAGAACAGAGGAGAAGAGAAAGAGGTACAGCAAGAAATGACTCTACCCACAAAGAACAGAGGAGAAAGAGGTACAGCAAGAAATGACTCTACCCACAAAGAGGAGAGGAGAAAGAGGTCCAGCAAGAAATGACTCTACCCACAAAGAACAGAGGAGAAAGAGGTACAGCAAGAAATGACTCTACCCGCAAAGAGGAGAGGAGAGGAGAAAGAGGTACAGCAAGAAATGACTCTACCCACAAAGACCAGAGGAGAAAGAGGTACAGCAAGAAATGACTCTACCCACAAAGAACAGAGGAGAAAGAGGTGCAGCAAGAAATGACTCTACCCACAAAGAGGAGAGGAGAAAGAGGTACAGCAAGAAATGACTCTACCCACAAGAACAGAGGAGAAGAGAAAGAGGTACAGCAAGAAATGACTCTACCCACAAAGAACAGAGGAGAAAGAGGTACAGCAAGAAATGACTCTACCCACAAAGAGGAGAGGAGAAAGAGGTCCAGCAAGAAATGACTCTACCCACAAAGAGGAGAGGAGAAAGAGGTACAGCAAGAAATGACTCTACCCGCAAAGAGGAGAGGAGAAAGAGGTACAGCAAGAAATGACTCTACCCACAAAGACCAGAGGAGCAAGAGGTACAGCAAGAAATGACTCTACCCACAAAGAACAGAGGAGAAAGAGGTACAGCAAGAAATGACTCTACCCACAAAGAACAGAGGAGAGGAGAAAGAGGTCCAGCAAGAAATGACTCTACCCACAAAGAACAGAGCAGAGGAGAAAGAGGTACAGCAAGAAATGACTCTACCCACAAAGAGCAGAGGAGAAAGAGGTACAGCAAGAAATGACTCTACCGACAAAGAACAGAGGAGAAAGAGGTACAGCAAGAAATGACTCTACCCACAAAGAACAGAGGAGAAAGAGGTCCAGCAAGAAATGACTCTACCCACGAAGAACAGAGGAGAGGAGAAAGAGGTACAGCAAGAAATGACTCTACCCACAAAGAACAGAGGAGAAAGAGGTACAGCAAGAAATGACTCTACCCACAAAGAGGAGAGCAGAGGAGAAAGAGGTACAGCAAGAAATGACTCTACCCACAAAGAGCAGAGAAGAAAGAGGTCCAGCAAGAAATGACTCTACCCACAAAGAGCAGAGGAGAAAGAGGTACAGCAAGAAATGACTCTACCCACAAAGAGCAGAGGAGAAAGAGGTCCAGCAAGAAATGACTCTACCCACGAAGAACAGAGGAGAGGAGAAAGAGGTACAGCAAGAAATGGCTCTACCCACAAAGAGGAGAGGAGAAAGAGGTCCAGCAAGAAATGACTCTACCCACAAAGAACAGAGAAGAGGAGAAAGAGGTACAGCAAGAAATGACTCTACCCACAAAGAACAGAGGAGAAAGAGGTACAGCAAGAAATGACTCTACCCACAAAGAGGAGAGGAGAAAGAGGTACAGCAAGAAATGACTCTACCCACAAAGAGCAGAGGAGAAAGAGGTCCAGCAAGAAATGACTCTACCCACAAAGAGGAGAGGACAAAGAGGTACAGCAAGAAATGACTCTACCCACAAAGAGCAGAGGAGAAAGAGGTCCAGCAAGAAATGACTCTACGCACTGTGAGGGATTAGCGTTTAGGATCGGTAGCAACCTGGGCATAAGCAGTCAGAGACAGTGACACTTGCGATAAAGTCTTTAGTCCAGGCTTTGCCTGGGTTTATTTCCAAGCAAACAAAGCAAAATACAGGCCTTAACATCAGGCAAACATAAAGTAAATCCTGCTCGTCTGAGCACTTACTAAACGTGTAGCGTCCCTGTCTACACACTGGTAACACAAATGGCTCCTGCACACAGCCAGCCAGGACTCTCAGACCTGCAGAGGTCTCAGCTCTCCCCTAGGCCCTGTAGGCCCAGGCTTTATATGGCCTGGTACCAGCCTCACCTGGTACGTGGGAGTGACCATCCCACCCTTCGCTTTGGTCACTCCAGGAAAAGCCGGCCCGGATTATGTGGCTTGGAGCCACTTACATACTACAACGTGTTAGTAGCTTAATGCTACTAACACTATACTGCCGGCTTCCTCCACCGAGCCCAGGCTGCTCGGTGGCACATATCTGCCCAAGCGCTCCCCAAGGCAGCATAGGAGAGCATCCTAGGCGACACATACCTGCCCTCCAGCACCTGGCCGGTCACCGTCTCACATACCCTCCCCCTCTGTTCGAGCCTGTGGGGTCAGACACCTTTCGCCGTCATGCAATGCATCCTTGATAAGGCATCAACATTGCCCTGTAGCTTTCCGGCCCTGTTCTCTACCGAAAAGCTAAAATTTTGAAGGGTCAGGAACCACCTAGTGACTCTGGCATTTCTTTCTTTTGCCTGTGACATCCAGGTTAAGGGGGAGTGGTCTGTGATCAGCCTGAAGTGCCGACCTAGCAGGTAGTATTTTAGGGATTCCAGGGCCCACTTGATGGCTAGGCACTCCCGCTGAACGATTCTGTAATTTTTTTCCGGTGGCGTGAGCTTCCTGCTCAGATATATCACGGGATGTTCCTCTCCTTCTACTTCTTGGGACAGAACTGCTCCCAGACCCACATCGGACGCGTCTGTTTGGACAATAAATTCTCTTTTGAAATTGGGTGTGACTAACACTGGACGTCTACAGAGGGCCCGTTTTAACTCCTGGAACGCCTTTTCTGCGTCAGGGTTCCACTTGACCATGACTGACTTACTGTTCTTGGTCAAGTCTGTTAGGGGCGCTGCTATGCTAGCAAAGTTTTTCACGAACCGCCTATAGTACCCTACAATGCCTAAAAAAGCTCTCACCTGCTTTTTAGTTGTGGGTTGTGGCCAGTCCTGAACGGCTTCAACTTTATTGACCTGGGGTTTTATAATACCCCTACCTATTATATACCCCAGGTATCGTGCTTCTTCGAGGCCTATGGCGCACTTCTTTGGGTTTGCTGTGAGCCCTGCTTTTCTAAGGGAGTTCAGTACTGCCTGTACCTTGGGTAGATGGCTGTCCCAGTCTTCGCTAAAGATGATGATATCATCTAAATATGCTGATGCATACTGACGATGGGGTTTGAGTATGATATCCATCAATCTTTGGAAGGTTGCTGGGGCTCCATGCAAACCGAAGGGTAGGCAGATGTACTGAAACAACCCTTCTGGTGTGGCAAACGCAGGCTTTTCTTTCGCGCTCTCTGTAAGGGGAACCTGCCAGTAGCCTTTAGTAAGGTCGAGAGTGGAAAAGTACCTGGCATGACCCAGTCTCTCAATTAACTCGTCCACTCTCGGCATTGGGTATGCGTCAAATTTTGACACGTCATTTAGCTTCCGGAAGTCGTTACTAGAGATGAGCGAACGTGTTCTTAACGAACACTTACGCACCCAGACACCGGCTTATCCGAGGACTTCAGTGTCCGCGCGTAAGTATTCGGCCGGCGCCGGGCGGCGGGGGGAGGTGCGGCGGCGCGGGCGGCAGCAGCGGGGAACAGGGGGGAGCCCTCTCTCTCTCCCTCTCCCCCCCACTCCCCGCCGCACCCCCCCGCGCTGCCACGGCGACCCCCGAACTTTTTTCGCCCGAGCACGGAATTGCTCGCAAAGTTCGGTGCTCGGGTGAAAAGGGGCGGAGCCGAACACGTTCGCTCATCTCTAGTCGTTACAGAAGTGCAGAGAGCCATCAGGTTTTGGTATCAGCACGATAGGGCTGGACCATTCGCTTTTCGACTCCTCAATTACTCCGAGGTCTAGCATTTTCTTGACCTCCTCCGAGATGGCTCGTCTGCTGGCTTCTGGAACCCTGTACGGTTTCAGCTGAACCTTTACCCCTGGCTCAGTTATAATGTCGTGTTTTATGACACCAGTACGCCCTGGTATATCAGAGAGCACATCTGAGTTACGTTGTATAAATTCCCTAGACTCTTGCTGTTGGGACTTGTACAGGGACCCTGATACACACACCTCTGGGACCCCACCATGGGGGGTGCTCACTGCAGTCAGGGCTTCTCTGTCCTTCCATGGCTTAATTAGGTTTACATGGTACAACTGTTCTGGTTTCCGCTTACCCGGCTGGTACACCTTATAATTTACTTCTCCGACTTTCTCAATTATTTCGTAGGGCCCTTGCCATTTTGCTAGGAATTTACTTTCTAGGGTGGGCACCAATACTAGTACCCGATCCCCAGGGTTGAAGGTTCTCACCTTGGCGGACCGGTTATATAGCCGGCTCTGGGCTTCTTGAGCCTGCTGTAAATGTTCTCTAACAATGGGCATGACCGCCGCAATTCGATCTTGCATGAGGGAGATGTGTTCAATAACACTCCTGTAGGGGGTGGACTCGTGCTCCCAGGTCTCCTTAGCTACATCAAGGAGCCCTCGGGGATGTCTACCATAAACTAATTCAAAGGGAGAGAACCCAGTGGAGGATTGTGGGACTTCACGGATTGAGAACATTAAATATGGCAGCAGACAGTCCCAGTCCTTCCCATCCTTATTGACTACCCTTTTTAGCATGCTTTTTAGGGTCTTATTAAATCTCTCAACCAGACCATCCGTCTGTGGGTGGTACACAGACGTCCGCAAGTGCTTAATATTCAGCAGCTTACACAATTCCTTCATGACCTTTGACATAAAGGGGGTTCCTTGGTCCATCAGGATCTCTTTTGGTATGCCCGCACGGGAGAACATATGAAGTAGTTCCTTTGCAATACCCTTGGATGACGTATTGCGTAAAGGAACGGCTTCGGGGTAACGGGTGGCATAGTCTACAACCACTAATATATGTTGGTGACCCCGGGCAGATTTTACCAAGGGCCCAACTAGGTCCATAGCGATCCGCTCAAACGGCACCTCTATGATGGGCAAGGGCACTAAGGGGCTCCGGTAATGGGGCATAAGAGCTGTTATTTGACACTCCGGGCACGACTCACAGTAACGTTTTACATCACCATGTACCCCCGGCCAGAAAAACCGCTGAAGGATGCGTTCCCTAGTCTTTTCGCTCCCGAGATGACCTCCCAGCACATGCTTGTGCGCCAGGTCTAAGACCATCCTAAGATAGGACTGAGGTACCACCAGCTGTTCCACAACCTCCCCACGGACCTTGTCAACCTAATACAACAATTCTTGGTTGACTGCAAGGTGTGGAAACACAGTATCAGCCCCCGGGAATTGAGGCTCCCCATTTATCACAACATTTTCCCTGGCTTTTACTAAGGTGGGGTCTCGGAGCTGCTCAGTTCCGAAATTGGCACGTGAGACCTCTAAGTCAGGCATAGCAACCACTTCATCCTGTACCTCCGTCTCACCCGCCAATACTGTTAAGGGAAAGTTATCCCCATTCTCTTGGGTCACCCCTACTGCTGGAACCGTACCCTCAGGGTCAAACGGTTCGGGACACACATCATACACATTTGCATTATCATGAGCCTTATTTGCAGACGACCCTCGGTGTCGCCACAAGTCCCAAAATAGGGGAAAGTCTCTCCCGAGGATCACGGTGTGCATTAAGGTTTTTACGATGCCCACCTCATGGGTGGCAAGTCCACTCGGAGTATCAAGTCTTACAAGGGCAATAGGATACTCCTTGGTGTCCCCATGCACACAAACAACCCCCATGCGACGGCCGGTGACGGTTGTGGGATCGACCAGGCTGGAGTGCACCAGCGTAACCAAGCTCCCTGAGTCCAGTAGAGCTGTCACCGCAAAGTCATTCACTTTTATGTGACATAATGGTCGATCAGTCTCTGACGCAGTCTCTGCATAACATACTGGCCGTGCGAACATCGACCTCCGCCGGGCAGAGTCACAGTCCATGGGTTCCACGGTAAGTGGACAGTTGGCGGCAATATGCCCGGGCTCACAACAGCGCCAACATAGTATGGGGCCCCGGTCCCCTTGGGGTTCTACCCGGGACCGGACTGTCCAGTTGGGACTCCTCCTCTGCCCCAAATGATCCCCCTCTGAGCCGCCTCCCTTTGGGACACTTTTGACACCCCTTACATACGGAACAGTCTTACCAGGTGCTCCGGTCGACTTGCTGTTCCCGGGGTTGGAACGTCGAGGAGGCACGGCTTGCAGTAAGTCTTCCGTGGCTTTAAACCTCTCGACGAGGCTCACGAGTTGGTCCACATCCTGGGGACCCCCTTGTCCCACCCAGCGCTGAATTGCGGGGGGCAACGAGCGGATGAACTTGTCCAGAACCACTTTTTGTACGATCTCTGCTGGGGTCGACTCCTCCGGTTGCAGCCACTTTCTCACCAGGTGGAACAGGTCATACATCTGAGAGCGAGCTGGCAGGTGGTCAGCAAAAGTCCAGTTGTGCACCCGCCGGGCCCGCATATGGGTATTTACGCCCAAGCGTGCCAGGATCTCACCCTTGAGTTTATTATAGTCCTTGGCATCCTGCTCGCCGAGGTCAAAATAGGCCTTTTGGGGTTCTCCCATCAGGAAAGGCGCTACTACCTCAGCCCACTGAGGCGCCGGTAACTTCTCCCTCTCGGCCACTCTCTCAAAGACCGCGAGATAGGCCTCGATGTCATCGGTGGGTGTCATCTTTTGTAAGGCCGCCTGTACCGCGGTACGGGTAGTGGGAAGCAAACCAGACGTCCTCTGCACACTTTGCGCCACCGCCAGGATTTGCTCTTGCAGCTGCTGGTTAGCTCGTTGTTGCTCCTGTGAGGCTAAACGGTTGGCTTCCACCAGGAGAGCATTAGTTTCGGCCTGAGCTCTCATGGCCTCCTCATAGACCTTTTGCTGGGTCGCCGTCATTTGTTGCTGCTGAGCCAACGTTTGTTGCTGCTGCACGTTCATTTGCACCAGCTGCTTTATCAGTTCTTCCATCTTGGCAGTGTCTGATTGCTGCGCCATTGCAGCTTTCACCCAGGACATGGGGGTCACAGCACTCTCCCGTCAATCTCTGTTGGGAGGTTGCCCTTAGCAATGGTTCTCCAGCTGCTGCAGCAAAATGTCCACTAATTGGTGTATGTCTCTTTAAGACCGCTGCCCGCATCCAAACACCATATGTGGGGGATTAGCGTTTAGGATCGGTAGCAACCTGGGCATAAGCAGTCAGAGACAGTGACACTTACTAAACGTGTAGCGTCCCTGTCTACGTACTGGTAAACAAATGGCACCTGCACACAGCCAGCCAGGACTCTCAGACCTGCAGAGGTCTCAGCTCTCCCCTAGGCCCTGTAGGCCCAGGCTTTATATGGCCTGGTACCAGCCCCACCTGGTACGTGGGAGTGACCATCCCACCCTTCACTTTGGTCACTCCAGGAAAAGCCGGCCCGGATTATGTGGCTTGGAGCCACTTACATACTACAACGTGTTAGTAGCTTAATGCTACTAACACTATACTGCCGGCTTTCTCCACCGAGCCCAGGCTGCTCGGTGGCACGTATCTGCCCAAGCGCTCCCCAAGGCAGCATAGGAGAGCATCCTAGGCGACACATACCTGCCCTCCAGCACCACAAAGAACAGAGGAGAAAGAGGTACAGCAAGAAATGACTCTACCCACAAAGAGCAGAGGAGAAAGAGGTCCAGCAAGAAATGACTCTACCCACAAAGAACAGAGGAGAAAGAGGTACAGCAAGAAATGACTCTACCCACAAAGAGCAGAGGAGAAAGAGGTACAGCAAGAAATGACTCTACCCACAAAGAGCAGAGGAGAAAGAGGTACAGCAAGAAATGACTCTACCCACAAAGAGGAGGGGAGAAAGAGGTCCAGCAAGAAATGACTCTACCCACAAAGAGCAGAGCAGAGGAGAAAGAGGTACAGCAAGAAATGACTCTACGCACAAAGAGGAGAGGAGGAAGAGGTCCAGCAAGAAATGACTCTACCCACAAAGAACAGAGGAGAAAGAGGTACAGCAAGAAATGACTCTACCCACAAAGAGGAGGGGAGAAAGAGGTCCAGCAAGAAATGACTCTACCCACAAAGAACAGAGGAGAAAGAGGTACAGCAGGAAATGACTCTACCCACAAAGAACAGAGGGGAAAGAGGTACAGCAAGAAATGACTCTACCCACAAAGAGCAGAGGAGAAAGAGGTACAGCAAGAAATGACTCTACCCACAAAGAGCAGAGGAGAAAGAGGTACAGCAAGAAATGACTCTACCCACAAAGAGCAGAGGAGAAAGAGGTACAGCAAGAAATTACTCTACCCACAAAGAACAGAGGAGAAAGAGGTACAGCAAGAAATGACTCTACCCACAAAGAGCAGAGGAGAAAGAGGTCCAGCAAGAAATGACTCTACCCACAAAGAGCAGAGCAGAGGAGAAAGAGGTACAGCGAGAAATGACTCTACCCACAAAGAACAGAGGAAAAAGAGGTACAGCAGAAAATGACTCCACCCACAAAGAGGAGAGGAGAAAGAGGTACAGCAAGAAATGACTCTACCCACAAAGAGCAGAGCAGAGGAGAAAGAGGTACAGCGAGAAATGACTCTACCCACAAAGAGGAGAGGAGAAAGAGGTACAGCAAAAAATGACTCCACCCACAAAGAACAGAGGAGAAAGAGGTACAGCAGGAAATGACTCTACCCACAAAGAGGAGAGGAGAAAGAGGTACAGCAAGAAATGACTCTACCCACAAAGAGGAGAGGAGAAAGAGGTACAGCAAGAAATGACTCTACCCACAAAGAGCAGAGGAGAAAGAGGTACAGCAAGAAATGACTCTGCCCACAAAGAGGAGGGGAGAAAGAGGTCCAGCAAGAAATGACTCTACCCACAAAGAACAGAGGAGAAAGAGGTACAGCAGGAAATGACTCTACCCACAAAGAACAGAGGGGAAAGAGGTACAGCAAGAAATGACTCTACCCACAAAGAGCAGAGGAGAAAGAGGTACAGCAAGAAATGACTCTACCCACAAAGAGCAGAGGAGAAAGAGGTACAGCAAGAAATGACTCTACCCACAAAGAACAGAGGAGAAAGAGGTACAGCAAGAAATGACTCTACCCACAAAGAGCAGAGGAGAAAGAGGTCCAGCAAGAAATGACTCTACCCACAAAGAGCAGAGCAGAGGAGAAAGAGGTACAGCGAGAAATGACTCTACCCACAAAGAACAGAGGAAAAAGAGGTACAGCAGAAAATGACTCCACCCACAAAGAGGAGAGGAGAAAGAGGTACAGCAAGAAATGACTCTACCCACAAAGAGCAGAGCAGAGGAGAAAGAGGTACAGCGAGAAATGACTCTACCCACAAAGAGGAGAGGAGAAAGAGGTACAGCAAAAAATGACTCCACCCACAAAAAGGAGAGGAGAAAGAGGTACAGCAAGAAATGACTCTACCCACAAAGAGGAGAGGAGAAAGAGGTACAGCAAGAAATGACTCTACCCACAAAGAGCAGAGCAGAGGAGAAAGAGGTACAGCGAGAAATGACTCTACCCACAAGGAACAGAGGAGAGAAGAAAGAGGTACCGCAAGAAATGAGTCTACCCACAAAGAACAGAGCAGAGGAGAAAGACGTCCAGCAAGAAATGACTCTACCCACAAAGAGCAGAGGAGAAAGAGGTAGAGCAAGAAATGACTCTACCCACAAAGAGCAGAGGAGAAAGAGGTACAGCAAGAAATGACTCTACCCACAAAGAACAGAGGAGAAAGAGGTCCACCAAGAAATGACTCTACCCACAAAGAGCAGAGGAGAAAGTGGTCCAGCAAAAAATGACTCCACCCACAAAAAGGAGAGGAGAAAGAGGTACAGCAAGAAATGACTCTACCCACAAAGAGCAGAGGAGAAAGAGGTACAGCAATAAATGACTCTACCCACAAAGAGGAGAGGAGAAAGAGGTACAGCAAGAAATGACTCTACCCACAAAGAGGAGAGGAGAAAGAGGTACAGCAACAAATAACCCTCTCCACAAAGAACAGACGAGAAAGAGGTACAAGAGAAATGACTCTACCCACAAGGAACAGAGGAGAGAAGAAAGAGGTACCGCAAGAAATGAGTCTACCCACAAAGAACAGAGCAGAGGAGAAAGACGTCCAGCAAGAAATGACTCTACCCACAAAGAGCAGAGGAGAAAGAGGTAGAGCAAGAAATGACTCTACCCACAAAGAGCAGAGGAGAAAGAGGTACAGCAAGAAATGACTCTACCCACAAAGAACAGAGGAGAAAGAGGTCCACCAAGAAATGACTCTACCCACAAAGAGCAGAGGAGAAAGTGGTCCAGCAAAAAATGACTCCACCCACAAAAAGGAGAGGAGAAAGAGGTACAGCAAGAAATGACTCTACCCACAAAGAGCAGAGGAGAAAGAGGTACAGCAATAAATGACTCTACCCACAAAGAGGAGAGGAGAAAGAGGTACAGCAAGAAATGACTCTACCCACAAAGAGGAGAGGAGAAAGAGGTACAGCAACAAATAACCCTCTCCACAAAGAACAGACGAGAAAGAGGTACAGCGAGAAATGACTCTACCCACAAGGAACAGAGGAGAGAAGAAAGAGGTACCGCAAGAAATGAGTCTACCCACAAAGAACAGAGCAGAGGAGAAAGACGTCCAGCAAGAAATGACTCTACCCACAAAGAGCAGAGGAGAAAGAGGTAGAGCAAGAAATGACTCTACCCACAAAGAGCAGAGGAGAAAGAGGTACAGCAAGAAATGACTCTACCCACAAAGAACAGAGGAGAAAGAGGTCCACCAAGAAATGACTCTACCCACAAAGAGCAGAGGAGAAAGTGGTCCAGCAAAAAATGACTCCACCCACAAAAAGGAGAGGAGAAAGAGGTACAGCAAGAAATGACTCTACCCACAAAGAGCAGAGGAGAAAGAGGTACAGCAATAAATGACTCTACCCACAAAGAGGAGAGGAGAAAGAGGTACAGCAAGAAATGACTCTACCCACAAAGAGGAGAGGAGAAAGAGGTACAGCAACAAATAACCCTCTCCACAAAGAACAGACGAGAAAGAGGTACAAGAGAAATGACTCTACCCACAAAGAGCAAAGGAGAAAGAGGTCCAGCAAGAAAAGACTCCACCCACAAAGAACAGAGAAGAAAGAGGTACAGCAAGAAATGACTCTACCCACAAAGAGCAGAGGAGAAAGAGGTACAGCAAGAAATGACTCTACCCACAAAGAACAGAGGAGAAAGAGGTACAGCAAGAAATGACTCTACCCACAAAGAGCAGAGGAGAAAGAGGTACAGCAAGAAATGACTCTACCCACAAAGAACAGAGGAGAAAGAGGTACAGCAAGAAATGACTCTACCCACAAAGAACAGAGCAAAGGAGAAAGAGGTCCAGCAAGAAATGACTCTACCCACAAAGAACAGAGCAAAGGAGAAAGAGGTACAGCAAGAAATGACTCTACCCACAAAGAGGAGAGGAGAAAGAGGTACAGCAAGAAATGACTCTACCCACAAAGAGCAGAGGAGAAAGAGGTACAGCAAGAAATGACTCTGCCCACAAAGAGCAGAGGAGAAAGAGGTACAGCAAGAAATGACTCTACCCACAAAGAGGAGGGGAGAAAGAGGTCCAGCAAGAAATGACTCTACCCACAAAGAACAGAGGAGAAAGAGGTACAGCAAGAAATGACTCTACCCACAAAGAACTGTGTAGGAAGCACATGGAGAAAAATAAGTGTTGTTGTGAAGAGGAGGAGAGTGGTGGTTGTAGGGGCGTCCCTTATGAGAGGAACAGAGGCCGCTGTCTGTGGACCTGACATAACCTCACGAGAGGTGTTCTATCTTCCAGGTGCACAAAGATGTGTCTGATAGGCTGTCAAGACTCTTCAGTCCTCTAGAACGCCACCCATTCCTACTAATACATGTAGGGACAGATGACACTGCAAAAAAGGACCTTGTAACTATCTGTAGAGACTTTGGAGACCCCAGGAAGAAGGGGAAGGAACTAGGAGTAGAGGTGGTCTTCTCATCCATCCTCCCAGTGGCTGGCCATGGAATAAGGAGATAGAACAGGATTCTAGAGGTGAACAACTGGCTATGTCGATGGTGCCTTCAGCAAAGATTTGGATTTCTAGCTCATGGAGTGAATTACCTGCATGATGGACTGCTTGCTAGAGACGGGTTGTACCTTACAGACAGGTAAGCATATATTTGGTGGGCGCCTTGCTTCACTCATTAGGAGAGCTTTACACTAGAACAATATGGGAAGGGAAATGAAAGGCAAAAATATACAGCTAATTAATACATCTGAGAACCTCGTTATTAGAAGTGGGAAGAAAGAACAAAGACAAACAATTCAGAAGGCAAGTAGAGGAGCAAGAGACCCCGATCACAAACTAACATGTTTCTATACAAATGCACAGAGCATGGGAAACAAACAAGGGGAATTGGAAGAGAAATATGATGTCATCGGCATCACGGACACTTGGTGGGATGATACACATGATTGGATACAAGGCTTGAAGGATACAACGTATTTATAAGAAACAGACCTAATAAAAGGGGGGGAGGGGTTGTGTTGTATGTTAGGAGAACATTCATCTCCACAGCGATTGAAGCTTCAGAGCTGGGAGTTCTGTAGAAACTGTTTGGGTAAGAATACAAGGATAGAACAACAGAAAGGACCCCATTGTAGACATTTACTATAGGCCGCCTGGACAAGCAGAAGATATGGAGGAACTCTTTCTACATCAGATGGCCAAGATCTCAGAGAAGCCCAACATAGTGATCATGGGAGATTTTACCCATCCAGACATTTGTTGGGAGTCTCTCAGGTAAAAGTAATGGATCCAACAGATTCTTATCCGCTCTTGTGACAACTTTATCTTCCAGAAGGTCGAAGATAAAACAAGGGGATCTGCTATCTTGGACCTAATTCTTACCAACGGGGAGGGAATGGTTGAGGAAGTAAGGGTGGCTGGGACCTTAGGAGGCAGTGATCATGATATCCTTGGATGTTGGATAACAAGGGGAGGAAGACCTGAGAAGACTCAGACCTCAAGGTTGGATTTTGGTAAGGCAGATTTTAATGAACTCAGAAAAAGGAAGAATCCAATGGCTGGGTGTTCTTAACCCCTTAATGCTGCTGGGTGTATATTTACGTCCTGCAGCATTGTGTTGTGTATGAGGGGAGATCACGCGACAATCTCCTGTCAGGGGTCAGAAACTATATACTATAAACTAAGTGAGGAGACTCAAATGGCCACGCACGCTCCTCTGGGTAATATGCAAATAAGGGAGATGGAATAAATCCTCCACAGTGCCACCTATTGAAAGGCAGCATTCCTTCGAGTCAAAGTGGGACTTTTTATATAACAAGACTTGTATAAAAAGTCCCACTTTGACTCGAAGGAATGCTGCCTTTCAATAGGTGGCACTGTGGAGGATTTATTCCATCTCCCTAAGGGCGCCCACCCACTGGCGTTTTTTTACCTGCGTTTTGCGTTTTGCGTTTTTCCTGCACAGGCATAGAGATAATATGTGTTCCTGTCCACTGGCGTTTTTTTTGCGTTGCGTTTGCGTTTTTAACATAGGAACTGTCAGTTGCATATGTGTCCTTATTTTTCTCCTAATGCACCCATGAATGTCAATGGAAATTAACGGAAAAGCCGCGAAAAACGCCGCGAAAAACGCCGCGAAAAAATCGCGGGAAACGCGGCGAAAACGCTGTGTTTTTTTCCCGCGGAAAACGCAAACGCCAGTGGGTGGGCGCCCTTATTTGCAATCTCCTGTCATACATCGCTGTTTCTTACAGCCGACACCCGGCAGCAACAGCTGCAATCAGCTGCGTGTCTGACCAGAACTGTTAGCCCTTTAAATGCAATTCTGACAGCGGCATTTAAATCCCCCAATGATGGTTAAGTGCCCCGTACGGCCCCCCCATCACGATGAGATTGCAGGGAGCCATGTGGGGGTCATGGCAGCCTTCTGAAAGGCTCCAGGGCTGTCATGGCAGAATGCCTATCAAGTAGTGCCCATGGGGTGGCCTGATGGACTGCCTCACTGATCGCTATGGCATCACATCATACTGCAGGAGCGATCAAAGCGTCACCAGTTGTTATTCCTTGTGGGGACAAAAAAAAAAAAAAAGGATCAATAAAGTTTTACGATTAAAAAAAATAAAAATAAAAAAAAAAATCGCCCCCTTATGCCATATTTATAGTAAAAGAGTCTAATGTATTTATGATATGTCTGCGTCTATAAAAGTCCGATCTATCAAAGTAACGCATTATTTACCCCGCATGATGAGCGTCAGAAAAAAAAGTGCGCTACAAATGCACTTTGCAGTTTTCATGAAGACTGGGCAACCAGAAATAAAAAGTGATCAAAAAGTCAAATGTGTTCGAAAAATTGTAACCATGCAAAGTACAGGACATCCCACAAAGAAATGAGCCCTCCTACAACTGTGCCGCCGGAAAAATAAGCTCTTGTGCGCAGGAGATGGCGGCAGAAATTATGTAATAAATGAAAGCTCTTTGAAAAAATATAAAAGTAGTCCAGCAAAAACAAAACCAAAAACCCTACATAAGTTTGGGATCGAAGCACCGACCCGTAGAGCTAAGTTATCAGGTCATTTTGTTGCAGTTTGTGCGCCGTAGAAACAAGACGCAACGAAAGATGGCGGAATTTTTTTTCTCATCACTTAACTCCACTTGCATTTTTTTTTCAAGTTTTTTAGTACAATAAACAGTATTACTGAAAAATACAGCTGGCCCCGCAAAAACAACACAGCCACGGCGATGGAGAAATAAAGGGGGGAGGGAAAGACAAAAATGTAAAAAGGGCCACGTAATTAAGGGGGTAAGGACAGAAGTGTCCAAGGAGGAGGGGAAATATTGTGAAATGAGATTCTCAAAGCACAATCGTTACCAATCCCTAAAAGAGGGAAGAATGGGGAGCATTTAAAGAGACCCGGATGGATGAACACAGAACTTGTACACATGTTAAAGAGGAAGAAATATATGTTTACCACAATGCAGGAATTGGATCAAGATCCAGTTCCTCTTACCTCACGCCCCCATCCACCTCCCCTGCACCAACCACCTCCTCTCCACTAACCATCCACCTCCCCTGCACCAACCACCTCCTCTCCACTAACCATCCACCTCCCTTACACCAACTACCTCCTCTCCACTAACCATCCTCCTCCCCTGCACCAACCACCTCCTCTCCACTAACCATCCACCTCCCCTGCACCAACCACCTCCTCTCCACTAACCATTCACCTCCCCTGCACCAACCACCTCCTCTCCACTAACCACCCACCTCCCCTGCACCAACCACCTCCTCTCCAATAACCATCCACCTCCCCTGCACCAACCACCTCCTCTCCACTAACCATCCACCTCCCCTGCACCAACCACCTCCTCTCCACTAACCATCCACCTCCCCTGCACCAACCACCTCCTCTCCACTAACCATCCACCTCCCCTGCACCAACCACCTCCTCTCCACTAACCATCCACCTCCCTTACACCAACTACCTCCTCTCCACTAACCATCCTCCTCCCCTGCACCAACCACCTCCTCTCCACTAACCATCCACCTCCCCTGCACCAACCACCTCCTCTTCACTAACCATTCACCTCCCCTGCACCAACCACCTCCTCTCCACTAACCACCCACCTCCCCTGCACCAACCACCTCCTCTCCAATAACCATCCACCTCCCCTGCACCAACCACCTCCTCTCCACTAACCATCCACCTCCCCTGCACCAACCACCTCCTCTCCACTAACCATCCACCTCCCCTGCACCAACCACCTCCTCTCCACTAACCATCCACCTCCCTTACACCAACCACCTCCTCTCCACTAACCATCCACCTCCCCTGCACCAACCACCTCCTCTCCACTAACCATCCACCTCCCCTGCACCAACCACCTCCTCTCCACTAACCATCCACCTCCCTTACACCAACCACCTCCTCTCCACTAACCATCCACCTCCCCTGCACCAACCACCTCCTCTCCACTAACCATCCATCTCCCCTGCACCAACCACCTCCTCTCCACTAACCATCCACCTCCCTTACATCAACCACCTCTTCTCCACTAACCATCCACCTCCCCTGCACCAACCACCTCCTCTCCACTAACCATCTACCTCCCTTACACCAACCACCTCCTCTCCACTAACCATCCACCGCCCCTGCACAATCCACCTCCTCTCCACTAACCATCCACCTCCCCTGCACAAACCACCTCCTCTCCACTAACCATCCACCTCTCTTACACCAACTACCTCCTCTCCACTAACCATCCACCTCCCTTACACCAACCACCTCCTCTCCAGTAACCATCCACCTACCCTGCACAACCCACCTCCTCTCCACTAACCATCCACCTCCCCTGCACAAACCACCTCCTCTCCACTAACCATCCACCTCTCTTACACCAACTACCTCCTCTCCACTAACCATCCACTTCCCTTACACGAACCACCTCCTCTCCAGTAACCATCCACCTCCCTTACACCAACTACCTCCTCTCCACTAACCATCCACCTCCCTTACACCAACTACCTCCTCTCCACTAACCATCCACCTCACTTACACCAACTACCTCCTCTCCACTAACCATCCACCTCCCCTGCACCAACCACCTCCTCTCCACTAACCATCAACCTCCCTTACACCAACTACCTCCTACCCACTAACCATCCACCTCCCTTACACCAATCACCTCCTCTCCACTAACCATCCACCTCCCCTGCACCAACCACCTCCTCTCCACGAACCATCCACCTCCCCTGCACCAACCACCTCCTCTCCACTAACCATCCACCTCCCTTACACCAACTACCTCCTCTCCACTAACCATCCACCTCCCTTACACCAACTACCTCCTCTCCACTAACCATCAACCTCCCTTACACCAACTACCTCCTCTCCACTAACCATCCACCTCCCTTACACCAACCACCTCCTATCAACTAACCATCCACCTCCCTTACACCAATCACCTCCTCTCCACTAACCATCCACCTCCCCTGCACCAACCACCTCCTCTCCACTAACCATCCACCTCCCCTGCACCAACCACCTCCTCTCCACTAACCATCCAGCTCCCCTGCACCAACCACCTCCTCTCCACTAACCATCCACCTCCCCTGCACCAACCACCTCCTCTCCACTAACCATCCACCTCCGTTACACCAACTACCTCCTCTCCACTAACCATCCACCTCCTTTACACCAATCACCTCCTCTCCACTAACCATCCACCTCCCCTGCACCTACCACCTCCTCTCCACTACCCATCCACCTCCCTTACACCAACTACTTTCTCTTCACTAACCATCCACCTCCCTTACACCAACCACATCTTCTCCACTAACCATCCACCTCCCCTGCACCAACCACCTCCTCTCCACTAACCATCCACTTCCCTTACACCAACCACCTCCTCTCCACTAACCATCCACCTCCCTTACACCAACTACCTCCTCTCCACTAACCATCCACCTCCCTTACACCAATCACCTCCTCTCCACTAACCATCCACCTCCCCTGCACCTACCACCTCCTCTCCACTACCCATCCACCTCCCCTGCACCAACCACCTTCTCCCCACTAACCATGCACCTCCCCTGAACCAACCACCTCCTCTCCAATAACCATTCACCTCCCCAGCACCAACCACCTCCTCTCCACTAACCATCCACCTCCCCTACACCTACCTTACACCAACCACCTCCTCTCCACTAACCATCCACCTCCCTTACACCAACCACCTCCTCTCCACCAATCATCCACCTCCCTTACACCAACTACCTCCTCTCCACTAACTATCCACCTCCCCTGCACCAACCACCTCCTCTCCACTAACCATCCACCTCCCTTACACCAACCACCTCCTCTCCATTAACCATCCACCTCCTTTACACCAACTACCTCCTCTCCACTAACCATCCACCTCCCCTGCACAAACCACCTCCTTTCCACTAACCACCCACCTCCCCTGCACCAGCCACCTCCTCTCCACTAACCATCCACCTCCCTTACACCATCCACCTCCCCTGCACCAACCTCCTCCTCTCCACTAACCATCCACCTCCCTTACACCAAGTACCTCCTCTCCACTATCCATCCACTTCCCCTCCACCAACCACCTCCTCTCCACCAACCACCTCCTCTCCACTAACCATCCACCTCCCCTGCACCAACTACCTCCTCTCTGCTAACCATCCACCTCCCCTGCACCAACCACCTCCTCTCCACTAACCATGCACCTCCCCTGCACCAACCACCTCCTCTCCACTAGCCATCCACCCCCCCTGCACCAACCACCTCCTCTCCACTAACCATCCACTTACCTTACACCAACTATCTCCTCTCCACTAACCATCCACCTCCCCTGCACCAACCACCTCCTCTCCACGAACCTTCCACCTCCCCTGCACCAACCACCTCCTCTCCACTAACCATCCACCTCCCTTACAGCAACTACCTCCTCTCCACTAACCATCCACCTCCCTTACACCAACTACCTCCTCTCCACTAACCATCCACCTCCCTTACACCAATCACCTCCTCTCCACTAACCATCCACCTCCCCTGCACCAACCACCTCCTCTCCACTAACCATCCACCTCCCCTGCACCAACCACCTCCTCTCCACTAACCATCCACCTCCCCTGCACCAACCACCTCCTCTCCACTAACCATCCACCTCCCCTGCACCAACCACCTCCTCTCCACTAACCATCCACCTCCCCTGCACCAACCACCTCCTCTCCACTAACCATCCACCTCCCCTGCACCAACCACGTCCTTTCCACTAACCATCCACCTCCCCTGCACCAACCACCTCCTTTCCACTAACTATCCACCTCCCTTACACCAACCACCTCCTCTCCACTAACTGTCCACATCCCCTGCACCAACCACCTCCTCTCCACTAACCATCCACCTCCCTTACACCAATCACCTCCTCTCCACTAATCATCCACCTCCCCTGCACCAACCACCTCCTCTCCACTAATCATCCGCCTCCCCTGCACGAACCACCTCCTCTCCAATAACCATCCACCTCCCCTGCACCAACCACCTGCTCTCCACTAACCATCCACTTCCCTTACACCAACCACCTCCTCTCCCCTAACCATCCACCTCCCCTGCACCAACCACCTGCTCTCCACTAACCATCCACTTCCCTTACACCAACTACCTCCTCTCCACTAACCATCCATCTCCCTTACACCAACTATCTCCTCTCCACTAAGCATCCAACTCCCCTGCACCAACCACCTCCTCTCCACTAACCATCCACCTCCCTTACACCAACTACCTCCTCTCCACTAACCATCCACCTCCCCTGCACCAACCACCTCCTCTCCACTAACCATCCACCTCCCTTACACCAGCTACCTCCTATCCACTAACCATCCACCTCCCTTACACCAATCACCTCCTCTCCACTAACCATCCACCTCCCCTGCACCAACCACCTCCTCTCCACTAACCATCCATCTCCCCTGCACCAACCACCTCCTCTCCACTAACCATCCACCTCCCTTACACCAACTACCTCCTCTCCACTAACCATCCACCTCCCCTGCACCAACCACCTCCTCTCCACTAACCATCCACCTCCCTTACACCAACTACCTCCTATCCACTAACCATCCACCTCCCCTGCACCAACCACGTCCTTTCCACTAACCATCCACCTCCCCTGCACCAACCACCTCCTTTCCACTAACTATCCACCTCCCTTACACCAACCACCTCCTCTCCACTAACTGTCCACCTCCCCTGCACCAACCACCTCCTCTCCACTAACCATCCACCTTTCTTCCACTAACCATCCACGTCCCCTGCACCAACCACCTCCTCTCCACTAACCATCCACCTCCCTTACACCAATCACCTCCTCTCCACTAATCATCCACCTCCCCTGCACCAACCACCTCCTCTCCACTAATCATCCGCCTCCCCTGCACGAACCACCTCCTCTCCAATAACCATCCACCTCCCCTGCACCAACCACCTGCTCTCCACTAACCATCCACTTCCCTTACACCAACCACCTCCTCTCCCCTAACCATCCACCTCCCCTGCACCAACCACCTGCTCTCCACTAACCATCCACTTCCCTTACACCAACTACCTCCTCTCCACTAACCATCCATCTCCCTTACACCAACTACCTCCTCTCCACTAACCATCCAACTCCCCTGCACCAACCACCTCCTCTCCACTAACCATCCACCTCCCTTACACCAACTACCTCCTCTCCACTAACCATCCACCTCCCCTGCACCAACCACCTCCTCTCCACTAACCATCCACCTCCCTTACACCAGCTACCTCCTATCCACTAACCATCCACCTCCCTTACACCAATCACCTCCTCTCCACTAAACATCCACCTCCCCTGCACCAACCACCTCCTCTCCACTAACCATCCACCTCCCCTGCACCAACCACCTCCTCTCCACTAACCATCCACTTCCCTTACACCAACTACCTCCTCTCCACTAACCATCCACCTCCCCTGCACCAACCACCTCCTCTCCACTAACCATCCACCTCCCTTACACCAACTACCTCCTATCCACTAACCATCCACCTCCCTTACACCAATCACCTCCTCTCCACTAACCATCCACCTCCCCTGCACCAACCACCTCCTCTCCACTAACCATCCACCTCCCCTGCACCAACCACCTTCTCTCCACTAACCATCCACCTCCCCTGCACCAACCACCTCCTCTCCACTAACCATTCACCTCCCTCACACCAACCACCTCCTCTCCACTAACCATCCACCTCCCCTGCACCAACCACCTCCTCTCCACTAACCATCCACCTCCCTTACACCAACCACCTCCCTTACACCAACCACCTCCTCTCCACTAACCATCCACCTCCCTTACACCAACCACCTCCTCTCCACTAACCATCCACCTCCCCTGCACTAACCACCTCCTCTCCACTAATCATCCACCTCCCTTACACCAACTACCTCCTCTCCACTAACCATCCACCTCCCTTCCACTAACCATCCACCTCCCCTGCAGCAACCACCTCCTCTCCACTAACCATCCACCTCACTTACACCAACCACCTCCTCTCCACTAACCATCCACCTCCCTTACACCAACTACCTCCTATCCACTAACCATCCACCTCCCTTACACCAACCACCTCCTCTCCACTAACCATCCACCTCCCCTGCACCAACCACCTGCTCTCCACTAACCATCCACCTCCCTTACACCAACCACCTCCTCTCCACTAACCCTCCACCTCCCCTGCACCAACCACCTCCTCCCCACTAACCATACACCTCCCTTACACCAACCAACTCCTCTCCAACCAACCACATCCACTACACCAACCAATTATCTCCTTTATCCCAACCACCTCTGCTACATCAACCAAATATGTACTCTACAGCTACCACCTTCGCTGCACCAACCAATCACTTACCCTACATAAAACAGTTTTTTTTACATCAACCACCTCTGCTGTATCAATCAATTATCTCCCACCTCTACACCAGCTAACTACTCTACACCAACCAGCCGCTACACCAACCACCTCCTCTCTAACCGACCAGCCACCTCCCCAACACCAGCCAATTATCACCCATACACCAACCCCCTCCTCACCAACTAACCATATCCTGTACACCAACCACCTTCACTACATCAACCAATTAAATCTCTACAACAGCTACGTCCACTACACCTACCAACCACTTCACTACACCAACTAATTATCTCCCCTAAACCAACCACCTCCTCTCCAACCAACTATGTCCCCCACACCAACCACCTTTACTAGACCAACCAATTATCTCTCTTAACAACCACCTCAGCTACACCAATGAATCAACTCATGAATACTAACCAACCACCCCTCCTCTACAGCATCAACCTTCGCAACACCAACCAGCCTGCTCTGCCACACCAACCTGCTGCCTTACGCCAACCACATTCTCTACACCAACAAATCACCTCCCTTACATCAATCAACCTGTTCCTCTATACCACCAGCTCTGCTACACCAACCAACCACATTCTCTACACTAACCACCTGTACTACACCAACCAACCACATCCTGTACACTAACCACCTGTACTACACCAACCACCTGTACTACACCAACTAACCGCATCCTCTACACCAACCACCTGTACTACACCAACCAACCATATCCTGTACAGTAACCACCTGTACCACACCAACCACCTGTACTACACCAACCAACCATATCCTCTACTTCAACCACCTGAACTACACCAACCAACCACATCCTCTACACCAACCACCTGTACTACAGCAACCAACCATATCCTGTACAATAACCACCTGTACTACACCAATCACCTGTACTACACCAACCAACCACATCCTCTACACCAACCACCTGTACTACACCAACCAACCATATCCTGTACACTAACCACCTGTACTACACCAACCACCTGTACTACACCAACCAACCACATTCTCTACACTAACCACCTGTACTACACCAACCAACCATATCCTGTACACTAACCACCTGTACTACACCAACCACCTGTACTACACCAACCAACCACATCCTCTACTTCAACCACCTGAACTACACCAACCAACCACATCCTGTACACCAACCACCTGTACTACAGCAACCAACCGCATCCTCTACACCAACCACCTGTACTACACCAACCAACCATATCCTGTACAGTAACCACCTGTACTACACCAACCAACGGCCGCCGCAGTGCAGGATCTTGTGCACATGGAAGATTACAGGAGTCTATAAGGGTAAACTGCCACTTCATAGAGACGACTGCTTCGACGTCCTACTGTGTCCATCAGTAACGCTATGGGACTCCTATAGAAAGGTCTCCTGTGTGAATCATTAAATCTACTGTTTGCTGCAAGAGAACTGCGTCTGCGCCATTTTACAGCGACCGCCCTACGCTGCGCTGCTCTGAAGGGCCGGCTGCAGCGGGTCAGGATGGGAAGATGTCTAACAGCGGTGGAAGCGCAGCGATGTGTGTTATATAACCCCTGCATGCTACGCCCCACTGCGGCCCCCTCCTCCGCATTGTATCAGCTGTCAGGCATGTGTCACGCCGGGGATTACTAATTATATACAATATCTGAGGCATATTTGGAGGATGAGGAATTCTCTGCCCAAAACAAAGCGAGGAGGAAAAAGAATGTCCCCCATCCGAACATCCGAGGTCACCCCCCACAAAGTGCCACACGGCAAGAAAGGACGGCGCTCTGCGGTGAATGGCGTCACGTGCTACAAGTGGTGTGTGACACTGCGCGTAGCTGTATGTACACGGTATGAGGGTGCAGCAGCATGTAGTGTGTTGTGTAGCTGTATGTACACGGTATGAGGGTGCGGCAGCATGTAGCGTGTTGTGTAGCTGTATGTACACGGTATGAGGGTGCAGCAGCATGTAGCGTGTTGTGTAGCTGTATGTACACGGTATGAGGGTGCAGCAGCATGTAGTGTGCTGTGCAGCTGTATGTACACAGTATGAGGGTGCGGCAGCATGTAGTGTGTTGTGTAGCTGTATGTACACGATATGAGGGTGCGGCAGCATGTAGTATGTTGTGTAGCTGTATGTACACGATATGAGGGTGCGGCAGCATGTAGTGTGTTGTGTAGCTGTATGTACACGGTATGAGGGTGCGGCAGCATGTAGTGTGTTGTGTAGCTGTATGTACATGGTATGAGGGTGCGGCAGCATGTAGCGTGTTGTGTAGCTGTATGTACACGGTATGAGGGTGCAGCAGCATGTAGTGTGCTGTGCAGCTGTATGTACACGGTATGAGGGTGCTGCAGCATGTAGGGTGTTGTGTAGCTGTATGTACACGGTATGAGGGTGCAGCAGCATGTAGTGTGCTGTGCAGCTGTATGTACACGGTATGAGGGTGCTGCAGCATGTAGTGTGCTGTGCAGCTGTATGCACACGGTATGAGGGTGCGGCAGCATGTAGTGTGTTATATAGCTGTATGTACATAGAATAAGGGTGCGGTAGCATGTAGTGTGTTGTGTAGCTGTATGTACACGGTATGAGGGTGCGGCAGCAATTAGTGTAGCTGTATGTACACGGTATGATGGTGCGGCAGCAATTAGTGTAGCTGTATGTACACTGTATGAGGGTGCAACAGCCTGAAGTATGTTGTGTAGCTGTATGTACACGGTATGAGGGTGCGGCAGCATGTAGTGTGTTGTGTAGCTGTATGTACACGGTATGAGGGTGCGACAGCATGTAGGGTGTTGTGTAGCTCTATGTACACAGTATGAGGGTGCGGCAGCATGTAGTATGTTGTGTAGCTGTATGTACACGGTATGAGGGTGCGGCAGCATGTAGTGTGTTATATAGCTGTATGTACATGGAATAAGGGTGCGGTAGCATGTTGTGTGTTGTGTAGCTGTATGTACATGGTATGAGGGTGCGGCAGCATGTAGCGTGTTGTGTAGCTGTATGCACACGGTATGAGGGTGCGGTAGCATGTAGTGTGTTGTGTAGCTGTATGTACACGGTATGAGAGTGCGTCAGCATGTAGGGTGTTATATAGCTGTATGTACATGGTATAAGGGTGCGGTAGCATGTAGTGTGTTGTGTAGCATTATCTACACAGTATGGGGGTGCAGCAGCATGTAGTGTGTTGTGTAGCTGTATGTACGCGGTATGAGGGTGCGGCAGCATGTAGTGTGTTGTGTAGCTGTATGTACACGGTGTGAGGGTGCGGCAGCATGTAGTGTGTTGTGTAGCTGTATGTACATGGTCTGAGGGTGTGGTAGCATGTAGTATGTTGTGTAGCTGTATATACACGGTATGAGGGTGCAGCAGCTTGTAGTGTAGCTGTATGTACACGGTATGAGGGTGCGCAGCATGTAGTATGTTGTGTAGCTGTATGTACGTGGTATGAGGGTGCGGCAGCATGTAGGGTGTTGTGTAGCTGTATGTACACGGTATGAGGGTGCGGCAACATGTAGTATGTTGTGTAGCTGTATGTACGTGGTATGAGGGTGCGGCAGCATGTAGGGTGTTGTGTAGCTGTATGTACACGGTATGAGGGCGCGGCAGCATGTAGGGTGTTATGTAGCTGTATGTACACGGTATAAGGGTGCGGCAGCATGTAGGGTGTTGTACAGCTGTATGTACACGGTATGAGGGTGCGGCAGCATGTAGTGTGTTGTGTAGCTGTATGAACGTGGTATGAGGGTGCGGCAGCATGTAGTGTGTTGTGTAGCTGTATGTACACGGTATGAGGGTGCGCAGCATGTTGTGTAGCTGTATGTACACGGTATGAGGGTGCGGCAGCATGTAGTGTGTTGTGTAGCTGTATGTACACGGTATGAGGGTGCGGCAGCATGTAGTGTGTTGTGTAGCTGTATGTACACGGTATGAGGGTGCGGCAGCATGTAGTGTGTTGTGTAGCTGTATGTACACGGTATGAGGGTGCGGCAGCATGTAGTGTGTTGTGTAGCTGTATGTACACGGTATGAGGGTGCGGCAGCATGTAGTGTGTTGTGTAGCTGTATGTACACGGTATGAGGGTGCGGCAGCATGTTGTGTAGCTGTATGTACACAGTATGAGGGTGCGGCAGCATGTAGTATGTTGTGTAGCTGTATGTACACGGTATGAGGGTGCGGCAGCATGTTGTGTAGCTGTATGTACACGGTATGAGGGTGCGCAGCATGTAGTATGTTGTGTAGCTGTATGTACGTGGTATGAGGGTGCGGCAGCATGTAGTGTGTTGTGTAGCTGTATGTACATGGTATGAGGGTGCGCAGCATGTTGTGTAGCTGTATGTACACGGTATGAGGGTGCGGCAGCATGTAGTGTGTTGTGTAGCTGTATGTACACGGTATGAGGGTGCGCAGCATGTTGTGTAGCTGTATGTACACGGTATGAGGGTGCGGCAGCATGTAGTATGTTGTGTAGCTGTATGTACACGGTATGAGGGTGCGGCAGCATGTAGTATGTTGTGTAGCTGTATGTACACGGTATGAGGGTGCGCAGCATGTTGTGTAGCTGTATGTACACGGTATGAGGGTGCGGCAGCATGTTGTGTAGCTGTATGTACACAGTATGAGGGTGCGGCAGCATGTAGTGTGTTGTGTAGCTGTATGTACACGGTATGAGGGTGCGGCAGCATGTTGTGTAGCTGTATGTACACGGTATGAGGGTGCGCAGCATGTAGTATGTTGTGTAGCTGTATGTACGTGGTATGAGGGTGCGGCAGCATGTAGTGTGTTGTGTAGCTGTATGTACTCGGTATGAGGGTGCGGCAGCATGTAGTATGTTGTGTAGCTGTATGTACACGGTATGAGGGTGCGGCAGCATGTAGTATGTTGTGTAGCTGTATGTACACGGTATGAGGGTGCGCAGCATGTTGTGTAGCTGTATGTACACGGTATGAGGGTGCGGCAGCATGTAGTATGTTGTGTAGCTGTATGTACATGGTATGAGGGTGCGGCAGCATGTAGTATGTTGTGTAGCTGTATGTACACGGTATGAGGGTGCGGTCTACCTTCGTGCTCGCAGTGGTTGGCGCTCAGTGGCGTATGGTGTGGTGTTTGGCGCTGTGCGTGTCCGTGTGTAGTGATGCTGTCGCGGTTCTTCTGTCTCTTTGATCTAAGAATAAGTTGTTGGTTGTTGTGTCGCTCCCTCCCCGCTCTCCCCGCTCTCCTCGCTCTCCTCGCTCTCCGCCGCCTCCCATCAGGAAATGAAAACATCCTGTGGCCTCAGCACACGAGCGGAGAGAACCGAGATGTGTGGGGAGTGGGCCACATACTGTGTAAACAGGTCACCCGCCTCCCCCCTGGGATACCTGTATAATGGGGTCACACACCTCCCCCCTGGGATGTATGTATGATGGTGGTCACCCGCCTCCGCCCTGGGAAGTATGTATGATGGGGGTCACCTGCCTCCGTCCTGGGATGCATGTATGATGGGGGTCACCCTCTTCCGTCCTGGGATGTATGTATGATGGGGGTCACCCGCCTCCGTCCTGGGATGTATGTATGATGGAGGTCACCTGCCTCCGTCTTGGGATACATGTATGATGGGGGTCATCCGCCTCCGTCCTGTGATAGATGTATGATGGGGGTCACCCACCTCCGTCCTGGGATGCATGTATGATGGGGGTCACACGCTTCCGTCCTGTGATACATGCATGATGGGGGTCACCCGCTTCCGTCCTGTGATACATGTATGATGGAGGTCACCAGCCTCGATCCTGTGATACATGTATGATCGTGGTCACCCGCCTCCCTCCTGGGATACATGTATGATGGGGTCACCCGTCTCCCTCCTGGGATACATGTATGATGGGCGGGAGGGTCACCCGCCTTCCCCTGGGATACATGTATGATGGGGGGGTGTCACACACCTCCCCCCTGGGATACATGCATGATGGGGTTCACCCGCTTCCGTCCTGGGATACATGTATGATGGTGGTTACCAGCCTCTGTGCTGGGATACAGATATGATGGGCGTCACCCGCCTCCCTCTTGGGATACACATATGATGAGGGTCACCCACCTCGCTCCTGGGATACATGTATGATGGGGTCACCCGCTTCTGTCCTGTGATACATGTATGATGAGGATCACCCGCCTCGTCCTGTAATACATTTATGATGGAGGTCACCAGCCTCGATCCTGTGATACACATATGATGGGGGTCACCCGCCTCCGTCCTGGGATGCATGTATGATGGGGGTCACCCGCCTCCGTCCTGGGATGCATGTATGATGGGGGTCACACGCCTCCGTCCTGGGATGTATGTATGATGGGGGTCACCCGCCTCCCTCTTGGGATACACATATGATGAGGGTCACCCACCTCGATCCTGGGATACATATATGATGGGGTCACCCGTTTCCGTCCTGTGATACATTTATGATGGAGGTTACCAGCCTCGATCCTGTGATATATGTATGATGGTGGTCACCCGCTTCCGTTCTGGGATACACGTATGATGGGGGCCACCCTCTTCCGTCCTGGGATGCATGTATGATGGGGGTCACCCACCTCAGTCCTGGGATACATGTATGATTGGGGTCACCCGCTTCCATCCTGGGATACATGCATGATGGGGGTCACCCGCCTCCGTCCTGGGATGCATGTATGATGGGGGTCACCCTCTTCCGTCCTGGGATGCATGTATGATGGGGGTCACCCGCCTCTGTCCGGGGATGCATGTATGATGGGGGTCACCCGCCTCCGTCCTGGGATGTATGTATGATGGGGGTCACCCGCCTCCGTCTTGGGATGCATGTATGATGGGGGTCACCCGCCTCCGTCCTGTGATACATGTATGATGGGGGTCACCCACCTCCGTACTGGGATGCATGTATGATGGGGGTCACCCGCTTCCTTCCTGTGATACATGTATGATGGAGGTCACCAGCCTCGATCCTGTGATACATGTATGATCGTGGTCACCCGCCTCCCTCCTGGGATACATGTATGATGGGGGTCACCCGCTTCCGTCCTGTGATACATGTATGATAGAGGTCACCAGCCTCGATCCTGTGATACATGTATGATCGTGCTCACCCGCCTCCCTCCTGGGATACATGTATTATGGGGTCACCCGCCTCCCTCCTGCGATACATGTATGATGGGCGGGGGGGTCACCCGCCTTCCCCCTGGGATACATGCATGATGGGGGTCACCCGCTTCTGTCCTGGGATACATGTATGATGGTGGTTACCAGCCTCAGTGCTAGGATACAGATATGATGGGCGTCACCCGCCTCCCTCTTGGGATACACATATGATGAGGGTCACCCACCTCGATCCTGTGATACACGTATGATGGGGGTCACCCTCTTCCGTCCTGGGATGCATGTATGATGGGGGTCACCCGCCTCCGTCCTGGGATGCATGTATGATGGGGGTCACCCGCCTCCGTCCTGGGATGTATGTTTGATGGGGGTCACCCGCCTCCCTCTTGGGATACACATATGATGAGGGTCACCCACCTCGATCCTGGGATACATGTATGATGGGGTCACCCGCTTCTGTCCTATGATATATGTATGATGGGGGTCACCCGCCTCCGTCCTGGGATGCATGTATGATGGGGGTCACCCTCTTCCGTCTTGGGATACATGTATGATGGGGGTCACCCACCTCAGTCCTGGGATGCATGTATGATGGGGGTCACCCGCCTCCATCCTGGGATGTATGTATGATGGGGGTCACCCGCCTCCGTCCTGGGATGCATGTATGATGGGGGTCACCCTCTTCCGTCTTGGGATACATGTATGATGGGGGTCACCCACCTCAGTCCTGGGATGCATGTATGATGGGGGTCACCCGCCTCCGTCCTGGGATGTATGTATGATGGGGGTCACCCGCCTCCGTCTTGGGATGCATGTATGATGGGGGTCACCCACCTCCGTCCTGGGATGCATGTATGATGGGGGTCACCCACTTCCGTCCTGTGATACATGTATGATGGAGGTCACGAGCCTCGATCCTGTGATACATGTATGATCGTGGTCACCCGCCTCCCTCCTGGGATACATGTATGATGGGGTCACCCGCCTCCCTCCTGCGATACATGTATGATGGGGGGGGGTGTCACACACCTCCCCCCTGGGATACATGCATGATGGGGGTCACCCTCTTCCGTTCTGGGATACATGTATGATGGGGGTCACCTGCCTCTGTCCTGGGATGCATGTATGATGGGGGTCACCCGCCTCCGTCCTGGGATGTATGTATGATGGGGGTCACCCGCCTCCGTCTTGGGATGCATGTATGATGGGGGTCACCCTCTTCCGTCTTGGGATACATGTATGATGGGGGTCACCCACCTCCGTCCTGGGATACATGTATGATGGGGGTCACCCGCCTTCGTCCTGGGATACAGGTATGATGGGGGTCACCCGCCTCCGTCCTGGGATGCATGTATGATGGGGGTCACCCACTTCCGTTCTGGGATACACGTATGATGGGGGTCACCCTCTTCCGTCCTGGGATGCATGTATGATGGGGGTCACCCGCCTCCGTCCTGAGATGCATGTATGATGGGGGTCACCCGTCTCCGTCCTGGGATGCATGTATGATGGGGGTCACCCTCTTCCGTCTTGGGATACATGTATGATGGGGGTCACCCACCTCAGTCCTGGGATGCATGTATGATGGGGGTCACCCGCCTCCGTCCTGGGATGTATGTATGATGGGGGTCACCCGCCTCCGTCCTGGGATGCATGTATGATGGGGGTCACCCGCCTCCGTCGTGGGATGCATGTATGATGGGGGTCACCCGCCTCCGTCGTGGGATGCATGTATGATGGGGGTCACCCACCTCCGTCCTGGGATGCATGTATGATGGGGGTCACCCGCCTCCGTCCTGGGATGTATGTATGATGGGGGTCACCCGCCTCCGTCCTGGGATGCATGTATGATGGGGGTCACCCGCCTCCGTCGTGGGATGCATGTATGATGGGGGTCACCTGCCTCCGTCGTGGGATGTATGTATGATGGGGGTCACCCCTCCTGGGATACATGTATGATGGGGGTCACCCGCCTCCGTCCTGGGATGTATGTATGATGGGGGTCACCCCTCCTGGGATACATGTATACATATGATAAGTACGGCCTATGTCTATGTATCATCCCCAGCTGGTAGAATGTATTTCCTGCCCCGGAGACCCGTGTAATGTGCTTGTGGCGACACGGTTGTTCCAATGATACAGGCATGACCTCCGGCGCTGTAGACGCTCGGGCTGGATGCACTCAGATGACTCTTCTGGCAGCGGCGTCTGCAGACTCCTTCCAGCAGGAAGTGTTTGGCCCTCATTCCAGGGGCCACAGATGCTTCCAGCGGATCAGAGCTGTCACACACATTCCGGCATGTAGAGGAGACATCCTGCGGCTTGTAGAGCGCCTGTCGCACACATGTCCCCTGTCACCAGGGACTAATAAAAGATGCTGGAAGCTAATAAAAGAGTCCCAGCTGCTGCGCAGGCCGGCTTAACCCTTCACCGCCACACCGCGCGGGCCCGCAGAGCTTCTCGTATAGACACATCACACATGTGATCACACAGGACTATAACATACAACAAATGCACGTCACATCGTAACATATCACATGGATGACTTCATCACACATACATCACATGACAACAGGCACGTCTATCATAGGGGCATGTAACACGCACAAATACATGACCACATATTACATGGGTGGCAAGCAGGGGCAGACCGGCCATTCAGCCTGCGGAAATAGAACAAACATTACACTCCGCTGTCCCCCCGGGAGGAGCGGCGCACGTCAGCCTGTAAGGGGCAGTATTACTGAGTGGAGCCAGTCACGAATGGGAGAGGGGAACCCGACCGATCCCATCTCTATCACTGATTGACTGTTTTGAATGCCTTGCAGCTATGACGTTGGTTTGCAAGCATGGAGTTGTTAGAATACAGGCAGATCTGTACCCAGCTTTCCCGGGCTTCTGCATGCTGAGCTGACCGCCTTCTCCGTTCTAACGGCCCAGAGCCCTGCAATAGCCACACATACATACACGCTGCCACCACAGCCGTTCTGGGACTATGAACTACCACCACAAGAGTTATGATTCATTGTAAAATAAACAAGGCTGACTAATAAATTATGGATTTATTCTAAAGACTAGAGGGAATGGGGGGGGGCAGAGGGACGTGTTATTTGTATAGGTAATTTATTTATTTATTACTCCTCCTATACGCAGGGTCCACCCTAAGGGTATGCAGCTATACGCAGGGTCCACCCTAAGGGTATGCGGCAATACGCAGGGTCCACCCTAAGGGTATGCGGCTATACGCAGGGTCCACCCTAAGGGTATGCAGCTATACGCAGGGTCCACCCTAAGGGTATGCGGCAATACGCAGGGTCCACCCTAAGGGTATGCGGCTATACACGGGGTCCACCCTAAGGGTATGCGGCTACACACGGGGTCCACCCTAAGCGTATGCGGCTACACGCGGGGTCCACCCTAAGGGTATGTGGCTATACGCGGGGTCCACCCTAAGGGTATGCGACTACACGCGGGGTCCACCCTAAGGGTATGCGGCTATACGCGGGGTCCACCCTAAGGGTATGCGGCTATACGCGGGGTCCACCCTAAGGGTATGCGGCTATACGCGGGGTCCACCCTAAGGGTATGCGGCTATACGCGGGGTCCACCCTAAGGGTATGCGGCTATACACGGGGTCCACCCTAAGGGTATGCGGCTACACACGGGGTCCACCCTAAGCGTATGCGGCTACACGCGGGGTCCACCCTAAGGGTATGTGGCTATACGCGGGTTCCACCCTAAGGGTATGCGACTACACGCGGGGTCCACCCTAAGGGTATGCGGCTATACGCGGGGTCCACCCTAAGGGTATGCGGCTATACGCGGGGTCCACCCTAAGGGTATGCGGCTATACGCGGGGTCCACCCTAAGGGTATGCGGCTATACGCGGGGTCCACCCTAAGGGTATGCGGCTATACACGGGGTCCACCCTAAGGGTATGCGGCTACACACGGGGTCCACCCTAAGCGTATGCGGCTACACGCGGGGTCCACCCTAAGGGTATGCGGCTATACGCGGGTTCCACCCTAAGGGTATGCGGCTACACGCGGGGTCCACCCTAAGGGTATGCGGCTATACGCGGGGTCCACCCTAAGGGTATGCGGCTATACGCGGGGTCCACCCTAAGGGTATGCGGCTATACGCGGGGTCCACCCTAAGGGTATGCGGCTATACGCGGGGTCCACCCTAAGGGTATGCGGCTATACGCGGGGTCCACCCTAAGGGTATGCGGCTATACGCGGGGTCCACCCTAAGGGTATGCGGCTATACGCGGGGTCCACCCTAAGGGTATGCGGCTATACGCGGGGTCCACCCTAAGGGTATGCGGCTATACGCGGGGTCCACCCTAAGGGTATGCGGCTATACGCGGGGTCCACCCTAAGGGTATGCGGCTATACGCGGGGTCCACCCTAAGGGTATGCGGCTATACGCGGGGTCCACCCTAAGGGTATGCGGCTATACGCGGGGTCCACCCTAAGGGTATGCGGCTATACGCGGGGTCCACCCTAAGGGTATGCGGCTATACGCGGGGTCCACCCTAAGGGTATGCGGCTATACGCGGGGTCCACCCTAAGGGTATGCGGCTATACGCGGGGTCCACCCTAAGGGTATGCGGCTATACGCGGGGTCCACCCTAAGGGTATGCGGCTTTACGCAGGGTCCACCCTAAGGGTATGCGGCTACACACGGGGTCCACCCTAAGCGTATGCGGCTATACGCGGGGTCCACCCTAAGGGTATGCGACTACACGCGGGGTCCACCCTAAGGGTATGCGGCTTTACGCAGGGTCCACCCTAAGCGTATGCGGCTACACGCGGGGTCCACCCTAAGGGTATGTGGCTATACGCGGGGTCCACCCTAAGGGTATGCGACTACACGCGGGGTCCACCCTAAGGGTATGCGGCTATACGCGGGGTCCACCCTAAGGGTATGCGGCTATACGCGGGGTCCACCCTAAGGGTATGCGGCTATACGCGGGGTCCACCCTAAGGGTATGCGGCTATACGCGGGGTCCACCCTAAGGGTATGCGGCTATACGCGGGGTCCACCCTAAGGGTATGCGGCTATACGCGGGGTCCACCCTAAGGGTATGCGGCTTTACGCAGGGTCCACCCTAAGGGTATGCGGCTTTACGCAGGGTCCACCCTAAGGGTATGCGGCTATACGTAGGGTCCACCCTAAGGGTATGCGGCTATACGCAGGGTCCACCCTAAGGGTATGCGGCTATACGCGGGGTCCACCCTAAAGGTATGCGGCTATACGCGGGGTCCACCCTAAGGGTATGCAGCTATACGCGGGGTCCACCCTAAGGGTATGCGGCTATACGCGAGATCCACCCTAAGGGTATGCGGCTATACGCGGGGTCCACCCTAAGGGTATGCGGCTATACGCGGGGTCCACCCTAAGGGTATGCGGCTATATGCAGCAAACATACTTAAAAATAACAGGGAGAAAGGAAAAAATAGCAGATGTGCGACCATCTTGGGTAGGAAAGCCACATAGTCTTAAAGCCTCCGCCGAACCGTACCCCGCTGGCCTTTTACTGACATCATGAAGGCGGGTTGAGTATATGCGGGGTGCAGAGGTGTAACTAGAAGCTCCGGGGCTCCAATGCAAAACCTGTAACGGGGTCCCCAACTATAATGCTTTACTCATAGTACTGGGCCCTTATATGGGGCCCCTAAGGCTGCTGGGAATCAATATTGAGTCCACTCTGCTTTCCAATGGTCCTGCAAGGCAAAATGATATGGATAGTTGGGGGACACTTTATCAATATCTCCATATCAAGAAGTCTATGAGGGGCATTATATGGGGTAGTATTAAATAGTAAGAGCCTATATGGGTTATTATCACTGTGTTGGGTCTATATGGGGCATTATTACTGATGGGGCCTGTGACTGGGCCTATATGGATTATTATCACTGCGTTGGGTCTATATGGGGCATTATTACAGATGGAGCCTGTGACTGGGCCTATATGGATTATTATCACTGCGTTGGGTCTATATGGGGCATTATTACTGGTAGAGCCTGTGACTGGGCCTATATGGATTATTATCACTGTGTTGGGTCTATATGGGGCATTATTACTGATGGAGCCTGTGACTGGGCCTATATGGATTATTATTACCGCATTGGGTCTATATGGGGCATTATTACTGATGGGGCCTGTGACTCGGCCTATATGGATTATTATCACTGCGTTGGGTCTATATGGGGCATTATTACTGATGGAGCCTGTGACTGGGCCTATATGGATTATTATCACTGCATTGGGTCTGTATGGGGCATTACTACTGATCGGGCCTGTGACTGGGCCTATATGGATTATTATCACTGCATTGGGTCTGTATAGGGAATTATTATTGATGGAGCCTGTGACTGGGCCAATATGGATTATTATCACGGTGTTGGTTCTATATGGGGCATTATTACTGATGGAGCCTGTGACTCGGCCTATATGGATTATTATCACTGCGTTGGGTCGATATGGGGCATTATTACTGATGGGGCCTGTGACTGGGCCTATATGGATTATTATCACTGCATTGGGTCTGTATAGGGAATTATTATTGATGGAGCCTGTGACTGGGCCAATATGGATTATTATCACGGTGTTGGTTCTATATGGGGCATTATTACTGATGGGGCCTGTGACTGGGCCTATATAGATTATTTTCACTGCATTGGGTCTATATGGGGCATTATTACAGATGGAGCCTGTAACTGGGCCTATATGGATTATTATCCCTGTGTTGGGTCTATATGGGGTATTATCACTGATGGAGCCTGTGACTGGGCCTATATGGATTATTATCACTGCGCTGGGTCTATATGGGGCATTATTACTGATGGAGCCTGTGACTGGGCCTATATGGATGATTATCCCTGTGTTGGGTCTATATGGGGTATTATCACTGATGGAGCCTGTGACTGGGCCTATATGGATTATTATCACTGCGTTGGGTCTATATGGGGCATTATTACTGATGGGGCCTGTTACTGGGCCTATATGGATTATTATCACTGCATTGGGTCTATATGGGGCATTAATACTGATGGGGCCTGTGATTGGGCCTATATGGATTATTATCACTGCATTGGGTCTATATGGGGCATTAATACTGATGGGGCCTGTGATTGGGCCTATATGGATTATTATCACTGTGTTGGGTCTATACGGGGCATTATTACTGGTAGAGCCTGTGACTGGGCCTATATAGATTATTATCACTGCATTGGGTCTATATGGGGCATTATTACTGATGGGGCCTGTGACTGGGCCTATATGGAATATTATCACTGTGTTGGGTCTGTATGGGACATTATTACTGATGGAGCCTGTGACTGGGCCTATATGGATTATTATCACGGTGTTGGTTCTATATGGGGCATTATTACTGATGGGGCCTATGACTGGGCCTATATGGATTATTATCACTGCGTTGGGTCTATACGGGGCGTTATTACTAATGGGGCCTGTGATTGGGCCTATATGGATTATTATCACTGCGCTGGGTCTATACGGGGCATTATTACTAATGGGGCCTGTGACTGGGCCTATATGGATTAGTATCACTGTGTTGGGTCTATATGGGGCATTATTACTGATTGAGCCTGTAATTGGGCCTATATGAATTATCACTGTGTTGGGTCTATATAAGATATTATTACTGGTAGAGCCTGTGACTGGGCCTATATGGATTATTATTACAGTGCTGGGTCTATATGGGGCATTATTACTGAAGGGGCCTGTGATTGGGCCTATATGGATTATTATTACCGCATTGGGTCTATATGGGGCATTATAACTGATGGGGCCTGTGACTGGGCCTATATAGATGATTATCACTGCATTGGGTCTATATGGGTCATTATTACTGATGGGGCCTGTGACTGGGCCTATATGGAATATTATCACTGTGTTGGGTCTGTATGGGACATTATTACTGATGGAGCCTGTGACTGGGCCTATATGGATTATTATCACGGTGTTGGTTCTATATGGGGCATTATTACTGATGGGGCCTATGACTGGGCCTATATGGATTATTATCACTGCGTTGGGTCTATACGGGGCGTTATTACTAATGGGGCCTGTGATTGGGCCTATATGGATTATTATCACTGCGCTGGGTCTATACGGGGCATTATTACTAATGGGGCCTGTGACTGGGCCTATATGGATTAGTATCACTGTGTTGGGTCTATATGGGGCATTATTACTGATTGAGCCTGTAATTGGGCCTATATGAATTATCACTGTGTTGGGTCTATATAAGATATTAATACTGGTAGAGCCTGTGACTGGGCCTATATGGATTATTATTACAGTGCTGGGTCTATATGGGGCATTATTACTGAAGGGGCCTGTGATTGGGCCTATATGGATTATTATTACCGCATTGGGTCTATATGGGGCATTATAACTGATGGGGCCTGTGACTGGGCCTATATAGATGATTATCACTGCATTGGGTCTATATGGGGCATTATTACTGATGGGGCCTGTGAATGGGCCTGTATGGATTATTATCACTGTGTTGGGTCTATATGGGGCATTATTACTGGTAGAGCCTGTGACTGGGCCTATATGGATTATTATCCCTGTGTTGGGTCTATATGGGGCATTATTACTGATGGAGCCTGTGACTCGACCTACATGGATTATTATCACTGCGTTGGGTCCATATGGGGCATTATTACTGATGGGGCCTGTGACTGGACCTATATGGATTATTATCACTGCATTGGATCTATATAGGGCATTATTACTGATGGGGCCTGTGACTGGGCCTATATGGATTATTATCACTGCATTGGGTCTATGTGGGGCATTATTACTGATGGGTCCTGTGACTGGGCCTATATAGATGATTATCACTGCATTGGGTCTATATGGGGCATTATTACTGATGGGGCCTGTGACTGGGCCTATATGGAATATTATCACGGTGTTGGGTCTATATGGGGCATTATTACTGGTAGAGCCTATGACTGGGCCTATATGGATTATTATCACTGTGTTGGGTCTATATGGGGCATTATTACTGGTAGAGCCTGTGACTGGGCCTATATGGATTATTATCCCTGCCTTGGGTCTATATGGGGATTATTACTGATGGAGCCTGTGACTGGGCCTATATGGATTATTATTACCGCATTGGGTCTATATGGGGCATTATTACTGATGGGGCCTATGACTGGGCCTATAAGGATTATTATTACCGCATTGGGTCTATATGGGGCATTATTACTGATGGGGCCTATGACTGGGCCTATATGGATTACTATTACCGCATTGGGTCTATATGGGGCATTGCTACTGATCGGACCTGTGACTGGGCCTATATGGATTATTATCACTGCATTGGGTCTATATGGGGCATTATTACTGATGGGGCCTATGACTGGGCCTATATGGATTATTATCACTGTGTTGGGTCTATATGGGGCATTATTACTGATGGAGCCTGTGACTGGGCCTATATGGATTATTATTACCGCATGGGGTCTATATGGGGCATTACTACTGATCGGGCCTGTGATGGGGCCTATATGGATTATTATCACTGCATTGGGTCTATATGGGGCATTATTACTGATGGGGCCTATGACTGGGCCTATATGGATTATTATCACTGTGTTGGGTCTATATGGGGCATTATTACTGATGGAGACGGTGACTGGGCCTATATGGATTATTATTACCGCATTGGGTCTATATGGGGCATTACTACTGACCGGGCCTGTGATGGGGCCTATATGGATTATTATCCCTGTGTTGGGTCTATATGGGGCATTATTACTGATGGAGCCTGTGACTGGGCCTATAAGGATTATTATCACTGCCTTGGGTCTATATGGGGCATTATTACTGATGGGGCCTATGACTGGGCCTATATGGATTATTATTACCGCATTGGGTCTATATGGGGCATTGCTACTGATTGGACCTGTGACTGGGCCTATATGGATTATTATCACTGTGTTGGGTCTATATGGGGCATTATTACTGGTAGAGCCTGTGACTGGGCCTATATGGATTATTATCACTGTGTTGGGTCTATATTGGGCATTATTACTGATGGAGCTTGTGACTGGGCCTATATGGATTATTATCACTGTGTTGGGTCTATATTGGGCATTATTACTGATGGAGCCTGTGACTGGGCCTATATGGATTATTATTACCGCATTGGGTCTATGTGGGGCATTATTACTGATGGGTCCTGTGACTGGGCCTATATAGATGATTATCACTGCATTGGGTCTATATGGGGCATTGCTACTGATTGGACCTGTGACTGGGCCTATATGGATTATTATCACTATGTTGGGTCTATATGGGGCATTATTACTGGTAGAGCCTGTGACTGGGCCTATATGGATTATTATCACTGTGTTGGGTCTATATTGGGCATTATTACGGATGGAGCCTGTGACTGGGCCTATATGGATTATTATCACTGTGTTGGGTCTATATTGGGCATTATTACTGATGGAGCCTGTGACTGGGCCTATAAGGATTATTATCACTGCCTTGGGTCTATATGGGGCATTATTACTGATGGGGCCTGTGACTGGGCCTATATGGATTATTATCACTGCCTTGGGTCTATATGGGGCATTATTACTGATGGAGCCTGTGACTGGGCCTATATGGATTATTATTACCGCATTGGGTCTATATGGGGCATTATTACTGATGGAGCCTGTGACTGGGCCTATATGGATTATTATCACTGCGTTGGGTCTATATGGGGCATTATTACTGATGGGGCCTATGACGGGGCCTATATGGATTATTATTACCGCATTGGGTCTATATGGGGCATTACTACTGATCGGGCCTGTGATGGGGCCTATATGGATTATTATCACTGCGTTGGGTCTATATGGGGCATTATTACTGATGGGGCCTATGACTGGGCCTATATGGATTATTATTACCGCATTGGGTCTATATGGGGCATTATTACTGATGGGGCCTATGACTGGGCCTATATGGATTATTATTACCGCATTGGGTCTATATGGGGCATTATTACTGATGGAGCCTATGACTGGGCCTATATGGATTATTATTACCGCATTGGGTCTATATGGGGCATTATTACTGATGGAGCCTGTGACGGGGCCTATATGGATTATTATCACAGCCTTGGGTCTATATGGGGCATTATTACTGATGGGGCCTGTGACTGGGCCTATATGGATTATTATCACTGCGATGGGTCTATATGGGGCATTATTACTGATGGAGCCTGTGACGGGGCCTATATGGATTATTATCACAGCCTTGGGTCTATATGGGGCATTATTACTGATGGAGCCTGTGACTGGGCCTATATGGATTATTATCACTGCGTTGGGTCTATATGGGGCATTATTACTGATGGAGCCTATGACTGGGCCTATATGGATTATTATCACCGCATTGGGTCTATATGGGGCATTATTTCAGATGGAGCCTGTTACTGGGCCTATATGGATTATTATCACTGTGTTGGGTCTATATGGGGCATTATTACTGATGGAGCCGGTGACTGGGCCTATATGGATTATTATCACTGTGTTGGGTCTATATTGGGCATTATTACTGATGGAGCCTGTGACTGGGCCTATATGGGTTATTATCACTGTGTTGGGTCTATATGGGGCATTATTACTGATGGAGCCTGTGACTGGGCCTATATGGATTATTATCACCGCATTGGGTCTATATGGGGCATTATTTCAGATGGAGCCTGTTACTGGGCCTATATGGATTATTATCACTGTGTTGGGTCTATATGGGGCATTATTACTGATGGGGCCTGTGACTGGGCCTATATGGATTATTATCACTGTGTTGGGTCTATATGGGGCATTATTACTGATGGGGCCTATGACTGGGCCTATATGGATGATTATCCCTGTGTTGGGTCTATATGGGGCATTATTACTGATGGAGCCTGTGACTGGGCCTATATGGATTATTATCACTGTGTTGGGTCTATATGGGGCATTATTACTGATGGGGCCTGTGACTGGGCCTATATGGATTATTATCACTGTGTTGGGTCTATATGGGGCATTATTACTGATGGGGCCTGTGACTGGGCCTATATGGATTATTATCACTGTGTTGGGTCTATATGGGGCATTATTACTGATGGAGCCTGTGACTGGGCCTATATGGATTATTATCACCGCATTGGGTCTATGTGGGGCATTATTACTGATGGAGCCTGTGACTGGGCCTATATGGATCATTATCACTGCGTTGGGTCTATATGGGGCATTATTACTGATGGGGCCTGTGACTGGGCCTATATGGATTATTATCACTGCGTTGGGTCTATATGGGGCATTATTACTGATGGGGCCTGTGACTGGGCCTATATGGAATATTATCACGGTGTTGGGTCTATATGGGGCATTATTACTGATGGAGCCTGTGACTGGGCCTATATGGATTATTATCACCGCATTGGGTCTATATGGGGCATTATTACTGATGGAGCCTGTGACTGGGCCTATATGGATTATTATCACTGTGTTGGGTCTATATGGGGCATTATTACTGATGGGGCCTGTGACTGGGCCTATATGGATTATTATCACTGTGTTGGGTCTATATGGGGCATTATTACTGATGGGGCCTGTGACTCGGCCTATATGGATTATTATCACTGTGTTGGGTCTATATGGGGCATTATTACTGATGGAGCCTGTGACTGGGCCTATATGGATTATTATCACCGCATTGGGTCTATGTGGGGCATTATTACTGATGGAGCCTGTGACTGGGCCTATATGGATCATTATCACTGCGTTGGGTCTATATGGGGCATTATTACTGATGGGGCCTGTGACTGGGCCTATATGGATTATTATCACTGCGTTGGGTCTATATGGGGCATTATTACTGATGGGGCCTGTGACTGGGCCTATATGGAATATTATCACGGTGTTGGGTCTATATGGGGCATTATTACTGATGGAGCCTGTGACTGGGCCTATATGGATTATTATCACCGCATTGGGTCTATATGGGGCATTATTACTGATGGAGCCTGTGACTGGGCCTATATGGATTATTATCACCGTGTTGGGTCTATATGGGGCATTATTACTGATGGAGCCTGTGACTGGGCCTATATGGATTATTATCACCGCATTGGGTCTATATGGGGCATTATTACTGATGGAGCCTGTGACTGGGCCTATATGGATTATTATCACTGTGTGAGGGCGTATTAACCTATAGGACGTGCCGTTCTGTCCTGCAGCTACGCGGCGGTCTCGCTGTGATCGTACTGACCCGTACAATATACTTATTGGGTCATTTGTGTTGCAGTTTGTGCGCCGTAGAAACAGGCCGCACCCAAAGATGGCGGAATTTAGTTTTTTTTTTCCATTTCACTCCACTTAGATTTTTTTCAAGTTCTTCCATACATTATATAGAACATTATAAAGTACAAGTCGTCCCGCAGAACACAACCGGCAGAGGGCGAAATAGGGGACTAATGAGGGGGAGGAAAAAACGAAAATGGAAAAATAAAAGACCGGCGTCCTCAAGGGGTTAAAGGTTGGGGGCACCTTCTGTGTGCCAGGGACATGACAGTTGGCGCTCCCTAGGTGAGGTGGACAGGAGGCCTCGGTGGGGGCTTCCTCTGGTGGCCTTACTGCCGCGGAGGGGAGATTAGGTGGAAGTCTGAAAACAAAGCGTGAGCTTGAGGTGTCAAAGTTATGTAGACAAGGGAGATAGAACAATCCCTCTGCAGCGCCACCTGTTGGAGGGAAGCATGCTGCAGAGGTATTGTTCTATCCCCCTTATTTGCATATTTCCCATAGACGCATGCATGGCCTACTAAGTCTCCTCTCTCACCTTCAGGAGAAAAGATAGCATTCCTGAAATAATGCAGAGACAAGTTGTGAGCAGAAGTCATTGTGACGGTCTGGGCCAGAAGAGAAAGGGCAAGTGTACATCTCCAGTCAGGGAAGACATCACATTTATATGGTCGGCCAAGTGCCGGTGTAGGGTTAGTACTGTATACTGCTTCATGGTCACTATTTGGGCGTGCAGGGGGATAAGATTTGTCTTTTTATTGTTTTATTTCCAACAATACTAGTGGTATTACGTGGTCACACGGTGTGGCGGCATTACGTGGTCACGGTGTGGCGGCATTACGTGGTCACGGTGTGGCGGCATTACGTGGTCACGGTGTGGCGGCATTACGTGGTCACGGTGTGGCGGCATTACGTGGTCACGGTGTGGCGGCATTACGTGGTCACGGTGTGGCGGCATTACGAGGTCACGGTGTGGCGGCATTACGAGGTCACGGTGTGGCGGCATTACGAGGTCACGGTGTGGCGGCATTACGAGGTCACGGTGTGGCGGCATTACGAGGTCACGGTGTGGCGGCATTACGTGGTCACGGTGTGGCGGCATTACGTGGTCACGGTGTGGCGGCATTACGTGGTCACGGTGTGGCGGCATTATGTGGTCACGGTGTGGCGGCATTACATGGTCACGGTGTGAACCTACTGCACGCCATCTAGGCTCCTCCCCCCCTGCAGCGGGCGATTGTCTGACCCCAGCCTACTTGTATTCGCCCCAGTTGCAGCCGGTTTTGACCCCGTACAATGTGGGCCCACTTTGTCATATTTTCCACTACCAGGGGGGCTACTTTGATTTCTTCGCCCCCCGGTGGCCACATATGAGATACACATTGACTTACAGAGACTGCTCGTGTAGGATGACTACAGACCCCGCGTCCGCCACCGCCTGCGCCCACCGTAGGGCGTTGGAGGGCCATGACGGACCTGATGTAGCACAGCAGACACACGCCTTCAGTCTGGGGATGAATATGGCTGCCGGTCACACAGCTTTCCCATCCTCCCCTTTCTCATAGGCTCACCTCGCCACTCAGTTGCGCTAGCGTGTTGTTGGATGACATTGACCTGCATGGAGTCTCATGTAGCGTCGCTCATTTGCGATGTTTCCTTGCAATCTGCTATTTTCTTCTTGCCCATGTAAGTCAATGGAGTGCTGTAATATCGCGAAACGCATACCGCGTGCGAGGGCGCCGTGGGGCCATGAGGTCTGTGCGGCAGAACGTCAGCAGTGCGGACAAAAGACCATAAAAAACGCGAGAGGCGTTAAATACTCCTGCCATGCGGTGCGCGGCTTCAGAGAACAAAAACGCATCGCACTCAGCCCACAGGTGCCACCCTGCCATGGCGCCATCGCAAGTGAGTGTGAGCCCTGAAGCCGATGCAGCTGGCGGGAGCGCAGCCGCCGCCATATTGGAGGGCTGGAATTTAACAAACAGATCCAAAGACCCAAAACGTGACACATCCTACTCATTTTACACGTCCCCTCTATGGTGTGAGCAGTGGCCCCAACAATGTCCTGACCTCCCGGGTCCAGCCTAATTATAGGGGCCCCAACAATGTCCTGACCTCCCGGGTCCAGCCTAAATTATAGGGGCCCCAACAATGTCCTGGTCTCCCGGGGCCAGCCTAATTATAGGGGCCCCAACAATATCCGTATCTCCCAGATACAGCCTAATTATAGGGGCCCCAACAATATCCGTATCTCCCAGATACAGCCTAATTATAGGGGCCCCTATAATTAGGCTGGACCCTTGAGGTCAGGACATTGTTGGGGCCCCTATAATTAGGCTGGACCTGGGAGATACGGATATTGTTGGGGCCCCTATTATTAGGCTGGCCCCGGGAGGTCAGGACATTGTAGGGGCCCCAGTCTGGCAGTGAGGACAGTATCTAGTCCTTCCTCCATTCTTTTGCTGTGTGCTTGCAGTCCCAGCAGGCGCTCGCCTCGGTGCTCCGTGCCTCCGTATCGCAGTGTATGGCACCTCTAGTAGGCGCCGAGCTGTCATGTTGAGGAGCACCTGTGGGGTGACCATGGTGTCCCCAGACTGCAGACGCCACAGTCACTGCGCCATATTCATTGACAAGCGCCCTCTTGGGGATGATATAGCACACTACACTAAAACAGGAATCCCATACAGTGCTCTGTGCAGAACTAGTGAAAGTACCCCGAGCTAATCTATTACAGCTCATGGACTAATAGCGCCACCTACTGGCAGCACAGTGCCACTACAGGACCTTTATATCCAGCTGTATACATAGTGCTTTGTGGCGCTCTATATGCCAATGATCTGTAGACCCCATAGAAGCGCTCATCATCACCTCAGCGGGTACATTCTCTACTTGCAAGGTGTTTCTATGCAGTTCCATCACTGGCAGCGCTGTCACCCCACTGCCCACAAACCAGAGCCGTCACCGCTACAGTCAGGGGTGTAAGTCCAGGCTCAGGGTGGACACGTCCAGCTGCCCATTACCTCCCCCCGCCCGATACCGCATACAGCTGCAGACGACCTTCCATCCATGATCTGCCCCTTGGCGGAAGCTTTCTAAAGGCCCATTTAGACACAACGATTGTCGCTCAAAAGTCACTCGAGCGAAAATCATTGTGTCATTTACAGCTCAAGATGAGCGATCACCTTACACTGCCAGCGGAGGACCCAGGAGGCAAGAGGAGTGTCCGCGCTTATCTCCTGCATCCAGCTGTTCTCTGCTCGGAGCGCCCTGATGTTATACAGGGGTGTCCCCGCTTGTCTTCTGCATCCAGCTGTTCTCTGCTCGGAGCGCCCGGCTGTTATACAGGGGTGTCCCCGCTTGTCTTCTGCATCCAGCTGTTCTCTGCTCGGAGCGCCCTGATGTTATACAGGGGTGTCCCCGCTTGTCTTCTGCATCCAGATGTTCTCTGCTCGGAGCGCCCGGCTGTTATACAGGGGTGTCCCCGCTTGTCTCCTGCATCCAGCTGTTCTCTGCTCGGAGCGCCCGGCTGTTATACAGGGGTGTCCCCGCTTGTCTCCTGCATCCGGCTGTTCTCTGCTCGGAGCGCCCGGCTGTTATACAGGGGTGTCCCCGCTTGTCTTCTGCATCCGGCTGTTCTCTGCTCGGAGCGCCCGGCTGTTATACAGGGGTGTCCCCGCTTGTCTCCTGCATCCAGCTGTTCTCTGCTCGGAGCGCCCGGCTGTTATACAGGGGTGTCCCCGCTTGTCTCCTGCATCCGGCTGTTCTCTGCTCGGAGCGCCCGGCTGTTATACAGGGGTGTTCCCGCTTGTCTTCTGCATCCGGCTGTTCTCTGCTCGGAGCGCCCGGCTGTTATACAGGGGTGTCCCCGCTTGTAACATAGTAACATAGTATGTAAGGCCGAATGAAGACAGTGTCCATCTAGTCCAGCCTGTCTATCCTACTGTGTTGATCCAGAGGAAGGCAAAAAACCCCAAGGCCAGAAGCCAATTAGCCCTTTTGGGGGAAAAATTCCTTCCCGACTCCCTAATGGCAATCAGACTGTTCCCTGGACCAACCCCTAATAGTTCCTACCTGCCTATATACCAGGATTGACACTTAACCTAATATTTATATCCTGTAATATCCTTCTCCTCCAGGAAGACATCAAGTCCCTCTTACACTCCTCTATGGATCCTGCCATCACCACGTCCTCAGGCAGAGAGTTCCACAGTCTCACTGCTCTTACAGTAAATAACCTCCTTCTATGTTGGTGATGAAACCTACTTTCCTCTAATCGTAGCGGATGTCCTCTTGTTACCGTCGTGGTCCTGGGTGTAAACAGATCACAGGAGAGATCCTTGTATCGTCCCCTCATGTACTTATACATGGTTATTTGGTCCCCTCTTAACCTTCTTTTTTCTAGAGTAAATAGTCCCAATTTGGATAGCCGCTCTGGGTATTCCAGTCCCGTCATTCCATGTATTAGTTTAGTTGCCCTTCTTTGAACCCCCTCCAGCACTGTGACATCTTTCCTGAGCACCGGTGTCCAGAATTGTACGCAGTATTCCATGTGAGGCCTGACAAGTGCCTTATATAATGGAAGGATAATGTTCTCGTCCTTCGCCCCTATACCTCTTTTAATGCACCCCAAGACTTTATTTGCCTTTGCAGCAGCTGACTGGCATTGGTTACTCCAGTTTAGTCTATTATCCACTAATACCCCCAGATCCTTTTCCATATCACTTTTCCCCAGTGGTACCCCAATAAGTGAGTATTTGTGACATCCGTTCCTCCTACCCATGTGCATAGTCTTACATTTATCCACATTGACCTTCATTATCTTTGCATATTTTGTTTTTTTCCCTGTGTGATTTTAGCGCTTCTTCGCTGCCTTGTTGCTTTAGTAGTTTGAACGCTTTCTTCTTTTCGTTTATTGCCCCTCGTACCGTCTTGTCGAGCCACATTGGTTTCCTTTTAGCTGAGTTTCTTTTATTTTTAAAGGGAATGAACTGCTCACATGAGGTGATTAGGATCCCTTTAAACTCCTCCCATTTGTCCTCCGTACTGATATTTTTGAGGATGTTGTCCCAATTAATGTTACTGATAGTAGTTCTAAGCTGATCAAATTTTGCTTTACTAAAGTTTAGTTTCTTTGCCACTCCCTGATAAGGCTTCCTATTGATTGACAGCTGTTCCCCGATCCGAGCGCCCGGCTGTTATAAAGGGGTGTCCCCGCTTGTCTTCTGCATCCAGCTGTTCTCTGCTCGGAGCACCCGGCTGTTATGCAGGGGTGTCCCCGCTTGTCTTCTGCATCCGGCTGTTCTCTGCTGGGAGCACCCTGCTGTTATACAGGGGTGTCCCCGCTTGTCTTCTGGATGCGGCTGTTCTCTACTCGGAGCGCCCTGATGTTATACAGGGGTGTCCCCGCTTGTCTTCTGCATCCGGCTGTTCTCTGCTCTGAGCGCCCGGCTGTTATACAGGGGTGTCCCCGCTTGTCTTCTGGATGCGGCTGTTCTCTACTCGGAGCGCCCTGATGTTATACAGGGGTGTCCCCGCTTGTCTCCTGCATCCAGCTGTTCTTTGCTCGGAGCGCCTGGCTGTTATACAGGGGTGTCCCCGCTTGTCTTCTGCATCTGGCTGTTCTCTTCTCCGAGCGCCCGGCTGTTATACAGGGGTGTCCCCGCTTGTCTTCTGCATCCGGCTGTTCTCTGCTCTGAGCGCCCGGCTGTTATACAGGGGTGTCCCCGCTTGTCTCCTGCATCCAGCTGTTCTTTGCTTGGAGCGCCTGGCTGTTATACAGGGGGTGTCCCTGCTTGTCTTCTGCATCCAGCTGTTCTCTGCTCCGAGCACCCGACTATTATACAGGGGTGTCCCCGCTTGTCTTCTGCATCCGGCTGTTCTCTGCTCTGAGCGCCCGGCTGTTATACAGGGGTGTCCCCGCTTGTCTCCTGCATCCAGCTGTTCTTTGCTTGGAGCGCCTGGCTGTTATACAGGGGGTGTCCCTGCTTGTCTTCTGCATCCAGCTGTTCTCTGCTCCGAGCACCCGACTATTATACAGGGGTGTCCCCGCTTGTCTTCTGCATCCGGCTGTTCTCTGCTGGGAGCGCCCGACTGTTATACAGGGCTGTCCCCACTTGTCTTCTCCATTCAGCTGTTCTCTGCTCGGAGCGCCTGGCTGTTATACAGGGGTGTCCCCGCTTGTCTTCTGCATCCAGCTGTTCTTTGCTCGGAGCGCCCGGCTGTTATACAGGGCTGTCCCCGCTTGTCTTCTCCATTCAGCTGTTCTCTGCTCGGAGCGCCTGGCTGTTATACAGGGGTGTCCCCGCTTGTCTTCTGCATCCAGCTGTTCTTTGCTCGGAGCGCCCGACTGTTATACAGGGGTGTCCCCGCTTGTCTTCTGCATCCGCGTGTTCTCTGCTCGGAGCGCCCAGCTGGTATACAGGGGTGTCCCCGCTTGTCTTCTGCATCCGGCTGTTCTCTGCTTGGAGCGCCCTGCTGTTATAAAGGGGTGTCCCCGCTTGTCTTCTGCATCCGGCTGTTCTCTGCTCGGAGCGCCTGGTTGTTATAAAGGGGTGTCCCCGCTTGTCTTCTCCATTCGGCTGTTCTCTGCTCGGAGCGCCCTGCTGTTATAAAGGGGTGTCCCCGCTTGTCTTCTGCATCCAGCTGTTCTCTGCTCGGAGTGCCCGGCTGTTATACAGGGGTGTCCCCGCTTGTCTTCTGGATGCGGCTGTTCTCTGCTCGGAGCGCCCTGCTGGTATACAGGGGTGTCCCCGCTTGTCTTCTGCATCCGGCTGTTCTCTGCTGGGAGCGCCCGGCTGTTATACAGGGGTGTCCCTGCTTGTCTTCTGCATCCGGCTGTTCTCTTCTCAGAGCGCCCGGCTGTTATACAGGGGTGTCCCCGCTTGTCTTCTGCATCCGGCTGTTCTCTGCTCGGAGCACCCTGCTGTTATACAGGGGTGTCCCCGCTTGTCTTCTGCATCCGGCTGTTCTCTGCTCGGAGTGCCTGGCTGTTATACAGGGTTGTCCCCGCTTGTCTCCTGCATCCAGCTGTTCTCTGGTCGGAGCGCCCGGCTGTTATGCAGGGTTGTCCCCGCTTGTCTTCTGCATCCGGCTGTTCTCTGCTTGGAGCGCCCCGCTGTTATACAGGGGTGTCCCTGCTTGTCTTCTGCATCCAGCTGCTCTTTACTCGGAGCGCCCAGCTGTTATACAGGGGTGTCCTAGCTTGTCTTCTGCATCCGGCTGTTCTCTGCTCAGAGCGCCCGGCTGTTATAAAGGGGTGTCCCCGCTTGTCTTCTGCATCCGGCTATTCTCTGCTCCGAGCGCCCAGCTGTTATACAGGGGTGTCCCTGCTTGTCTTCTGCACCCAGCTGTTCTCTGCTCAGAGCGCCCGGCTGTTATACAGGGGTGTCCCCGCTTGTCTACTGCATCCAGCTGTTCTCTGCTCGGAGCGCCCGGCTGCTATACAGGAGTGTCCCCGCGTGTCTTCTGCACCCAGCTGTTCTCTGCTCAGAGCGCCCGGCTGTTATACAGGGGTGTCCCTGCTTGTCTTCTGCATCCAGCTGTTCTCTGCTCGGAGCGCCCGGCTGTTATGCAGGGGTGTCCCCGCGTGTCTTCTGCATCCAGCTGTTCTCTGCTCAGAGCGCCCTGCTGTTATACAGGGGTGTCCCTGCTTGTCTTCTGCATCCAGCTGTTCTCTGCTCGGAGCGCCCGGCTGTTATGCAGGGGTGTCCCCGCTTGTCTTCTGCATCTGGCTGTTCTCTGCTCCGAGCGCCCGGCTGTTGTACAGGGGTGTCCCCGCTTGTCTTCTGCATCCAGCTATTCTCTGCTCGGAGCGCTTGGCTGTTATACAGGGGTGTCCCCGCTTGTATTCTGCATCCGGCTGTTCTCTGCTCGGGGCGCCCGGCTGTTATAGAGCCGAGCGCTCTGAGCGGGATATAGAGAGGACAGCTGGACCGCTCTGTTCTTCATACTCCGCCTGTCATCAGGGAATGGGATAAAACAATAGTATCCGCTGTATCCCGCTGTGACTCTCTGATAAGGCTCATCGTCAGAACGCTGACAGACAACGATGAGCGCCGGGAGAACGAATACTGCCGGATGTCAGCGCGGTCACAACGATTATCGCTCAGAAGACGGCTGTGTGCGTTAATCGTTGTGTCTAAATGGGCCTTGAGCACGCCTCCTGCCCCGGCTGCCCATCTGGAGCCCCTCCGGCTGCCCGGCTGGAGCCCCTCCGGCTGCCCGGCTGGAGCCCCTCCGGCTGCCCATCTGGAGCCCCTCCGGCTGCCCGGCTGGAGCCCCTCCGGCTGCCCGGCTGGAGCCCCTCCGGCTGCCCGTCTCGAGCCCCTCCGGCTGCCCGTCTCGAGCCCCTCCGGCTGCCCGTCTCGAGCCCCTCCGGCTGCCCGGCTGGAGCCCCTCCGGCTGCCCATCTGCAGCCCCTCCGGCTGCCCGTCTCGAGCCCCTCCGGCTGCCCGTCTCGAGCCCCTCCGGCTGCCCATCTGGAGCCCCTCCTGGCCCGGCATCTTCTTCATTGCATTTTTGAAGCACAATTAAAAGAACACATAAAAAGCTGCACGCGGTTATCAAATATTACAAGTAGATAAGAACAACACAGACTATTAAATATCACATAGGGGTGTAAACTACACGGCTCTCTGTATACCAGGTGGTAAAGGCAGTTTTAATTACATGTAAAGTGTACAATCATATACAGGAGATCCCCAGGTTATACCAGCATGCTCCATATCACTATATACAGGAGATCCCCAGGTTATACCAGCATGCTCCACATCACTATATACAGGAGATGTATAACTGATACCAGCTGTACATATATAATTATATACAGGAGATCCCCAGGTTATACCAGCATGCTCCACATCACTATATACAGGAGATCCTGAGATACAACAGGGTACTAGAGCCTCCATGCCCGCCCGTATCACATCTTTTATCCAAGCTAGAGCAGGTACAACAGGGTACTAGAGCCTCCATGCCCGCCCGTATCACATCTTGTATCCAAGCTAGAGGCGGTACAACAGGGTACTAGAGCCTCCATGCCCGCCCATATCACATCTTGTATCCAAGCTAGTGGCGGTACAACAGGGTACTAGAGCCTCCATGCCTGCCTGTATCACATCTTGTATCCAAGCTAGAGGTGGTACAACAGGGTACTAGAGCCTCCATGCCCGCCCGTATCACATCTTGTATCCAAGTTAGAGGCGGTAAAACAGGGTACTAGAGCCTCCATGCCCCTCGTATCACATCTTGTATCCAAGCTAGAGGCGGTACAACAGGGTACTAGAGCCTCCATGCCCATCCGTATCACATCTTGTATCCAAGCTGGAGGCGGTAAAACAGGGTACTAGAGCCTCCATGCCCGCCCGTTTCACATCTTTTATCCAAGCTAGAGGCGGTACAACAGGGTACTAGAGCCTCCATGCCCGCCGGTATCACATCTTGTATCCAAGCTAGAGGCAGTACAACAGGGTACTAGAGCCTCCATGCCCGCCCGTATCACATCTTGTATCCAAGCTAGAGGTGGTACAACAGGGTACTAGAGCCTCCATGCCCGCCCGTATCACATCTTGTATCCAAGCTAGAGGTGGTACAACAGGGTACTAGAGCCTCCATGCCCGCCCGTATCACATCTTGTATCCAAGCTAGAGGTGGTACAACAGGGTACTAGAGCTTCCATGCCCGCCCGTATCACATCTTGAATCCAAGCTAGAGGCGGTACAACAGGGTACTAGAGCCTCCATGCCCGCCCATATTACATCTTGTATCCAAGCTAGAGGCGGTACAACAGGGTACTAGAGCCTCCATGCCCGCCCGTATCACATCTTGTATCCAAGCTAGAGGTGGTACAACAGGGTACTAGAGCCTCCATGCCCGTATCACATCTTGTATCCAAGCTAGAGGGGGTACAACAGGGTACTAGAGCCTCCATGCCCGCCCGTATCACATCTTGTATCCAAGCTAGAGGCGGTACAACAGGGTACTAGAGCCTCCATGCCCGCCCGTATCACATCTTGTATCCAAGCTAGAGGCGGTACAACAGGTTCTACATTATATGTTAGTGGAAGACTCGAGGAAAACTATGAAGGATAAAGCTGAGTGGATCCCGGCCACTTCCATAATTGTAAAGTATTGTATCTCCAGAATAAGCCCCAGATACAATGTTGCCGTGGCTGAACTGAAATGTATAGGCCAGAGGAGTCATAATGAGATCTCAGAGCCCCAATACTGGTGGAGCGCTCAAAACCAAACTGAACCTCCCTTAGCCTGGTCAGACATATCAGGGGATGCAGAAGAAAGGCTTACCCCATGCTGCCCAGAATATGTCTTGACTACAAGGTCTTCCTTCTTTCTGCCTCTGAGATGAGGAGATTCATTGGGAAATACCAGCATTTACAGGCCACTGTTAGCTCTGGCAGACGTGGGCGTCGTTCTCTGAATCTGTGACTGCCTTTTTCCAGCACTGCCATGTTTAAGTTAGTTCTGCCTCTTCCACCCAGCTGCAGATTGTTGGTCATCTCTGCACCACTATATGGAGGCCTCAGAGCTGACAGCCCCTGCTGCAGTGTTGGTGTATGAGCCCTCGTATTCGCACGGTTTGCAGCTGCTGCGGTTTGTTCCTGTGTTTGCAGTTTATGCTTGGTCTTCAGTTTGCTCCAGTACTCCCAGCCTGGTCCTGAACTTGCTCACTCCTTGGCTCTGCAGATGACGTGGTGTTATCTAACTTCCTGGTGATCAGTCCTGACAGGGTTAATCAGCACCTAGGGTCCCGCGCAGGGCCGCCCTTGTCAGGGCGAATTCTCTGCTATTTATAGGAAGGGACTATCCATCTCCTGCTTCCAGCATAGAGCTAGATCCCCTTAGTCACCTTTGCATTCTAAGCTATGCCTCCAGTGGTGAGCATCTGGGTTTCTGGAGTCGGCTATCTGCCCTGCCGGTCTGATCCATCTACTAGTTGGTCAACACAGCGGATCCACATCAAGTCCCCAACATCAACTTCACGTGTCCAAAAGGGACTTGAGAATAGAAAGATGCTGAATGATCCTATACTCTGACCCTGCTTCTGGGGCCGGGGATGGCTCAGGGGGACCTAGCACTCCTGTATACATGCTGAGCCGCATCATCAGGGGCATCATAACCAATCAGACTGCAAAAGCTTTAAGGACCCTTGCAGAAGAGCATAATGAGATTCACAGCGGAATCTACCGGAAGCGCTCGGCTACAGACTGATGATGAGAGAAGAACCACAGACCGGATGTAGACTCAAATGCAGAAGAACGAAGAGTGTCAGCAGCACCAGGAAAACCAATGTGGGCAGGGCCAGCCAGATAAGAGCCCAAGCCGCACTCCCACAGAAGTCCATGTAACCTAGGAGAAACTCCTGGCAGCATGTAGAGGTGCTAGATAACATGTACTCCTCCTGCCCCCATCACAGCCAGCGCCGTGAGGCCTTCCTCCAGCCTAGCAGCCATATTGACAACATCATCGTATATAGTAAATCACATATGCCCAATAATTAGTGTCAGCCAATTGCATCGCAAGAATCCGCTCTTTTCTCACCGTGGACACGTTAAAAACGCTCCCTGTCGCCCTCATCCACTCCCGGCTCGATTATTACAACCCGCTGCTGATCGGCCCCCCGCACCAGACTCTACCCTCTCCAATCCATCCTGAATGCAGCAGCCAGGCTCATCTTCCTGTCCAGCCGCTACTCGGACGCCTCTGCCCTGTGCCGGTCACTGCCAGGCTGCCCGTTACATACAGAATACAGTTCACACTCACCACCCTCATCCATAAAGCCCTCCACAGCGCAGCGCCCCCTATATTGTATTCCTCATCCACAGCGCAGCGCCCCCTATATTGTATCCCTCATCCACAGCACAGCACCCCCTATATTTTATCCCTCATCCACAGCGCAGCGCCCCCCTATATTGTATCCCTCATCCACAGCGCAGCGCCCCCCTATATTGTATCCCTCATCCACAGCACAGCGCCCCCTATATTGTATCCCTCATCCACAGTGCAGTGCCCCCCTATATTGTATCCCTCATCCACAGTGCAGCGCCCCCCTATATTGTATCCCTCATCCACAGCACAGCGCCCCCCTATATTGTATCCCTCATCCACAGCGCAGCGCCCCCTATATTGTATCCCTCATCCACAGCACAGCGCCCCCCTATATTGTATCCCTCATCCACAGCGCAGCGCCCCCCTATATTGTATCCCTCATCCACAGTGCAGCGCCCCCTATATTGTATCCCTCATCCACAGCGCAGCACCACCCTATATTGTATCCCTCATCCACAGCGCAGCGCCCCCCTATATTGTATCCCTCATCCACAGCGCAGCGCCCCCCTACATTGTATCCCTCATCCACAGCATAGCGCCCCCTATATTGTATCCCTCATCCACAGTGCAGCGCCCCCCTATATTGTATCCCTCATCCACAGCGCAGCGCCCCCCTATATTGTATCCCTCATCCACAGTGCAGCGCCCCCTATATCGCCTCCCTCATCTCAATCCATCACCCAGCCCGGGCTCTCCGCTCTGCTAACGAAACCAGACTGAGCGCCCCTTTAATTCAAACTTCTCATTCCCGCCTCCAAGACTTCTCCAGAGCAGCACCGGTCCTCTGGAACGCACTACCAAAGGTTACCCGAGCAATCCAGGACTCGCAGAACTTCAGGCGTGCTCTAAAAACGCACCTCTTCAGGGAGGCATACCGCATTCCCTAAACAAACCCCTCTGTACTCCGCCTGATAACATGCTCCCTGACCTACTGACTGCAATCCCTGCTAGCCATCATAAACCGCTCCTGCAGTCATACTGTTTCTGCCGTCACACGGCCAAATGTCTGACCATTGTCTATGTGTATAGCATCGCTCACTCTCCACCCCGCCATACCTGCACATCTCCACCCCCCCATACCGTGCACATCTCCACCCCCCATACCGTGCCCATCTCCACCTCGCCATACCGTGCACATCTCCACCCCCCCATACCGGGCACATCTCCACCCCCCATACCGTGCCCATCTCCACCTCGCCATACCGTGCACATCTCCACCCCCCCATACCGGGCACATCTCCACCCCCCATACCGTGCCCATCTCCACCCCCCCATACCGGGCACATCTCCACCCCCCCATACCGGGCACATCTCCACCCCCCATACCGTGCCCATCTCCACCCCCCCATACCGGGCACATCTCCACCCCCCCATACCGTGCACATCTCCACCCCCCCATACCGTGCACATCTCCACCCCCCCATACCGGGCACATCTCCACCCCCCATACCGTGCCCATCTCCACCCCCCCATACCGTGCACATCTCCACCCCCCCATACCGTGCACATCTCCACCCCGCCATACCGGGCACATCTCCAGCCCCTTTACCTTCTGTATCACCCCATTACTTGTAGTATGTAAGCTGGTTGGAGCCGGACCCGCACCCCTATTATCTCCATCAGCTGATTACTATATGTAACCGTGGTTCTGTAATGTTTGTACGTTTGTCTTTCTGTATCCCCCCTGTCTATGTAAGCGCTGCGGAATATGTTGGCGCTATACAAATAAAGTTTATTATTATTATTATTATTAATTGCAGTGAAGTGGTAATCAGAACCCGCCCACTGCCACGAGTTCCGTGTGTCCATTATAATGTAGCCAACCCATGGTAAGTACCTGGAGGTCGGCATCTCATACAGCTCCAGCGTGTGGTCAAACCGCAACACAGAAGCAAAACATCAGAGTGAGCAGCCACATACTGCAACAATGTATCCATCTGTCACCCATCTGCTCCGCCTCCTGTGGCCTGTAGGGGCAGCAGGCAGTTAGATACTTTTCTCAATGTGCGGCCAAACAGCCCATCACATCGCCCAATACACTCCAGTTAGTGTGTCCCATATCTACATAGAGCATCCCTGCTATCAGCCGTGTCTGGGTGGGGGAGGGGACTGTAGGACAGGTGAGTACAAGCTATTACTCCCTGCTATCAGCCGTGTCAGGGTGGGGGAGGGGACTGTAGGACAGGTGAGTACAAGCTATTACTCCCTGTTATCAGCCATGTCAGGGTGGGGGAGGGGACTGTAGGACAGGTGAGTACAAGCTACTACTCCATGTTATCAGCCATGTCAGGGTGGGGGAGGGGACTGTAGGACAGGTGAGTACAAGCTATTACTCCCTGCTATCAGCCGTGTCAGGGTGCGGGAGGGGACTGTAGGACAGGTGAGTACAAGCTATTACTCCCTGCTATCAGCCATGTCAGGGTGGGGGAGGGGACTGTAGGACAGGTGAGTACAAGCTATTACTCCCTGTTATCAGCCATGTCAGGGTGGGGGAGGGGACTGTAGGACAGGTGAGTACAAGCTATTACTCCCTGCTATCAGCCGTGTCAGGGTGGGGGAGGGGACTGTAGGACAGGTGAGTACAAGCTATTACTCCCTGTTATCAGCCATGTCAGGGTGGGGGAGGGGACTGTAGGACAGGTGAGTACAAGCTATTACTCCCTGTTATCAGCCATGTCAGGGTGGGGGAGGGGACTGTAGGACAGGTGAGTACAAGCTATTACTCCCTGTTATCAGCCATGTCAGGGTGGGGGAGGGGACTGTAGGACAGGTGAGTACAAGCTATTACTCCCTGTTATCAGCCATGTCAGGGTGGGGGAGGGGACTGTAGGACAGGTGAGTGCAAGCTATTACTCCCTGTTATCAGCCATGTCAGGGTGGGGGAGGGGACTGTAGGGAGGTGAGTACAGTCTATTACTCCCTGTTATCAGCCATGTCAGGGTGGGGGAAGGGACTGTAGGACAGGTGAGTACAAGCTATTACTCCCTGTTATCAGCCATGTCAGGGTGGGGGAGGGGACTGTAGGACAGGTGAGTACAAGCTATTACTCCCTGTTATCAGCCATGTCAGGGTGGGGGAGGGGACTGTAGGACAGGTGAGTACAAGCTATTACTCCCTGTTATCAGCCATGTCAGGGTGGGGGAGGGGACTGTAGGGAGGTGAGTACAGTCTATTACTCCCTGTTATCAGCCATGTCAGGGTGGGGGAGGGGACTGTAGGGAGGTGAGTACAGTCTATTACTCCCTGTTATCAGCCATGTTAGGGTGGGGGAGGGGACTGTAGGGAAGTGAATACAGTCTATTACTCCCTGTTATCAGCCATGTCAGGGTGGGGGAGGGGACTGTAGGACAGGTGAGTACAAGCTATTACTCCCTGTTATCAGCCATGTTAGGGTGGGGGAGGGGACTGTAGGGAGGTGAGTACAGTCTATTACTCCCTGTTATCAGCCATGTCAGGGTGGGGGAGGAAACTGTAGGGAGGTGAGTACAGTCTATTACTCCCTGTTATCAGCCATGTCAGGGTGAGGACTGTAGGGAGGTGAGTACAGTCTATTACTCCCTGTTATCAGCCGTGTCAGGGTGGGGGAGGGGACTGTAGGACAGGTGAGGAGTACAGTCTATTACTTCCTGCTATCAGCCATGTCAGGGTGGAGGAGGGGACTGTAGGACAGGTGAGTACAGTATATTACTCTCTGTTATCAGCCATGTCAGGGTGGGGGAGGGGACTGTAGGGGGGCGTGTACAGGTTATTACTCTTTGTTGTCACCCATGTCAGGGTGGGGGAGGGGACTGTAGGATAGATGAGGAGTACAGTCTATTACTCCCTGTTATCAGCCATGTCAGGGTGGGGACTGTAGGGAGGTGAGTACAGTCTATTACTCCCTGTTATGAGCCATGTCAGGGTCAGGGAGGGGACTGTAGGACAGGTGAGTACAAGCTATTACTCCCTGTTATCAGCCATGTCAGGGTGGGGGAGGGGACTGTAGGACAGGTGAGTACAAGCTATTACTCCCTGTTATCAGCTATGTGAGTGTGGGGGAGGGGACTGTAGAACAGGTGAGTACAGTCTATTACTCCCTGTTATCAGCCAAGTCAGGGTGCGGAAGGGGACTGTAGGGAGTTGAGTACAGTCTATTACTCCCTGTTATCACCCATATCAGGGTGGGGGAGGGGACTGTAGGACTGGTGAGTACAAGCTATTACTCCTTGCTATCAGCCATATCAGGGTGGAGGAGGGGACTGTATGACAGGTGAGGAGTACAGTCTATTACTCCCTGTTATCAGCCATGTCAGGGTGGTGGAGGGGACTGTAGGATAGGTGAGCACAGTCTATTACTCTCTGTTATCAGCCATGTCAGTCAGGGGGAGGGGACTGTAGGACAGGTGAGGGGTACAGTCTATTACTCCCTGCTATCAGCCATGTCAGGGTAGGGGAGGGGACGGTAGGACAGATGAGTACAGTCCATTACTCCCTGTTATCAGCCATGTCAGGGTGGGGAAGGGGACTCTAGGATAGGTGAGCACAGTCTATTACTCTCTGTTATCAGCCATGTCAGATTCATGCCACACTTCAGGGACCCCCTACTCTGTTCTCATCATGTGTCATTGACATTGGATGATTATTGTTACACAAGAGACTGTTGGGTCCGTGGCCTCAACAGAAAGCAGTCTGTAGGAATGTATCCTTCACCAAAGCATCCAAAAGGGGGTTAGGAAGTGACATTGCAGACCAGAGCTGTCACATCCCTCATACACTGCCCGCAGCTGTCACATCCCTCATACACTGCCCGCAGCTGTCACATCCCTCATACACTGCCCGGAGCTGTCACATGCCTTATACACTGCCCGCAGCTGTCACATCCCTCATACACTGCCCGCAGCTGTCACATCCCTCATACACTGCCCGCAGCTGTCACATCCCTCATACACTGCCCGGAGCTGTCACATCCCTTATACACTGCCCGCAGCTGCCACATCCCTCATACACTGCCCGCAGCTGTCACATCCCGCATACACTGCCCGCAGCTGTCACATCCCTCATACACTGCCCGCAGCTGTCACATCCCGCATACACTGCCCGCAGCTGTCACATCCCTCATACACTGCCCGCAGCTGTCACATCCCTCATACACTGCCCGCAGCTGTCACATCCCTCATACACTGCCCGCAGCTGTCACATCCCTCATACACTGCCCGCAGCTGTCACATCCCTCATACACTGCCCGGAGCTGTCACATCCCTTATACACTGCCCGCAGCTGTCACATCCCTCATACACTGCCCGCAGCTGTCACATCCCTCATACACTGCCCGCAGCTGTCACATCCCTCATACACTGCCCGCAGCTGTCACATCCCGCATACACTGCCCGCAGCTGTCACATCCCTCATACACTGCCCGGAGCTGTCACATGCCTTATACACTGCCCGCAGCTGTCACATCCCTCATACACTGCCCGGAGCTGTCACATCCCTTATACACTGCCCGCAGCTGTCACATCCCTCATACACTGCCCGGAGCTGTCACATCCCTTATACACTGCCCGCAACTGTCACAACCCTCATACACTGCCCGCAGCTGTCACATCCCTCATACACTGCCCGCAGCTGTCACATCCCTCATACACTGCCCGCAGCTGTCACATCCCTCATACACTGCCCGGAGCTGTCACATCCCTAATACACTGCCCGCAGCTGTCACATCCCTCATACACTGCCCGCAGCTGTCACATCCCTCATACACTGCCCGGAGCTGTCACATCCCTAATACACTGCCCGCAGCTGTCACATCCCTCATACACTGCCCGCAGCTGTCACATCCCTCATACACTGCCCGCAGCTGTCACATCCCTCATACACTGCCCGCAGCTGTCACATCCCTCATACACTGCCCGGAGCTGTCACATCCCTAATACACTGCCCGCAGCTGTCACATCCCTCATACACTGCCCGCAGCTGTCACATCCCTCATACACTGCCCGCAGCTGTCACATCCCTCATACACTGCCCGCAGCTGTCACATCCCTCATACACTGCCCGGAGCTGTCACATGCCTTATACACTGCCCGCAGCTGTCACATCCCTCATACACTGCCCGGAGCTGTCACATCCCTTATACACTGCCCGCAGCTGTCACATCCCTCATACACTGCCCGGAGCTGTCACATCCCTTATACACTGCCCGCAACTGTCACAACCCTCATACACTGCCCGGAGCTGTCACATCCCTAATACACTGCCCGCAGCTGTCACATCCCTCATACACTGCCCGCAGCTGTCACATCCCTCATACACTGCCCGCAGCTGTCACATCCCTCATACACTGCCCGGAGCTGTCACATCCCTAATACACTGCCCGCAGCTGTCACATCCCTCATACACTGCCCGCAGCTGTCACATCCCTCATACACTGCCCGCAGCTGTCACATCCCTCATACACTGCCCGCAGCTGTCACATCCCTCATACACTGCCCGGAGCTGTCACATCCCTTATACACTGCCCGCAGCTGTCACATCCCTCATACACTGCCCGCAGCTGTCACATCCCTCATACACTGCCCGGAGCTGTCACATCCTTTATACACTGCCCACAGCTGTCACATCTCTCATACACTGCCAGGAGCTGTCACATCTCTCATACACTGCCAGGAGCTGTCACATCCCTCATACACTGCCAGGAGCTGTCACATCCCTCATACACTGCCAGGAGTTGTCACATCCCTCATACACTGCCGGAAGCTCTCACATCCCTCATACACTGCCCGGAGCTGTCACATCCCTCATACACTGCCCGGAGCTGTCACATCCCTCATACACTGCCCGGAGCTGTCACATCCCTCATACACTGCCCGGAGCTGTCACATCCCTCATACACTGCCCGGAGCTGTCACATCCCTCATACACTGCATGCAGCTGTCACATCCCTCATACACTGCCCAGAGCTACCACATCCCTCATACACTGCATGCAGCTGTCACATCCCTCGTACACTGTCCGGAGCTGTCACATCCCTCATACACTGCCCGGAGCTGTCACATCTCTCATACACTGCGAGGAGCTGTCACAGGTCTCATACACTGCGAGGAGCTGTCACATCCCTCATACACTGCCAGGAGCTGTCACCTCCCTTACACACTGCCTAGAGTTGTCTCATCCCTTATACACTGCCCGGAGCTGTCGCATCCCTTATACACTGCCCGGAGCTGTCATATCCCTTATACACTGCCCGCAGCTGTCACATCCCTCATACACTGCCCGCAGCTGTCACATCCCTCATACACTACCCGCAGCTGTCACATCCCTCATACACTGCCCAGAGCCGCCACATCCCTCATACACTGCCCGGAGCTGTCACATCTCTCATACACTGCGAGGAACTGTCACAGGTCTCATACACTGCGAGGAGCTGTCACATCCCTCATACACTGCCAGGAGCTGTCACATCCCTCATACACTGCCAGGAGCTGTCACCTCCCTTACACACTGCCTAGAGTTGTCTCATCCCTTATACACTGCCCGGAGCTGTCGCATCCCTTATACACTGCCCGAGGCTGTCATATCCCTTATACACTGCAAGGAGCTGTCACATCCCTCATACACTGCCCGGAGCTGTCACATCCCTTATACACTGCCCGGAGGTGTCACATCCCTTATACACTGCCTGCAGCTGTCACATCCCTCATACACTGCCTGCAGCTGTCACATCCCTCATACACTGCCCAGAGCTGCCACATCCCTCATACACTGCAGGCAGCTGTCACATCCCTTATACACTGCCCGGAGCTGTCACATCCCTCATACACTGTCAGGAGCTGTCACACCCCTCATACACTGCCAGGAGCTGTCACATCCCTTATACACTGCCCGGAGCTGTCACAGCCCTCATACACTGCCCGGAGCTGTCATATCCCTCATACACTGCCCGGAGCTGTCACATCCCTTATACACTGCCCGGAGCGGACACATCCCTTATACACTGCCTGCAGCTGTCACATCCCTCATACACTGCCTGCAGCTGTCACATCCGTCATACACTGCCTGCAGCTGTCACATCCCTCATACACTGCCTGCAGCTGTCACATCCCTCATACACTGCCCAGAACTGCCACATCCCTCAAACACTGCAGGCAGCTGTCACATCCCTTATACACTGCCCAGAACTGTCACATCCCTCATACACTGCCAGGAGCTGTCACATCCCTTATACACTACCCAGAGCTGTCACATCCCTTATACACTGCCCGGAGCTGTCACATCCCTCATACACTGCCCGCAGCTGTCACATCCCGCATACACTGCCCGGAGCTGTCACATCCCTCATACACTGCCCAAAGCTGTCACATCCCTCATACACTGCCCAAAGCTGTCACATCCCTCATACACTGCCCAAAGCTGTCACATCCCTCATACACTACCCGCAGCTGTCACATCCCTCATACAATGCCCGCAGCTGTCACATCCCTCATACACTGCCCGGAGCTGCCACATCCCTCATACACTGCCCGGAGATGTCACATCTCTCATACACTGCCAGGAGCTGTCACAGGTCTCATACACTGCGAGGAGCTGTCACATCCCTAATACACTGCCAGGAGCTGTCACATCCCTCATACACTGCCAGGAGCTGTCACCTCCCTTACACACTGCCTAGAGTTGTCTTATGCCTTATACACGGCCCGGAGCTGTCGCATCCCTTATACGCTGCCCGGAGCGGTCGCATCCCTTATACACTGCCCGGAGCTGTCTCATCCCTTATACACTGCCCGCAGCTGTCACATCCCTTATACACTGCCCGGAGCTGTCACAACCCTCATACACTGCCCGGAGCTGTTACATCCCTCATACACAGCCCGCAGCTGTCACATCCCTCATACACTGCCGGGAGCTGTCACATCCCTCATACACTGCCCGCAGCTGTCACATCCCTCATACACTGCCCAGAGCTGCCACATCCCTCATACACTGCCCAGAGCTGTCACATCTCTCATACACTGCCCGGAGCTGTCACATCCCTCATATACTGCCAGGAGCTGTCACATCCCTCATACACTACCCGGAGCTGTCACAACCCTCATACACTACCCGGAGCTGTCACATCCCTCATACACAGCCCGCAGCTGTCACATCCCTCATACACTGCCGGGAGCTGTCACATCCCTCATACACTGCCCGCAGCTGTCACATCCCTCATACACTGCCCGCAGCTGTCACATCCCTCATACACTGCCCAGAGCTGCCACATCCCTCATACACTGCCCGGAGCTGTCACAACTCTCATACACTGCCCGGAACTGTCACATCCCTCATACACTGCCAGGAGCTGTCACATCCCTCATACACTGCCAGGAGCTGCCACATCCCTTATACACTGTCTAGAGTTGTCACCTCCCTCATACACTGCCCGGAGCTGTCACAACCTTTTTACACTGCCCGCAGCTGTCACAATTTTTTATACACTGCCAGGAGCTGTCACCTCCCTTATACACTGCCCGCAGCTGTCACAACCTTAATACACGGCCCGGAGCTGTCACATGTTTTATACGCTGCCAGGAGCTGTCACCTCACTTATAAACTGCCCAGAGATGTCACCTCCCTTTATACACTGCCCGGAGCTGTTACATCCCTTATACACTGCCCGGAGCTGTCACATCCCTTATACACTGCCTGAAGCTGTCACCTCCCTTATACACTGCCCGGAGCTGTCACCTCCCTTATACACTGCCCGGAGCTGTCACCTCCCTTATACACTGCCCGTAGCTGTCACCTCCCCTATACACTGCCCGTAGCTGTCACCTCCCTTATACACTGCCCGGAGCTGTCACATCTCTTAAACACTGCCCAGAGCTGTCACCTCCCTTATACACTGCCCGGAGCTGTCACATCCCTCATACACTGCCCAGAGCTGTCACATCCCTCATACACTGCCCAGAGCTGTCACATCCCTCATACACTGCCCAGAGCTGTCACATCCCTCATACACTGGCCGGAGCTGTCACATCCCTCATACACTGCCCGGAGATGTCACATCCCTCATACACTGCCCGCAGCTGTCACATCCCTCATACACTGCCCGCAGCTGTCATATCCCTCATACACTGCCCGCAGCTGTCACATCCCTTATACACTGCCCAGAGCTGCCACATCCTTCATACACTGCAGGCAGCTGTCACATCCCTTATACACTGCCCGCAGCTGTCACATCCCTCATACAATGCCCGCAGCTGTCACATCCCTCATACACTGCCCAGAGCTGTCAGATCCCTTATACACTGCCCGGAGCTGTCACATCCCTCATACACTGCCCGGAGCTGTCACATCCCTCTTACACTGCCCGCAGCTGTCACATCCGTCATACACTGCCCGCAGCTGTCACATCCCTCATACAATGCCCGCAGCTGTCACATCCCTCATACACTGCCCAGAGCTGCCACATCTCTCATACACTGCCAGGAGCTGTCACAGGCCTCATACACTGCGAGGAGCTGTCACATCCCTCATACAATGCCCGCAGCTGTCACATCCCTCATACACTGCCCAGAGCTGCCACATCCCTCTTACACTGCCCGGAGCTGTCACATCTCTCATACACTGCGAGGAGCTGTCACCTCCCTTACACACTGCTCGAAGTTGTCACCTCCATTATACACTGCCTAGAGTTGTCTCTTCCCTTATACACTGCCCGGAGCTGTCACCTCCCATATACACTGCCCGCAGCTGTCTCATCCCTTATACACTGCCCGCAGCTGTCACATCCCTTATACACTGCCCAGAGCTGTCACATCTTTCATACACTGCCCGCAGCTGTCACATCCCTCATACAATGCCCGCAGCTGTCACATCCCTCATACACTGCCCAGAGCTGCCACATCCCTGTTACACTGCCGGGAGCTGTCACATCCCTCATACACTGCCCGGAGCTGTCACATCCCTTATACACTGCCCAGAGCTGTCACATCCCTTATACACTGCCCGCAGCTGTCACATCCCTCATACACTGCCCAGAGCTGCCACATCCCTCATACACTGCCCATAGCCGTCACATCCCTCATACACTGCCCGGAGCTGTCACATCTCTCAAACACTGCCCGGAGCTGTCACATCTCTCATACACTGCCCATAGCTGTCACATCCCTCATACACTGCCCAGAGCTGCCACATCCCTCATACACTGCCCATAGCTGTCACATCCCTCATACACTGCCCAGAGCTGCCACATCCCTCATACACTGCCCGGAGCTGTCACATCTCTCATACACTGCCAGGAGCTGTCACAGGCCTCATACACTGCGAGGAGCTGTCACGTCCCTCATACGCTGCCTGGAGCTGTCACAATTTTTTATACACTGCCAGGAGCTGTCACAACCCTCATACACTGCCCGAAGCTGTCACCTCCCTTCTACACTGCCCGCAGCTGTCACAGCCTATGTACACTGCCCGGAGCTGTCACATTTTTTATACACTGCCCGGAGCTGTCACATCCCTCATACACTGCCCGGAGCTGTCACATCCCTTATACACTGCCCGGAGCTGTCACATCCCTTATACACTGCCCATAGCTGTCACCTCCCTTATACACTGCCCGTAGCTGTCACCTCCCTTATACACTGCCCGCAGCTGTCACATCCCTTAAACACAGCCCGGAGCTGTCACATCCCTTATACACTGCCCGGAGCTGTCACATCCCTTATACACTGCCCGGAGCTGTCACCTCCCTTATACACTGCCCATAGCTGTCACCTCCCTTATACACTGCCCGTAGCTGTCACCTCCCTTATACACATCCCGCATCTGTCACATCCCTTAAACACAGCCCGGAGCTGTCACAGCCCTTATACACTGCCCGGAGCTGTCACCTCCCTTATACACTGCCCGGAGCTGACACATCCCTTATACACTGCCCAGAGCTGTCACAGCCCTTATACACTGCACGGAGCTGTCACATCCCTTATACACTGCCCAGAGCTGTCACATCCCTCATACACTGCCCGGAGCTGTCACAGCCCTTATACACTGCCCGGAGCTGTCACCTCCCTTATACACTGCCCATAGCTGTCACCTCCCTTATACACTGCCCGTAGCTGTCACCTCCCTTATACACTGCCCGCAGCTGTCACATCCCTTAAACACAGCCCGGAGCTGTCACATCCCTTATACACTGCCCGGAGCTGTCATATCCCTTATACACTGCCCGGAGCTGTCACCTCCCTTATACACTGCCCATAGCTGTCACCTCCCTTATACACTGCCCGTAGCTGTCACCTCCCTTATACACTGCCCGCAGCTGTCACATCCCTTAAACACAGCCCGGAGCTGTCACAGCCCTTATACACTGCCCGGAGCTGTCACCTCCCTTATACACTGCCCGGAGCTGACACATCCCTTATACACTGCCCGGCGCTATCACAGCCCTTATACACTGCACGGAGCTGTCACATCCCTTATACACTGCCCAGAGCTGTCACATCCCTCATACACTGCCCGGAGCTGTCACAGCCCTTATACACTGCCCGGAGCTGTCACAGCCCTTATACACTGCCCGGAGCTGTCAAAGCCCTCATAAACTGCCCGGAGCTGTCACATCCTTTATAGACTGCCCGGAGCTGTCACATCCCTTATAGACTGCGAGGAGCTGTCACATCCCTCATACACTGCCCGGAGCTGTCACATCCTTTATACACTGCCCAGAGCTGTCACATCCCTTATATACTGCCAGGAGCTGTCACCTCCCTTATACACTGCCCGCAGCTGTCATATCCCTCATACACTGCCCACAGCTGTTACATCCCTTATACACTGCCCGCAGCTGTCACATCCCTCATACACTGCCCATAGCTGTCACATCCCTCATACACTGCCCAGAGCTGCCACATCCCTCATACACTGCCCATAGCTGTCACATCCCTCATACACTGCCCGGAGCTGTCACATCTCTCAAACACTGCCCGGAGCTGTCACATCTCTCATACACTGCCCATAGCTGTCACATCCCTCATACACTGCCCGGAGCTGCCACATCCCTCATACACTGCCCGGAGCTGTCACATCTCTCATACACTGCCCATAGCTGTCACAGGCCTCATACACTGCGAGGAGCTGTCACGTCCCTCATACGCTGCCTGGAGCTGTCACAATTTTTTATACACTGCCAGGAGCTGTCACAACCCTCATACACTGCCCGAAGCTGTCACCTCCCTTCTACACTGCCCGCAGCTGTCACAACCTTTGTACACTGCCCGGAGCTGTCACATTTTTTATACACTGCCCGGAGCTGTCATATCCCTCATACACTGCCCGGAGCTGTCACATCCCTTATACACTGCCCGGAGCTGTCACATCCCTTATACACTGCCCGTAGCTGTCACATCCCTTATTCACTGCCTGAAGCTGTCACCTCACTTATACACTGCCCGTAGCTGTCACCTCCCTTATACACTGCCCGCAGCTGTCACATCCCTTAAACACAGCCCGGAGCTGTCACATACCTTATACACTGCCCGTAGCTGTCACAGCCCTTATACACTGCCTGGAGCTGTCACCTCCCTTATACACTGCCCGGAGCTGTCACCTCCCTTATACACTGCCCATAGCTGTCACATCCCTCATACACTGCCCAGAGCTGCCACATCCCTCATACACTGCCCATAGCTGTCACATCCCTCATACACTGCCCGGAGCTGTCACATCTCTCAAACACTGCCCGGAGCTGTCACATCTCTCATACACTGCCCATAGCTGTCACATCCCTCATACACTGCCCAGAGCTGCCACATCCCTCATACACTGCCCGGAGCTGTCACATCTCTCATACACTGCCCATAGCTGTCACAGGCCTCATACACTGCGAGGAGCTGTCACGTCCCTCATACGCTGCCTGGAGCTGTCACAATTTTTTATACACTGCCAGGAGCTGTCACAACCCTCATACACTGCCCGAAGCTGTCACCTCCCTTCTACACTGCCCGCAGCTGTCACAACCTTTGTACACTGCCCGGAGCTGTCACATTTTTTATACACTGCCCGGAGCTGTCACATCCCTCATACACTGCCCGGAGCTGTCACATCCCTTATACACTGCCCGGAGCTGTCACATCCCTTATACACTGCCCGTAGCTGTCACATCCCTTATTCACTGCCTGAAGCTGTCACCTCCCTTATACACTGCCCGTAGCTGTCACCTCCCTTATACACTGCCCGCAGCTGTCACATCCCTTAAACACAGCCCGGAGCTGTCACATACCTTATACACTGCCCGTAGCTGTCACAGCCCTTATACACTGCCTGGAGCTGTCACCTCCCTTATACACTGCCCGGAGCTGTCACCTCCCATATACACTGCCCGGAGCTGTCACATCCCTTATACACTGCCCGGAGCTGTCACATCCCTCATACACTGCCCGTAGCTGTCACATCCCTCATACACTGCCAGGAGCTGTCACAGCCCTTATACACTGCCCGAAGCTGTCAAAGCCCTTATACACTGCCCGGAGCTGTCACATCCCTTATAGACTGCCCGGAGCTGTCACATCCCTTATAGACTGCGAGGAGCTGTCACATCCTTCATACGCTGCCCGGAGCTGTCACATCCTTTATACACTGCCCAGAGCTGTCACATCCCTTATATACTGCCAGGAGCTGTCACCTCCCTTATTCTATGCCCGGAGCTGTCACATCCTTTATACACTGCCCGGAGCTGTCACATCCTTCATATACTGCCCGGAGCTGTCACCTCCCTTATACACTGCCCGGAGCTGTCACCTCCCTTATACACTGCCCATAGCTGTCACCTCCCTTATACACTGCCCGGAGCTGTCACATCCCTTATACACTGCCCATAGCTGTCACCTCCCTTATACACTGCCCGGAGCTGTCACCTCCCTTATACACTGCTCGCAGCTGTCACATCCCTTATACACTGCCCGCAGCTGTCACATCCCTTATACACTGCCCGCAGCTGTCAACTCCCTTATACACTGCCCGGAGCTGTCACATCCCTTATACACTGCCCGCAGCTGTCAACTCCCTTATACACTGCCCGCAGCTGTCACATCCCTTATACACTGCCCGCAGCTGTCACATCCCTTATACACTGCCCGCAGCTGTCAACTCCCTTATACACTGCCCGCAGCTGTCACATCCCTTATACACTGCCCGGAGCTGTCACATCCCTCATACACTGCCCATAGCTGTCACCTCCCTTATACACTGCCCGGAGCTGTCACCTCCCTTATACACTGCCCGGAGCTGTCAACTCCCTTATACACTGCCCATAGCTGTCACCTCCCTTATACACTGCCCGCAGCTGTCACATCCCTTATACACTGCCCTCAGCTGTCACCTCCCTTATACACTGCCCGCAGCTGTCACATCCCTTATACACTGCCCATAGCTGTCACCTCCCTTATACACTGCCCGCAGCTGTCACCTCCCTTATACGCTGCCCGGAGCTGTCACATCCCTTATACACTGCCCGGAGCTGTCACCTCCCTTATACACTGCCCGGACCTGTCACATCCCTTATACACTGCCCGGAGCTGTCACCTCCCTTATACACTGCCCATAGCTGTCACCTCCCTTATACACTGCCCGGAGCTGTCACCTCCCTTATACACTGCCCGCAGCTGTCACCTCCCTTATACACTGCCCCGAGCTGTCACCTCCATTATACACTGCCCGCAGCTGTCACATCCCTTATACACTGCCCGCAGCTGTCACATCCCTTATACACTGCCCGCAGCTGTCACATCCCTTATACACTGCCCGCAGCTGTCAAATCCGTCATACACTGCCCGGAGCTGTCACATCCCTTATACACTGCCCGCAGCTGTCACCTCCCTTATTCTATGCCCGGAGCTGTCACATCCTTTATACACTGCCTGGAGCTGTCACATCCCTCATACACTGCCCGGAGCTGTCACAGCCCTTATACACTGCCCGGAGCTGTCAAAGCCCTTATACACTGCCCGGAGCTGTCACCTCCCTTATAGACTGCCCGGAGCTGTCACATCCCTTATACACTGCCTGGAGCTGTCACCTCCCTTATACACTGCCTGGAGCTGTCACATCCCTCATACACTGCCCGGAGCTGTCACATCCCTTATACACTACCCGGAGCTGTCACCTCCCTTATACACTACCCGGAGCTGTCACATCCCTCATACACTGACCGGAGCTGTCACCTCCCTTATACACTGCCCGAAGCTGTCACCTCCCTTATACACTGCCCGGAGCTGTCACATCCCTTATCCACTGCCCACAGCTGTCACATCCCTTTTACACTGCCCGCAGCTGTCACATCCCTCATACACTGCCTGCAGCTGTCACATCCCTCATACACTGACCAGAACTGCCACATCCCTCAAACACTGCAGGCAGCTGTCACATCCCTTATACACTGCCCAGAGCTGTCACATCCCTCATACACTGCCAGGAGCTGTCACATCCCTCATACACTACCCGCAGCTGTCACATCCCTCATACAATGCCCGCAGCTGTCACATCCCTCATACACTGCCCAGAGCTGCCACATCCCTCATACACTGCCCGGAGATGTCACATCTCTCATACACTGCCAGGAGCTGTCACAGGTCTCATACACTGCGAGGAGCTGTCACATCCCTAATACACTGCCAGGAGCTGTCACATCCCTCATACACTGCCAGGAGCTGTCACCTCCCTTACACACTGCCTAGAGTTGTCTTATGCCTTATACACGGCCCGGAGCTGTCGCATCCCTTATACACTGCCCGGAGCGGTCGCATCCCTTATACACTGCCCGGAGCTGTCTCATCCCTTATACACTGCCCGCAGCTGTCACATCCCTTATACACTGCCCGGTGCTGTCACAACCCTCATACACGGCCCGGAGCTGTCACATCCCTCATACACAGCCCGCAGCTGTCACATCCCTCATACACTGCCGGGAGCTGTCACATCCCTCATACACTGCCCGCAGCTGTCACATCCCTCATACACTGCCCAGAGCTGTCACCTCCCTTATACACTGCCCGAAGCTGTCACCTCCCTTATACACTGCCCGGAGCTGTCACATCCCTTATCCACTGCCCACAGCTGTCACATCCCTTTTACACTGCCCGCAGCTGTCACATCCCTCATACACTGCCTGCAGCTGTCACATCCCTCATACACTGACCAGAACTGCCACATCCCTCAAACACTGCGGGCAGCTGTCACATCCCTTATACACTGCCCATAGCTGTCACCTCCCTTATACACTGCCCGCAGCTGTCACCTCCCTTATACACTGCCCGGAGATGTCACATCCCTCATACACTGCCGGGAGCTGTCACATCCCTCATACACTGCCCGCAGCTGTCACATCCCTCATACACTGCCCAGAGCTGCCACATCCCTCATACACTGCCCGGAGCTGTCACATCTCTCATACACTGCCCATAGCTGTCACATCCCTCATATACTGCCAAGAGCTGTCACATCCCTCATACACTACCCGGAGCTGTCACAACCCTCATACACTACCCGGAGCTGTCACATCCCTCATACACAGCCCGCAGCTGTCACATCCCTCATACACTGCCGGGAGCTGTCACATCCCTCATACACTGCCCGCAGCTGTCACATCCCTCATACACTGCCCGCAGCTGTCACATCCCTCATACACCGCCCAGAACTGCCACATCCCTCATACACTGCCCGGAGCTGTCACAACTCTCATACACTGCCCGGGACTGTCACATTCCTCATACACTGCCAGGAGCTGTCACATCCCTCATACACTGCCAGGAGCTGCCATATCCCTTATACACTGTCTAGAGTTGTCACCTCCCTCATACACTGCCCGGAGCTGTCCCATCCCTCATACACTGCCCGGAGCTGTCACAACCTTTTTACACTGCCCGGAGCTGTCACAATTTTTTATACACTGCCAGGAGCTGTCACCTCCCTTATACACTGCCCAGAGATGTCACCTCCCTTTATACACTGCCCGGAGCTGTTACATCCCTTATACACTGCCCGGAGCTGTCACATCCCTTATACACTGCCTGAAGCTGCACCTCCCTTATACACTGCCCGCAGCTGTCACCTCCCTTATACACTGCCCGTAGCTGTCACCTCCCTTATACACTGCCCGTAGCTGTCACCTCCCCTATACACTGCCCGTAGCTGTCACCTCCCTTATACACTGCCCGTAGCTGTCACCTCCCTTATACACTGCCCGGAGCTGTCACATCTCTTAAACACTGCCCAGAGCTGTCACCTCCCTTATACACTGCCCGGAGCTGTCACATCCCTTATACACTGCCCAGAGCTGTCACATCCCTCATACACTGGCCGGAGCTGTCACATCCCTCATACACTGCCCGGAGCTGTCACATCCCTCATACACTGCCCGCAGGTGTCACATCCCTCATACACTGCCCGCAGCTGTCACATCCCTAATACACTGCCCGCAGCTGTCACATCCCTTATACACTGCCCAGAGCTGTCACATCCTTCATACACTGCAGGCAGCTGTCACATCCCTTATACACTGCCCGCAGCTGTCACCTCCCTTATACACTGCCCGCAGCTGTCACATCCCTCATACACTGCCCAGAGCTGCCACATCTCTCATACACTGCCAGGAGCTGTCACAGGCCTCATACACTGCGAGGAGCTGTCACATCCCTCATACACTGCCAGGAGCTGTCACATCCCTCATACAATGCCCGCAGCTGTCACATCCCTCATACACTGCCCAGAGCTGCCACATCCCTCTTACACTGCCCGGAGCTGTCACATCTCTCATACACTGTGAGGAGCTGTCACCTCCCTTACACACTGCTCGAAGTTGTCTCATCCCTTATACACTGCCTAGAGTTGTCTCTTCCCTTATACACTGCCCGGAGCTGTCACCTCCCTTATACACTGCCCGCAGCTGTCTCATCCCTTATACACTGCCCACAGCTGTCACATCCCTTATACACTGCCAGGAGCTGTCACATCTTTCATACACTGCCCGCAGCTGTCACATCCCTCATACAATGCCCGCAGCTGTCACATCCCTCATACACTGCCCAGAGCTGCCACATCCCTGTTACACTGCCCGGAGCTGTCACATCCCTCATACACTGCCCGGAGCTGTCACATCCCTTATACACTGCCCAGAGCTGTCACTTCACTTATACACTGCCCGCAGCTGTCACATCCCTCATACACTGCCCAGAGCTGCCACATCCCTCATACACTGCCCATAGCCGTCACATCCCTCATACACTGCCCGGAGCTGTCACATCTCTCATACACTGCCAGGAGCTGTCACAGGCCTCATACACTGCGAGGAGCTGTCACGTCCCTCATACGCTGCCTGGAGCTGTCACAATTTTTTATACACTGCCAGGAGCTGTCACCTCCCTCATACACTGCCCGGAGCTGTCACATCCCTTATACACTGCCCGGAGCTGTCACATCCCTTATACACTGCCCGGAGCTGTCACCTCCCTTATACACTGCCCATAGCTGTCACCTCCCTTATACACTGCCCGTAGCTGTCACCTCCCTTATACACTGCCCGCAGCTGTCACATCCCTTAAACACAGCCCGGAGCTGTCACATACCTTATACACTGCCCATAGCTGTCACAGCCCTTATACACTGCCCGGAGCTGTCACCTCCCTTATACACTGCCCGGAGCTGACACATCCCTTATACACTGCCCAGAGCTGTCACAGCCCTTATACACTGCCCGGCGCTGTCACAGCCCTTATACACTGCCCGGAGCTGTCACATCCCTTATACACTGCCCGGAGCTGTCACATCCCTCATACACTGCCCGGAGCTGTCACATCCCTCATACACTGCCTGGAGCTGTCACAGCCCTTATACACTGCCCGGAGCTGTCAAAGCCCTTATACACTGCCCGGAGCTGTCACATCTCTCATACACTGCCAGGAGCTGTCACAGGCCTCATACACTGCGAGGAGCTGTCACGTCCCTCATACGCTGCCTGGAGCTGTCACAATTTTTTATACACTGCCAGGAGCTGTCACAACCCTCATACACTGCCCGAAGCTGTCACCTCCCTTCTACACTGCCCGCAGCTGTCACAACCTATGTACACTGCCCGGAGCTGTCACATTTTTTATACACTGCCCGGAGCTGTCACATCCCTCATACACTGCCCGGAGCTGTCACATCCCTTATACACTGCCCGGAGCTGTCACCTCCCTTATACACTGCCCATAGCTGTCACCTCCCTTCTACACTGCCCGTAGCTGTCACCTCCCTTATACACTGCCCGCAGCTGTCACATCCCTTAAACACAGCCCGGAGCTGTCACATACCTTATACACTGCCCGTAGCTGTCACAGCCCTTATACACTGCCCGGAGCTGTCACCTCCCTTATACACTGCCCGGAGCTGACACATCCCTTATACACTGCCCAGAGCTGTCACAGCCCTTATACACTGCCCGGCGCTGTCACAGCCCTTATACACTGCCCGGAGCTGTCACATCCCTTATACACTGCCCGGAGCTGTCACATCCCTCATACACTGCCCGGAGCTGTCACAGCCCTTATACACTGCCCGGAGCTGTCAAAGCCCTTATACACTGCCCGGAGCTGTCACATCCCTTATAGACTGCCCGGAGCTGTCACATCCCTTATAGACTGCGAGGAGCTGTCACATCCCTCATACACTGCCCGGAGCTGTCACATCCTTTATACACTGCCCAGAGCTGTCACATCCCTTATATACTGCCAGGAGCTGTCACCTCCCTTATACACTGCCCGCAGCTGTCATATCCCTCATACACTGCCCGCAGCTGTCACATCCCTTATACACTGGACGCAGCTGTCACATCCCTCATACACTGCCCGCAGCTGTCACATCCCTTATACACTGCCCGGAGCTGTCACATCCCTCATACACTGCCCGCAGGTGTCACATCCCTTATACACTGGACGCAGCTGTCACATCCCTCATACACTGCCCGCAGCTGTCACATCCCTTATACACTGCCAGGAGCTGCCACATCCCTGTTACACTGCCCGGAGCTGTCACATCCCTCATACACTGCCCGGAGCTGTCACATCCCTCATACACTGCCCGGAGCTGTCACATCCCTTATACACTGCCCACAGCTGTTACATCCCTTATACACTGCCCGCAGCTGTCACATCCCTCATACACTGCCCATAGCTGTCACATCCCTCATACACTGCCCAGAGCTGCCACATCCCTCATACACTGCCCATAGCTGTCACATCCCTCATACACTGCCCGGAGCTGTCACATCTCTCAAACACTGCCCGCAGCTGTCACATCTCTCATACACTGCCCATAGCTGTCACATCCCTCATACACTGCCCAGAGCTGCCACATCCCTCATACACTGCCCGGAGCTGTCACATCTCTCATACACTGCCCACAGCTGTCACAGGCCTCATACACTGCGAGGAGCTGTCACGTCCCTCATACGCTGCCTGGAGCTGTCACAATTTTTTATACACTGCCAGGAGCTGTCACATCTCTCATACACTGCCCACAGCTGACACAGGCCTCATACACTGCGAGGAGCTGTCACATCCCTCATACACTGCCCGGAGCTGTCACATCCCTTATACACTGCCCGGAGCTGTCACATCCCTTATACACTGCCCGTAGCTGTCACATCCCTTATTCACTGCCTGAAGCTGTCACCTCCCTTATACACTGCCCGTAGCTGTCACCTCCCTTATACACTGCCCGCAGCTGTCACATCCCTTAAACACAGCCCGGAGCTGTCACATACCTTATACACTGCCTGTAGCTGTCACAGCCCTTATACACTGCCTGGAGCTGTCACCTCCCTTATACACTGCCCGGAGCTGACACATCCCTTATACACTGCCCGGAGCTGTCACAGCCCTTATACACTGCCCGGAGCTGTCACATCCCTTATACACTGCCCGGAGCTGTCACAGCCCTTATACACTGCCCGGAGCTGTCAAAGCCCTTATACACTGCCCGGAGCTGTCACATCCCTTATAGACTGCCCGGAGCTGTCACATCCCTTATAGACTGCGAGGAGCTGTCACATCCCTCATACACTGCCCGGAGCTGTCACATCCTTTATACACTGCCCAGAGCTGTCACATCCCTTATATACTGCCCGCAGCTGTCATATCCCTCATACACGGCCCGCAGCTGTCACATCCCTTATACACTGGCCGCAGCTGTCACATCCCTCATACACTGCCCGGAGCTGTCACATCCCTTATACACTGCCCGCAGCTGTCACCTCCCTTATTCTATGCCCGGAGCTGTCACATCCTTTATACACTGCCCGGAGCTGTCACATCCTTCATATACTGCCCGGAGCTGTCACATCCCTTATACACTGCCCTCAGCTGTCACCTCCCTTATACACTGCCCGGAGCTGTCACCTCCCTTATACACTGCCCGGAGCTGTCACATCCCTTATACACTGCCCATAGCTGTCACCTCCCTTATACACTGCCCGGAGCTGTCACCTCCCTTATACACTGCCCGCAGCTGTCACATCCCTTATACACTGCCCGCAGCTGTCACATCCCTATTACACTGCCCATAGCTGTCACCTCCCTTATACACTTCCCGGAGCTGTCACCTCCCTTATACACTGCCCGCAGCTGTCACATCCCTTATACACTGCCCGCAGCTGTCACATCCGTTATACACTGCCCTCAGCTGTCACCTCCCTTATACACTGCCCGTAGCTGTCACCTCCCTTATACACTGCCCATAGCTGTCACCTCCCTTATACACTGCCCGGAGCTGTCACCTCCCTTATACACTGCCCGCAGCTGTCACCTCCCTTTTACACTGCCCCGAGCTGTCACCTCCATTATACACTGCCCGCAGCTTTCACATCCCTTATACACTGCCCGCAGCTGTCACATCCCTTATACACTGCCCGCAGCTGTCACATCCCTTATACACTGCCCGCAGCTGTCACCTCCCTTATTCTATGCCCGGAGCTGTCACATCCTTTATACACTGCCCGGAGCTGTCACATCCCTCATACACTGCCCGGAGCTGTCACAGCCCTTATACACTGCCCGGAGCTGTCAAAGCCCTTATACACTGCCCGGAGCTGTCACCTCCCTTATAGACTGCCCGGAGCTGTCACATCCCTTATACACTGCCTGGAGCTGTCACCTCCCTTATACACTGCCCGGAGCTGTCACATCCCTCATACACTGCCCGGAGCTGTCACATCCCTTATACACTACCCGGAGCTGTCACCTCCCTTATACACTACCCGGAGCTGTCACATCCCTCATACACTGACCGGAACTGTCACCTCCCTTATACACTGCCCGAAGCTGTCACCTCCCTTATACACTGCCCGGAGCTGTCACATCCCTTATCCACTGCCCACAGCTGTCACATCCCTTTTACACTGCCCGCAGCTGTCACATCCCTCATACACTGCCAGCAGCTGTCACATCCCTCATACACTGACCAGAACTGCCACATCCCTCAAACACTGCCCGCAGCTGTCACATCCCTTATACACTGCCCAGAGCTGTCACATCCCTCATACACTGCCAGGAGCTGTCACATCCCTCATACACTACCCGCAGCTGTCACATCCCTCATACAATGCCCGCAGCTGTCACATCCCTCATACACTGCCCAGAGCTGCCACATCCCTCATACACTGCCCGGAGATGTCACATCTCTCATACACTGCCAGGAGCTGTCACAGGTCTCATACACTGCGAGGAGCTGTCACATCCCTAATACACTGCCAGGAGCTGTCACATCCCTCATACACTGCCAGGAGCTGTCACCTCCCTTACACACTGCCTAGAGTTGTCTTATGCCTTATACACGGCCCGGAGCTGTCGCATCCCTTATACACTGCCCGGAGCGGTCGCATCCCTTATACACTGCCCGGAGCTGTCTCATCCCTTATACACTGCCCGCAGCTGTCACATCCCTTATACACTGCCCGGAGCTGTCACAACCCTCATACACGGCCCGGAGCTGTCACATCCCTCATACACAGCCCGCAGCTGTCACATCCCTCATACACTGCCGGGAGCTGTCACATCCCTCATACACTGCCCGCAGCTGTCACATCCCTCATACACTGCCCAGAGCTGCCACATCCCTCATACACTGCCCGGAGCTGTCACATCTCTCATACACTGCCCGGAGCTGTCACATCCCTCATATACTGCCAGGAGCTGTCACATCCCTCATACACTACCCGGAGCTGTCACAACCCTCATACACTACCCGGAGCTGTCACATCCCTCATACACAGCCCGCAGCTGTCACATCCCTCATACACTGCCGGGAGCTGTCACATCCCTCATACACTGCCCGCAGCTGTCACATCCCTCATACACTGCCCGCAGCTGTCACATCCCTCATACACTGCCCAGAACTGCCACATCCCTCATACACTTCCCGGAGCTGTCACAACTCTCATACACTGCCCGGAACTGTCACATTCCTCATACACTGCCAGGAGCTGTCACATCCCTCATACACTGCCAGGAGCTGCCACATCCCTCATACACTGCCCGGAGCTGTCACAACTCTCATACACTGCCCGGAACTGTCACATTCCTCATACACTGTCTAGAGTTGTCAACTCCCTCATACACTGCCCGGAGCTGTCCCATCCCTCATACACTGCCAGGAGCTGTCACAACCTTTTTACACTGCCCGGAGCTGTCACAATTTTTTATACACTGCCAGGAGCTGTCACCTCCCTTATACACTGCCCGCAGCTGTCACAACCTTAATACACGGCCCGGAGCTGTCACATGTTTTATACGCTGCCAGGAGCTGTCACCTCCCTTATAAACTGCCCAGAGATGTCACCTCCCTTTATACACTGCCCGGAGCTGTTACATCCCTTATACACTGCCCGGAGCTGTCACATCCCTTATACACTGCCTGAAGCTGTCACCTCCCTTATACACTGCCCGGAGCTGTCACCTCCCTTATACACTGCCCGGAGCTGTCACCTCCCTTATACACTGCCCGTAGCTGTCACCTCCCCTATACACTGCCCGTAGCTGTCACCTCCCTTATACACTGCCCGGAGCTGTCACATCTCTTAAACACTGCCCGTAGCTGTCACCTCCCTTATACACTGCCCGGAGCTGTCACATCACTTATACACTGCCCAGAGCTGTCACATCCCTCATACACTGGCCGGAGCTGTCACATCCCTCATACACTGCCCGGAGCTGTCACATCCCTCATACACTGCCCGCAGGTGTCACATCCCTCATACACTGCCCGCAGCTGTCACATCCCTCATACACTGCCCGCAGCTGTCACATCCCTTATACACTGCCCAGAGCTGCCACATCCTTCATACACTGCAGGCAGCTGTCACATCCCTTATACACTGCCCGCAGCTGTCACCTCCCTTATACACTGCCCGGAGCTGTCACATCCCTCATACACTGCCCAGAGCTGCCACATCTCTCATACACTGCCAGGAGCTGTCACAGGCCTCATACACTGCGAGGAGCTGTCACATCCCTCATACACTGCCAGGAGCTGTCACATCCCTCATACAATGCCCGCAGCTGTCACATCCCTCATACACTGCCCAGAGCTGCCACATCCCTCTTACACTGCCCGGAGCTGTCACATCTCTCATACACTGCGAGGAGCTGTCACCTCCCTTACACACTGCTCGAAGTTGTCACCTCCATTATACACTGCCTAGAGTTGTCTCTTCCCTTATACACTGCCCGGAGCTGTCACCTCCCTTATACACTGCCCGCAGCTGTCTCATCCCTTATACACTGCCCGCAGCTGTCACATCCCTTATACACTGCCAGGAGCTGTCACATCCCTCATACACTGCCCGCAGCTGTGACATCCCTCATACAATGCCCGCAGCTGTCACATCCCTCATACACTGCCCAGAGCTGCCACATCCCTGTTACACTGCCCGGAGCTGTCACATCCCTCATACACTGCCCGGAGCTGTCACATCCCTTATACACTGCCCAGAGCTGTCACATCCCTTATACACTGCCCGCAGCTGTCACATCCCTCATACACTGCCCAGAGCTGCCACATCCCTCATACACTGCCCATAGCCGTCACATCCCTCATACACTGCCCGGAGCTGTCACATCTCTCATACACTGCCAGGAGCTGTCACAGGCCTCATACACTGCGAGGAGCTGTCACGTCCCTCATACGCTGCCTGGAGCTGTCACAATTTTTTATACACTGCCAGGAGCTGTCACAACCCTCATACACTGCCCGGAGCTGTCACATCCCTCATACACTGCCTGGAGCTGTCACATCCCTTATACACTGCCCGGAGCTGTCACATCCCTTATACACTGCCCGGAGCTGTCACCTCCCTTATACACTGCCCATAGCTGTCACCTCCCTTATACACTGCCCGTAGCTGTCACCTCCCTTATACACTGCCCGCAGCTGTCACATCCCTTAAACACAGCCCGGAGCTGTCACATACCTTATACACTGCCCGTAGCTGTCACAGCCCTTATACACTGCCCGGAGCTGTCACCTCCCTTATACACTGCCCGGAGCTGACACATCCCTTATACACTGCCCAGAGCTGTCACAGCCCTTATACACTGCCCGGCGCTGTCACAGCCCTTATACACTGCCCGGAGCTGTCACATCCCTTATACACTGTCCGGAGCTGTCACATCCCTCATACACTGCCCGGAGCTGTCACATCCCTCATACACTGCCCGGAGCTGTCACATCCCTTATACACTGCCCGGAGCTGTCACAGCCCTTATACACTGCCCGGAGCTGTCAAAGCCCTTATACACTGCCCGGAGCTGTCACATCCCTTATACACTGCCCGGAGCTGTCACATCCCTTATAGACTGCCCGGAGCTGTCACATCCCTTATAGACTGCGAGGAGCTGTCACATCCCTCATACACTGCCCGGAGCTGTCACATCCTTTATACACTGCCCAGAGCTGTCACATCCCTTATATACTGCCAGGAGCTGTCACCTCCCTTATACACTGCCCGCAGCTGTCATATCCCTCATACACTGCCCGCAGCTGTCACATCCCTTATACACTGGCCGCAGCTGTCACATCCCTCATACACTGCCCGAAGCTATCACATCCCTCATACACTGCCAGGAGCTGCCACATCCCTGTTACACTGCCCGGAGCTGTCACATCCCTCATACACTGCCCGGAGCTGTCACATCCCTTATACACTGCCCGGAGCTGTCACATCCCTTATACACTGCCAGGAGCTGCCACATCCCTGTTACACTGCCCGGAGCTGTCACATCCCTCATACACTGCCCGGAGCTGTCACATCCCTTATACACTGCCCGGAGCTGTCACATCCCTTATACACTGCCCACAGCTGTTACATCCCTTATACACTGCCCGCAGCTGTCACATCCCTCATACACTGCCCAGAGCTGCCACATCCCTCATACACTGCCCATAGCTGTCACATCCCTCATACACTGCCCGTAGCTGTCACATCTCTCAAACACTGCCCGGAGCTGTCACATCTCTCATACACTGCCCATAGCTGTCACATCCCTCATACACTGCCCAGAGCTGCCACATCCCTCATACACTGCCCGGATCTGTCACATCTCTCATATACTGCCAGGAGCTGTCACAGGCCTCATACACTGCGAGGAGCTGTCATGTCCCTCATACGCTGCCTGGAGCTGTCACAATTTTTTATACACTGCCAGGAGCTGTCACAACCCTCATACACTGCCCGAAGCTGTCACCTCCCTTCTACACTGCCCGCAGCTGTCACAACCTTTGTACACTGCCCGGAGCTGTCACATTTTTTATACACTGCCCGGAGCTGTCACATCCCTCATACACTGCCCGGAGCTGTCACATCCCTCATACACTGCCCGGAGCTGTCACATCCCTTATACACTGCCCGGAGCTGTCACATCCCTTATACACTGCCCGGAGCTGTCACATCCCTTATACACTGCCCGGAGCTGTCACATCCCTTATACACTGCCTGAAGCTGTCACCTCCCTTATACACTGCCCATAGCTGTCACCTCCCTTATACACTGCCCGCAGCTGTCACATCCCTTAAACACAGCCCGGAGCTGTCACATACCTTATACACTGCCCGTAGCTGTCACAGCCCTTATACACTGCCTGAAGCTGTCACCTCCCTTATACACTGCCCGGAGCTGACACATCCCTTATACACTGCCAGGAGCTGTCACCTCCCTTACACACTGCCTAGAGTTGTCTTATGCCTTATACACGGCCCGGAGCTGTCGCATCCCTTATACACTGCCCGGAGCGGTCGCATCCCTTATACACTGCCCGGAGCTGTCTCATCCCTTATACACTGCCCGCAGCTGTCACATCCCTTATACACTGCCCGGAGCTGTCACAACCCTCATACACGGCCCGGAGCTGTCACATCCCTCATACACAGCCCGCAGCTGTCACATCCCTCATACACTGCCGGGAGCTGTCACATCCCTCATACACTGCCCGCAGCTGTCACATCCCTCATACACTGCCCAGAGCTGCCACATCCCTCATACACTGCCCGGAGCTGTCACATCTCTCATACACTGCCCGGAGCTGTCACATCCCTCATATACTGCCAGGAGCTGTCACATCCCTCATACACTACCCGGAGCTGTCACAACCCTCATACACTACCCGGAGCTGTCACATCCCTCATACACAGCCCGCAGCTGTCACATCCCTCATACACTGCCGGGAGCTGTCACATCCCTCATACACTGCCCGCAGCTGTCACATCCCTCATACACTGCCCGCAGCTGTCACATCCCTCATACACTGCCCAGAACTGCCACATCCCTCATACACTTCCCGGAGCTGTCACAACTCTCATACACTGCCCGGAACTGTCACATTCCTCATACACTGCCAGGAGCTGTCACATCCCTCATACACTGCCAGGAGCTGCCACATCCCTCATACACTGCCCGGAGCTGTCACAACTCTCATACACTGCCCGGAACTGTCAAATTCCTCATACACTGTCTAGAGTTGTCAACTCCCTCATACACTGCCCGGAGCTGTCCCATCCCTCATACACTGCCCGGAGCTGTCACAACCTTTTTACACTGCCCGGAGCTGTCACAATTTTTTATACACTGCCAGGAGCTGTCACCTCCCTTATACACTGCCCGCAGCTGTCACAACCTTAATACACGGCCCGGAGCTGTCACATGTTTTATACGCTGCCAGGAGCTGTCACCTCCCTTATAAACTGCCCAGAGATGTCACCTCCCTTTATACACTGCCCGGAGCTGTTACATCCCTTATACACTGCCCGGAGCTGTCACATCCCTTATACACTGCCTGAAGCTGTCACCTCCCTTATACACTGCCCGGAGCTGTCACCTCCCTTATACACTGCCCGTAGCTGTCACCTCCCCTATACACTGCCCGTAGCTGTCACCTCCCTTATACACTGCCCGGAGCTGTCACATCTCTTAAACACTGCCCGTAGCTGTCACCTCCCTTATACACTGCCCGGAGCTGTCACATCACTTATACACTGCCCAGAGCTGTCACATCCCTCATACACTGGCCGGAGCTGTCACATCCCTCATACACTGCCCGGAGCTGTCACATCCCTCATACACTGCCCGGAGCTGTCACATCCCTCATACACTGCCCGCAGGTGTCACATCCCTCATACACTGCCCGCAGCTGTCACATCCCTCATACACTGCCCGCAGCTGTCACATCCCTTATACACTGCCCAGAGCTGCCACATCCTTCATACACTGCAGGCAGCTGTCACATCCCTTATACACTGCCCGCAGCTGTCACCTCCCTTATACACTGCCCGGAGCTGTCACATCCCTCATACACTGCCCAGAGCTGCCACATCTCTCATACACTGCCAGGAGCTGTCACAGGCCTCATACACTGCGAGGAGCTGTCACATCCCTCATACACTGCCAGGAGCTGTCACATCCCTCATACAATGCCCGCAGCTGTCACATCCCTCATACACTGCCCAGAGCTGCCACATCCCTCTTACACTGCCCGGAGCTGTCACATCTCTCATACACTGCGAGGAGCTGTCACCTCCCTTACACACTGCTCGAAGTTGTCACCTCCATTATACACTGCCTAGAGTTGTCTCTTCCCTTATACACTGCCCGGAGCTGTCACCTCCCTTATACACTGCCCGCAGCTGTCTCATCCCTTATACACTGCCCGCAGCTGTCACATCCCTTATACACTGCCAGGAGCTGTCACATCCCTCATACACTGCCCGCAGCTGTGACATCCCTCATACAATGCCCGCAGCTGTCACATCCCTCATACACTGCCCAGAACTGCCACATCCCTGTTACACTGCCCGGAGCTGTCACATCCCTTATACACTGCCCGGAGCTGTCACATCCCTTATACACTGCCCAGAGCTGTCACATCCCTTATACACTGCCCGCAGCTGTCACATCCCTCATACACTGCCCAGAGCCGTCACATCCCTCATACACTGCCCGGAGCTGTCACATCTCTCATACACTGCCAGGAGCTGTCACAGGCCTCATACACTGCGAGGAGCTGTCACGTCCCTCATACGCTGCCTGGAGCTGTCACAATTTTTTATACACTGCCCGGAGCTGTCACATCCCTCATACACTGCCCGGAGCTGTCACATCCCTCATACACTGCCCGGAGCTGTCACATCCCTTATACACTGCCCGGAGCTGTCATATCCCTTATACACTGCCCGGAGCTGTCACCTCCCTTATACACTGCCCATAGCTGTCACCTCCCTTATACACTGCCCGTAGCTGTCACCTCCCTTATACACTGCCCGCAGCTGTCACATCCCTTAAACACAGCCTGGAGCTGTCACATACCTTATACACTGCCCGTAGCTGTCACAGCCCTTATACACTGCCCGGAGCTGTCACCTCCCTTATACACTGCCCGGAGCTGACACATCCCTTATACACTGCCCAGAGCTGTCACAGCCCTTATACACTGCCCGGCGCTGTCACAGCCCTTATACACTGCCCGGAGCTGTCACATCCCTTATACACTGTCCGGAGCTGTCACATCCCTCATACACTGCCCGGAGCTGTCACATCCCTCATACACTGCCCGGAGCTGTCACATCCCTCATACACTGCCCGGAGCTGTCACATCCCTTATACACTGCCCGGAGCTGTCACAGCCCTTATACACTGCCCGGAGCTGTCAAAGCCCTTATACACTGCCCGGAGCTGTCACATCCCTTATAGACTGCCCGGAGCTGTCACATCCCTTATAGACTGCGAGGAGCTGTCACATCCCTCATACACTGCCCGGAGCTGTCACATCCTTTATACACTGCCCAGAGCTGTCACCTCCCTTATACACTGCCGATAGCTGTCACCTCCCTTATACACTGCCCGCAGCTGTCACATCCCTTATACACTGCCCTCAGCTGTCACCTCCCTTATACACTGCCCGCAGCTGTCACCTCCCTTATACACTGCCCATAGCTGTCACCTCCCTTATACACTGCCCGCAGCTGTCACCTCCCTTATACACTGCCCGGAGCTGTCACCTCCCTTATACACTGCCCGGAGCTCTCACCTCCCTTATACACTGCCCGGACCTGTCACATCCCTTATACACTGCCCTCAGCTGTCACCTCCCTTATACACTGCCCGGACCTGTCACATCCCTTATACACTGCCCGGAGCTGTCACCTCCCTTATACACTGCCCATAGCTGTCACCTCCCTTATACACTGCCCGGAGCTGTCACCTCCCTTATACACTGCCCGCAGCTGTCACCTCCCTTATACACTGCCCATAGCTGTCACCTCCCTTATACACTGCCAGGAGCTGTAACATCCCTCATACACTGCCCGGAGCTGTCACAGCCCTTATACACTGCCCGGAGCTGTCAAAGCCCTTATACACTGCCCGGAGCTGTCACATCCCTTATAGACTGCCCGGAGCTGTCACATCCCTTATACACTGCCTGGAGCTGTCACCTCCCTTATACACTGCCCGGAGCTGTCACATCCCTCATACACTGACCGGAGCTGTCTCCTCCCTTATACACTGCCCGAAGCTGTCACCTCCCTTATACACTGCCCGGAGCTGTCACATCCCTTATCCACTGCCCACAGCTGTCACATCCCTTTTACACTGCCTGCAGCTGTCACATCCCTTATACACTGCCTGCAGCTGTCACATCCCTCATACACTGACCAGAACTGTCACATCCCTCAAACACTGCAGGCAGCTGTCACATCCCTTATACACTGCCCAGAGCTGTCACATCCCTCATACACTGCCAGGAGCTGTCACATCCCTCATACACTGCCCAGAGCTGTCACATCCCTTATACACTGCCCGGAGCTGTCACATCCCTCATACACTGCCCGAAGCTGTCACATTCCTCATACACTGCCCGGAGATGTCACATCCCTCATACACTGTCCGGAGCTATCACATCCCTCATACACTGCCCGCAGCTGTCACATTCCTCATACACTGCCCGCAGCTGTCAGATCCCTCATACACTACCCGCAGCTGTCACCTCCCTCATACACTGCCCGCAGCTGTCACATCCCTCATACACTGCCCAGAGCTGCCACATCCCTCATACCCTGCCCGGAGCTGTCACATCTCTCATACACTGCGAGGAGCTGTCACATCTCTCATACACTGCCAGGAGCTGTCACATCCCTCATACACTGCCAGGAGCTGTCACATCCCTCATACACTGCCAGGAGCTGTCACCTCCCTTACACACTGCCTAGAGTTGTCTCATCCCTTATACACTGCCCGGAGCTGTCGCATCCCTTATACACTGCCCGGAGCTGTCATATCCCTCATACACTGCCCGCAGCTGTCACATCCCTCATACACTGCCCGCAGCTGTCACATCCCTCATACACTGCCCGCAGCTGTCACATCCCTCATACACTGCCCAGAGCTGCCACATCCCTCATACACTGCCCGGAGCTGTCACATCTCTCATACACTGCGAGGAACTGTCACAGGTCTCATACACTGCGAGGAGCTGTCACATCCCTCATACACTGCCAGGAGCTGTCACCTCCCTTACACACTGCCTAGAGTTGTCTCATCCCTTATACACTGCCCGGAGCTGTCGCATCCCTTATACACTGCCCGGAGCTGTCATATCCCTTATACACTGCCAGGAGCTGTCACATCCCTCATACACTGCCTGGAGCTGTCACATCCCTTATACACTGCCCGGAGGTGTCACATCCCTTATACACTACCCGCAGCTGTCACATCCCTTATACACTGCCCGCAGCTGTCACATCCCTCATACACTGCATGCAGCTGTTACATCCCTCATACACTGCCTGCAGCTGTCACATCCCTCATACACTGCCCAGAGCTGCCACATCCCTCATACACTGCAGACAGCTGTCACATCCCTTATACACTGCCCGGAGCTGTCACATCCCTCATACACTGTCAGGAGCTGTCACATCCCTTATACACTGCCCGGAGCTGTCACATCCCTCATACACTGCCCGGAGCTGTCACATCCCTCATACACTGCCCGGAGCTGTCACATCCCTCATACACTGCCCGGAGCTGTCACATCCCTTATACACTGCCCGGAGCGGACACATCCCTTATACACTGCCTGCAGCTGTCACATCCCTCATACACTGCCTGCAGCTGTCACATCCGTCATACACTGCCTGCAGCTGTCACATCCCTCATACACTGCCTGCAGCTGTCACATCCCTCATACACTGCCCAGAACTGCCACATCCCTCAAACACTGCAGGCAGCTGTCACATCCCTTATACTCTGCCCGGAGCTGTCACATCCCTTATACACTGCCCAGAGCTGTCACATCCCTCATACACTGCCAGGAGCTGTCACATCCCTCATACACTGCCAGGAGCTGTCACATCCCTTATACACTGCCCAGAGTTGTCACATCCCTTATACACTGCCCGGAGCTGTCACATCCCTCATACACTGCCCGCAGCTGTCACATCCCTCATACACTGCCCGGAGCTGTCACATCCCTCATACACTGCCCAAAGCTGTCACATCCCTCATACACTGCCCAAAGCTGTCACATCCCTCATACACTGCCCAAAGCTATCACATCCCTCATACACTACCCGCAGCTGTCACATCCCTCATACAATGCACGCAGCTGTCACATCCCTCATACACTGCCCAGAGCTGCCACATCCCTCATACACTGCCCGGAGATGTCACATCTCTCATACACTGCCAGGAGCTGTCACATCCCTCATACACTGCCAGGAGCTGCCACATCCCTTATACACTGTCTAGAGTTGTCACCTCCCTCATACACTGCCCGGAGCTGTCACATCCCTCATACACTGCCAGGAGCTGCCACATCCCTCATACACTGTCAGGAGCTGTCACATCCCTTATACACTGCCCGGAGCTGTCACATCCCTCATACACTGCCCGGAGCTGTCACATCCCTCATACACTGCCCGGAGCTGTCACATCCCTTATACACTGCCCGGAGCGGACACATCCCTTATACACTGCCTGCAGCTGTCACATCCCTCATACACTGCCTGCAGCTGTCACATCCGTCATACACTGCCTGCAGCTGTCACATCCCTCATACACTGCCTGCAGCTGTCACATCCCTCATACACTGCCCAGAACTGCCACATCCCTCAAACACTGCAGGCAGCTGTCACATCCCTTATACTCTGCCCGGAGCTGTCACATCCCTTATACACTGCCCAGAGCTGTCACATCCCTCATACACTGCCAGGAGCTGTCACATCCCTCATACACTGCCAGGAGCTGTCACATCCCTTATACACTGCCCAGAGTTGTCACATCCCTTATACACTGCCCGGAGCTGTCACATCCCTCATACACTGCCCGCAGCTGTCACATCCCTCATACACTGCCCGGAGCTGTCACATCCCTCATACACTGCCCAAAGCTGTCACATCCCTCATACACTGCCCAAAGCTGTCACATCCCTCATACACTGCCCAAAGCTATCACATCCCTCATACACTACCCGCAGCTGTCACATCCCTCATACAATGCACGCAGCTGTCACATCCCTCATACACTGCCCAGAGCTGCCACATCCCTCATACACTGCCCGGAGATGTCACATCTCTCATACACTGCCAGGAGCTGTCACATCCCTCATACACTGCCAGGAGCTGCCACATCCCTTATACACTGTCTAGAGTTGTCACCTCCCTCATACACTGCCCGGAGCTGTCCCATCCCTCATACACTGCCCGGAGCTGTCACAACCTTTTTACACTGCCCGGAGCTGTCACAATTTTTTATACACTGCCAGGAGCTGTCACCTCCCTTATACACTGCCCGCAGCTGTCACAAACTTAATACACGGCCCGGAGCTGTCACATGTTTTATACGCTGCCAGGAGCTGTCACCTCCCTTATAAACTGCCCAGAGATGTCACCTCCCTTTATACACTGCCCGGAGCTGTCACATCCCTTATACACTGCCCGAAGCTGTCACATCCCTAATACACTGCCCGCAGCTGTCACATCCCTTATACACTGCCTGAAGCTGTCACCTCCCTTATACACTGCCCGGAGCTGTCACCTCCCTTATACACTGCCCGTAGCTGTCACCTCCCCTATACACTGCCCTTGGCTGTCACCTCCCTTATACACTGCCCGGAGCTGTCACATCTCTTAAACACTGTCCAGAGCTGTCACAGCCCTTATACACTGCCCGGAGCTGTCACATCCCTCATACACTGCCCAGAGCTGTCACATCCCTCATACACTGGCCGGAGCTGTCACATCCCTCATACACTGCCCGGAGCTGTCACATCCCTTATACACTGCCCGGAGCTGTCACATCCCTAATGCACTGCCCGCAGCTGTCACATCCCTCATACACTGCCCGCAGCTGTCACATCCCTCATACAATGCCCGCAGCTGTCACATCCCTCATACACTGCCCAGAGCTGCCACATCTGTCATACACTGCCAGGAGCTGTCACAGGCCTCATAAACTGCGAGGAGCTGTCACATCCCTCATACACTGCCAGGAGCTGTCACATCCCTCATACAATGCCCGCAGCTGTCACATCCCTCATACACTGCCCAGAGCTGCCACATCCCTCTTACACTGCCCGGAGCTGTCACATCTCTCATACACTGCGAGGAGCTGTCACCTCCCTTATACACTGCCCGCAGCTGTTACATCCCTTATACACTGCCCGGAGCTGTCACATCCCTCATACACTGCCCGGAGCTGCCACATCCCTGTTACACTGCCCGGAGCTGTCACATCCCTCATACACTGCCCGGAGCTGTCACATCCCTTATACACTGCCCGGAGCTGTCACATCCCTTATACACTGCCAGGAGCTGCCACATCCCTGTTACACTGCCCGGAGCTGTCACATCCCTCATACACTGCCCGGAGCTGTCACATCCCTTATACACTGCCCGGAGCTGTCACATCCCTTATACACTGCCCACAGCTGTTACATCCCTTATACACTGCCCATAGCTGTCACATCCCTCATACACTGCCCAGAGCTGCCACATCCCTCATACACTGCCCATAGCTGTCACATCCCTCATACACTGCCCATAGCTGCCACATCCCTCATACACTGCCCGCAGCTGTCACATCCCTCATACACTGCCCTCAGCTGTCACCTCCCTTATACACTGCCCGCAGCTGTCACCTCCCTTATACACTGCCCATAGCTGTCACCTCCCTTATACACTGCCTGGAGCTGTCACCTCCCTTATACACTGCCCGGAGCTGTCACATCCCTTATACACTCTCCGCAGCTGTCACATCCCTTATACACTGCCCGGACCTGTCACATCCCTTATACACTGCCCGCAGCTGTCATCTCCCTTATACACTGCCCGGAGCTGTCACATCCCTCATACACTGCCCGGAGCTGTCACCTCCCTTATACACTGCCCGGAGCTGTCACCTCCATTATACACTGCCCGCAGCTGTCACATCCCTCATACACTGCCCGGAGCTGTCACATCCCTTATACACTGCCCGGAGCTGTCACCTCCCTTATACACTGCCCGGAGCTGTCACAGCCCTTATACTCTGCCCGGAGCTGTCACAGCCCTTATACTCTGCCCGGAGCTGTCACATCCCTTATACACTGCCCGGAGCTGTCACCTCCCTTATACACTGCCCGGAGCTGTCACCTCCCTTATACACTGCCCGGAGCTGTCACATCCCTTATACACTGCCCGTAGCTGTCACCTCCCGTATACACTGCCCGGAGCTGTCACATCCCTTATACACTGCTTGGAGCTGTCACATCCCTTATACACTGCCCGGAGCTGTCACAGCCCTTATACACTGCCCGGAGCTGTCACATCCCTCATACACTGCCCGGAGCTGTCACCTCCCTTATACACTGCTTGGAGCTGTCACAGCCCTTATACAATGCCCGCAGCTGTCACATCCCTTATACACTGCTTGGAGCTGTCACATCCCTTATACAATGCCCGCAGCTGTCACATCCCTTATACAATGCCCGCAGCTGTCACATCCCTTATACACTGCCCGCAGCTGTCACATCCCTTATACAATGCCCAGAGCTGTCACATCCCTTATACACTGCTTGGAGCTGTCACATCCCTTATACACTGCCCGGAGCTGTCACATCCCTTATCCACTGCCCGGAGCTGTCACATCCCTTATACACTGCCCGGAGCTGTCACATCCCTTATACGCTGCCCAGAGCTGTCACCTCCCTTATACACTGCCCGGAGCTGTCACATCCCTTATACACTGCCCGGAGCTGTCACATCTCTTAAACACTGTCCAGAGCTGTCACAGCCCTTATACACTGCCCGGAGCTGTCACATCCCTCATACACTGCCCAGAGCTGCCACATCCCTCATACACTGGCCGGAGCTGTCACATCCCTCATACACTGCCCGGAGCTGTCACATCCCTTATACACTGCCCGGAGCTGTCACATCCCTAATACACTGCCCGCAGCTGTCACATCCCTCATACACTGCCCGGAGCTGTCACATCCCTCATACACTGCCCGGAGCTGTCACATCCCTTATACACTGCCCGGAGCTGTCACATCCCTAATACACTGCCCGCAGCTGTCACATCCCTCATACACTGGCCGGAGCTGTCACATCCCTCATACACTGCCCGGAGCTGTCACATCCCTTATACACTGCCCGGAGCTGTCACATCCCTAATACACTGCCCGCAGCTGTCACATCCCTCATACACTGGCCGGAGCTGTCACATCCCTCATACACTGCCCAGAGCTGTCACATCCCTTATACACTGCCCGGAGCTGTCACATCCCTAATACACTGCCCGCAGCTGTCACATCCCTCATACACTGCCCGCAGCTGTCACATCCCTCATACAATGCCCGCAGCTGTCACATCCCTTATACGCTGCCCAGAGCTGTCACCTCCCTTATACACTGCCCGGAGCTGTCACATCCCTTATACACTGCCCGGAGCTGTCACATCTCTTAAACACTGTCCAGAGCTGTCACAGCCCTTATACACTGCCCGGAGCTGTCACATCCCTCATACACTGCCCAGAGCTGCCACATCCCTCATACACTGGCCGGAGCTGTCACATCCCTCATACACTGCCCGGAGCTGTCACATCCCTTATACACTGCCCGGAGCTGTCACATCCCTAATACACTGCCCGCAGCTGTCACATCCCTTATACACTGCCCGGAGCTGTCACATCTCTTAAACACTGTCCAGAGCTGTCACAGCCCTTATACACTGCCCGGAGCTGTCACATCCCTCATACACTGCCCAGAGCTGCCACATCCCTCATACACTGGCCGGAGCTGTCACATCCCTCATACACTGCCCGGAGCTGTCACATCCCTTATACACTGCCCGGAGCTGTCACATCCCTAATACACTGCCCGCAGCTGTCACATCCCTCATACACTGGCCGGAGCTGTCACATCCCTCATACACTGCCCGGAGCTGTCACATCCCTTATACACTGCCCGGAGCTGTCACATCCCTAATACACTGCCCGCAGCTGTCACATCCCTCATACACTGCCCGCAGCTGTCACATCCCTCATACAATGCCCGCAGCTGTCACATCCCTCATACACTGCCCAGAGCTGCCACATCTGTCATACACTGCCAGGAGCTGTCGCAGGCCTCATAAACTGCGAGGAGCTGTCACATCCCTCATACACTGCCAGGAGCTGTCACATCCCTCATACAATGCCCGCAGCTGTCACATCCCTCATACACTGCCCAGAGCTGCCACATCACTCTTACACTGCCCGGAGCTGTCACATCTCTCATACACTGCGAGGAGCTGTCACATCCCTTATACACTGCCCGCAGCTGTTACATCCCTTATACACTGCCCGCAGCTGTCACATCCCTCATACACTGCCAGGAGCTGCCACATCCCTGTTACACTGCCCGGAGCTGTCACATCCCTCATACACTGCCCGGAGCTGTCACATCCCTTATACACTGCCCGGAGCTGTCACATCCCTTATACACTGCCCACAGCTGTTACATCCCTTATACACTGCCCATAGCTGTCACCTCCCTTATACACTGCCCACAGCTGTTACATCCCTTATACACTGCCCGTAGCTGTCACATCCCTTATACACTGCCCAGAGCTGTCACATCCCTCATACCCTGCCCAGAGCTGCCACATCCCTCATACACTGCCCATAGCTGTCACATCCCTCATACACTGCCCAGAGCTGCCACATCCCTCATACACTGCCCATAGCTGTCACATCCCTCATACACTGCCCGTAGCTGCCACATCCCTCATACACTGCCCGCAGCTGTCACATCCCTTATACACTGCCCGCAGCTGTCACCTCCCTTATACACTGCCCATAGCTGTCACCTCCCTTATACACTGCCTGGAGCTGTCACCTCCCTTATACACTGCCCGGAGCTGTCACATCCCTTATACACTGGCCGCAGCTGTCACATCCCTTATACACTGCCCGGACCTGTCACATCCCTTATACACTGCCCGCAGCTGTCACCTCCCTTATACACTGCCCGGAGCTGTCACATCCCTTATACACTGCCCGGAGCTGTCACCTCCCTTATACACTGCCCGGAGCTGTCACCTCCATTATACACTGCCCGCAGCTGTCACATCCCTCATACACTGCCCGGAGCTGTCACATCCCTTATACACTGCCCGGAGCTGTCACCTCCCTTATACACTGCCCGGAGCTGTCACAGCCCTTATACTCTGCCCGGAGCTGTCACAGCCCTTATACTCTGCCCGGAGCTGTCACCTCCCTTATACACTGCCCGGAGCTGTCACATCCCTTATACACTGCCCGTAGCTGTCACCTCCCGTATACACTGCCCGGAGCTGTCACATCCCTTATACACTGCTTGGAGCTGTCACATCCCTTATACACTGCCCGGAGCTGTCACAGCCCTTATACACTGCCCGGAGCTGTCACATCCCTCATACACTGCCCGGAGCTGTCACCTCCCTTATACACAGCCCGGAGCTGTCACATCCCTTATACACTGCTTGGAGCTGTCACAGCCCTTATACACTGCCCGGAGCTGTCACCTCCCTTATACACTGCTTGGAGCTGTCACATCCCTTATACAATGCCCGCAGCTGTCACATCCCTTATACAATGCCCGCAGCTGTCACATCCCTTATACACTGCCCGGAGCTGTCACATCCCTTATACACTGCTTGGAGCTGTCACATCCCTTATACAATGCCCAGAGCTGTCACATCCCTTATACACTGCTTGGAGCTGTCACATCCCTTATACACTGCCCGGAGCTGTCACATCCCTTATACACTGCCCGGAGCTGTCACATCCCTTATACGCTGCCCAGAGCTGTCACCTCCCTTATACACTGCCCGGAGCTGTCACCTCCCTTATACGCTGCCCAGAGCTGTCACATCCCTTATACACTGCCCGGAGCTGTCACATCCCTTATACGCTGCCCAGAGCTGTCACATCCCTTATACAATGCCCGCAGCTGTCACATCCCTTATACACTGCCCGGAGCTGTCACATCCCTTATACAATGCCCGCAGCTGTCACATCCCTTATACACTGCCCGGAGCTGTCACATCCCTTATACAATGCCCGCAGCTGTCACCTCCCTTATACTCTGCCCGGAGCTGTCACATCCCTTATACACTGCCTTCAGCTGTCACCTCCCTTATACACTGCCCGCAGCTGTCACCTCCCTTATACAGTGCCCGCAGCTGTCACCTCCTTTATACATTGCCTGCAGCTGTCACATCCCTTATACACTGCCCGGAGCTGTCACATCCCTTACACACTGCCCGGAGCTGTCACATCCCTTATACACTGCCCGGAGATGTCACCTCCCTTATACACTGCCCGGAGCTGTCACCTCCCTTATACACTGCCCGGAGCTGTCACCTCCCTTATACACTGCCCGGAGCTGTCACATCCCTTATACACTGCCCGCAGCTGTCACCTCCCTTATACGCTGCCCAGAGCTGTCACATCCCTTATACACTGCCCGGAGCTGTCACATCCCTTATACACTGCCCGCAGCTGTCACATCCCTTATACACTGCCCGGAGCTGTCACATCCCTTATACACTGCCCGCAGATGTCACATCCCTTATACACTGCCCGGAGCTGTCACCTCCCTTATACACTGCCCGGAGCTGTCACATCCCTTATACACTGCCCGGAGCTGTCACATCCCTTATACACTGCCCGCAGCTGTCACATCCCTTATACACTGCCCGGAGCTGTCACCTCCCTTATACACTGCCCGGAGCTGTCACATCCCTTATACACTGCCCGGAGCTGTCACATCCCTTATACACTGCCCGCAGCTGTCACATCCCTTATACACTGCCCGCAGCTGTCACATCCCTTAATCTGCCCGGAGCTGTCACAGCCCTTATACACTGCCCGGAGCTGTCACCTCCCTTATACACTGCCCGGAGCTGTCACCTCCCTTATACACTGCCCGGAGCTGTCACCTCCCTTATACACTGCCCGGAGCTGTCACATCCCTTATACACTGCCCGGAGCTGTCACATCCCTTATACACTGCCTGCAGCTGTCACCTCCCTTATACACTGCCCGGAGCTGTCACCTCCCTTATACACTGCCCTCAGCTGTCACATCCCTTATACACTGCCTGCAGCTGTCACCTCCCTTATACACTGCCCGGAGCTGTCACCTCCTTTATACACTGCCTGCAGCTGTCACATCCCTTATACACTGCCCGGAGCTGTCACATCCCTCATACACTGCCCGGAGCTGTCACATCCCTCATACACTGCCAGGAGCTGTCACATCCCTTATACACTGCCCGGAGCTGTCACATCCCTTATACACTGCCCGGAGCTGTCACATCCCTCATACACTGCCCGGAGCTGTCACATCCCTCATTCACTGCCCGGAGCTGTCACATCCCTCATTCACTGCCCGGAGCTGTCACATCCCTCATTCACTGCCCGGAGCTGTCACATCCCTCATACACTGCCCGGAGCTGTCACATCCCTCATACACTGCCCAGAGCTGTCACATACCTCATTCACTGCCCGGAGCTGTCACCTCCCTTATACACTGCCCACAGCTGTCACTTTTTATACACTGCCTGCAGCTGTCACATCCCTTATACACTGCCCGGAGCTGTCAGATCCCTTATACACTGCCCGGACCTGTCACATCCCTTATACACTGCCCGGACCTGTCACATCCCTCATACACTGCCCACAGCTGTCACATTTTATACACTGCCCGGAGCTGTCACCTCACTTATACACTGCCCGGAGCTGTCACATCCCTTATACACTGCCCCGAGCTGTCACATCCCTTATACACTGCCCACAGCTGTCACATTTTATACACTGCCCGCAGCTGTCACAACCTTTATATACTGCCAGGAGCTGTCACATCCCTAATACACAGCTTGGAGCTGTCACCTCCCTTATACACTGCCCGGAACTGTCACCTCCCTTATACACTGCCCGGAGCTGTCACCTCCCTTATACACTGCCCGGAACTGTCACCTCCCTTATACACTGCCCGGAGCTGTCACATCCCTTATACACTGCCCGCAGCTGTCACATCCCTTATACACTGCCCGGAGCTGTCACCTCCCTTATACACTGCCCGCAGCTGTCACCTCCCTTATTCTCTGCCCGGAGCTGTCACATCCCTTATACACTGCCCGGAGCTGTCACCTCCCTTATACACTGCCCGGAGCTGTCACCTCCCTTATACACTGCCCGCAGCTGTCACCTCCCTTATTCTCTGCCCGGAGCTGTCACATCCCTTATACACTGCCCGGAGCTGTCACCTCCCTTATACACTGCCCGGAGCTGTCACCTCCCTTATACACTGCCCGCAGCTGTCACCTCCCTTATTCTCTGCCCGGAGCTGTCACATCCCTTATACACTGCCCGGAGCTGTCACATCCCTTATACACTGCCCGGAGCTGTCACCTCCCTTATACACTGCCCGCAGCTGTCACCTCCCTTATTCTCTGCCCGGAGCTGTCACATCCCTTATATACTGCCCGCAGCTGTCACCTCCCTTATTCTCTGCCCGGAGCTGTCACATCCCTTATACACTGCCCGGAGCTGTCACATCCCTTATACACTGCCCGGAGCTGTCAGATCCCTTATACACTGCCCGGAGCTGTCACATCCCTCATACACTGCCCGCAGCTGTCACATCCCTCATACACTGGCCGGAGCTGTCACATCCTTTATACACTGCCCATAGCTGTCACATCCCTCATACACTGCCCGGAGCTGTCACATCTCTCATACACTGCCCGGAGCTGTCACATCCCTCATACACTGCCCGGAGCTGTCACATCCCTTATACACTGCCCGCAGCTGTCACATCCCTTATTCTCTGCCCGCAACTGTCACATCCCTTATACACTGCCCGCAGCTGTCACATCCCTCATACACTGACCGGAGCTGTCACATCCCTCATACACTGCCCGCAGCTGTCACATCCCTCATACACTGGACGGAGCTGTCACATCCCTAATACACAGCTTGGAGCTGTCACCTCCCTTATACACTGCCCGGAACTGTCAACTCCCTTATACACTGCCCGGAGCTGTCACCTCCCTTATACACTGCCCGGAGCTGTCACCTCCCTTATACACTGCCCGGAGCTGTCACCTCCCTTATACACTGCCCGGAGCTGTCACATCCCTTATACACTGCCCGCAGCTGTCACATCCCTTATACACTGCCTGGAGCTGTCACCTCCCTTATACACTGCCCGGAGCTGTCACCTTCCTTATACACTGCCCGGAGCTGTCACATCCCTTATACACTGCCCGGAGCTGTCACCTCCCTTATACACTGCCCGGAGCTGTCACATCCCTTATACACTGCCCGCAGCTGTCACATCCCTTATACACTGCCTGGACCTGTCACCTCCCTTATACACTGCCCGGAGCTGTCACCTTCCTTATACACTGCCCGGAGCTGTCACATCCCTTATACACTGCCCGCAGCTGTCACCTCCCTTATTCTCTGCCCGGACCTGTCACATCCCTTATACACTGCCCGGAGCTGTCACATCCCTCATACACTGCCCGCAGCTGTCACATCCCTCATACACTGGCCGGAGCTGTCACATCCCTTATACACTGCCCATAGCTGTCACATCCCTCATACACTGCCCGCAGCTGTCACATCCCTTATTCTCTGCCCGCAACTGTCACATCCCTTATACACTGCCCGCAGCTGTCACATCCCTCATACACTGACCGGAGCTGTCACATCCCTCATACACTGCCCGCAGCTGTCACATCCCTCATACACTGGCCGGAGCTGTCACATCCCTTATACACTGCCCATAGCTGTCACATCCCTCATACGCTGCCCGCAGCTGTCACATCCCTTATTCTCTGCCCGCAACTGACAAATCCTTTATACACTGCCCGGAGCTGTCACATCCCTTATACACTGCCCGGAGCTGTCACATCCCTTATACACTGCCCGGAGCTGTCACATCCCTTATACACTGCCCGGAGCTGTCACCTCCCTTATACACTGCCCGGAGCTGCCACATCCCTTATACACTGCCCGGAGCTGTCACATCCCTTATACACTGCCCGGAGCTGTCACATCCCTTATACACTGCCCGGAGCTGTCACCTCCCTTATACACTGCCCGGAGCTGTCACATCCCTCATACACTGCCCGGAGCTGTCACCTCCCTTATACATTGCCCGGAGCTGTCACATCCCTCATACACTGCCCATAGCTGTCACATCCCTCATACACTGCCCGGAGCTGTCACCTCCCTTATACTCTGCCCGGAGCTGTCACATTCTTTATACACTGCCCGGAGCTGTCTCATCCCTTATACACTGCGCGGAGCTGTCTCATCCCTTATACACTGCGCGGAGCTGTCACATCCCTTATACACTGCCCGGAGCTGTCACATCCCTTATACACTGCCTGGAGCTGTCACATCCCTCATACACTGCCCGGAGCTGTCACATCCCTCATACACTGCCCGGAGCTGTCACATCCCTTATACACTGCCCGGAGCTGTCACATCCCTCATACACTGCCCGGAGCTGTCACATCCCTCATACACTGCCCGCAGCTGTCACATCCCTCATACACTGCCCGGAGCTGTCACCTCCCTTATACTCTGCCCGGAGCTGTCACATTCTTTATACACTGCCCGGAGCTGTCTCATCCCTTATACACTGCGCGGAGCTGTCTCATCCCTTATACACTGCGCGGAGCTGTCACATCCCTTATACACTGCCCGGAGCTGTCACATCCCTTATACACTGCCCGCAGCTGTCACATCCCTTATACACTGCCTGGAGCTGTCACATCCCTCATACACTGCCCGGAGCTGTCACATCCCTCATACACTGCCCGGAGCTGTCACATCCCTTATACACTGCCCGGAGCTGTCACATCCCTCATACACTGCCCGGAGCTGTCACATCCCTCATACACTGCCCGCAGCTGTCACATCCCTCATACACTGCCCGGAGCTGTCACCTCCCTTATACTCTGCCCGGAGCTGTCACATTCTTTATACACTGCCCGGAGCTGTCTCATCCCTTATACACTGCGCGGAGCTGTCTCATCTCTTATACACTGCGCGGAGCTGTCACATCCCTTATACACTGCCCGGAGCTGTCACATCCCTTATACACTGCCTGGAGCTGTCACATCCCTCATACACTGCCCGGAGCTGTCACATCCCTCATACACTGCCCGGAGCTGTCACATCCCTTATACACTGCCCGGAGCTGTCACATCCCTCATACACTGCCCGCAGCTGTCACATCCCGCATACACTGCCCGGAGCTGTCACCTTTAGTGTCCACAATTTAAAGTTCAGAGTTGTCACCAGTTAAAGTCTGTCATTTCCTAGTCCACTCTCCAAGGTTATCAGCTCTGCAGTCCAGGCTTATCACTTCTACTGTTCAGGCTTCTCATGGCCATCATCCAGGGTTGTCAGCTCCACAGGTCAGGGTTGTCAGCTTCACAGGTCATGGTTGTCAGCTCCACAGGTCAGGGTTGTCAGCTCCACTGGTCAGGGTTGTCAGCTCCACTGGTCAGGGTTGTCAGCTCCACAGGTCAGGGTTGTCAGCTCCACAGGTCAGGGTTGTCAGTTCACAGGTCAGGGTTGTCAGTTCACAAGTCAGGGTTGTCAGCTCCACCCCCCAGGGTTGTCTCTTCCACACTGCAGGGCTCTCTGCTCCACTGTCCAGGGTTTTCTGCTCCATCATCCAGCGTTGTCAGCTCCACCATCTAGGGTTGTCAGCTCCACCATCTAGGGTTGTCAGCTCCACCATCTAGGGTTGTCAGCTCCACCGTCCAGGGTTGTCAGCTCCACCGTCCAGGGTTGTCAGCTCCACCGTCCAGGGTTGTCAGCTCCACTGTCCAGTGTTGTCAGCTTCACCGTCCACGTTTATCAGCTCCACCATCCAGGGTTGTCACTTTCACAGTACAGGGTTATCAGCTCCACCGTCCAGGGTCGCCAGCTAAACTGTCCATGGTTGTCAGCTGCATCATCCAGGGTTGTCAGCTCCATTATCCAGGGTTTTCAGCTCCACCATACAGGCTTGCTGCTCCACTGTCCAAGGTTGTCAGTTCCACCGTCCATGGTTGTCAGCTTTACCATCCAGGAATGTCAGCTCTACAGTCCAGGGATGTCAGCTCTACAGCCCAGGGTTGTCAGCTCCACAGCCCAGGGTTGTCAGCTCCACAGCCCAGGGTTGTCAGCTCCACCTCCAAGGTTGTCAGTTCCACAGTCAAGGGTTGGCAGCTTCACCTACAGGGTTGTCAGCCCCATGCTCCCGGGTTGTCAGCTCCACCGTGCAGGGTTGTCAGTTTTTTTTTTTGTCCAGGGTTTTTATTTCCACCCTCCAGGGTTGTCACTTCCACAATACAAGGCTATCAGTTCCAACGTCCAGGGTTGTCACTTTTTACTGTCCAGGTTTATCAGCTCCAACGTCCAGGGTTGTCAGCTCCACCATCCAAGGTTGTCAGCTCCACCGTCTAGGGTTGTCAGCTGCAACATCCAGGGATGTCAGCTCCACCGTCCAGGGCTGTCACTTCTACAGTCCAGGGTTGTCAGCTCCACCGTCCAGGGTTGTCAGCTCCACCGTCCAGGGTTGTCATTTTCACAGTACAGGATTATCAGCTCCACCGTCCATGGTTGTCAGATGCATCATCCAGAGTTGTCAGCTCCATTATCCAGGGTTTTCAGCTCCACCATCCAGGGTTGCTGCTTCACTATCCAAGGTTGTCAGTTCCACCGTCCAAGGTTGTCAGCTCTACAGTCCAGGGATGTCAGCTCTACAGTCCAGGGATGTCAGCTCCACAGTCCAGGGTTGTCAGCTCCACAGTCCAGGGTTGTCAGCTCCACAGTCCAGGGTTGTCAGCTCCACAGTCCAGGGTTGTCAGCTCCACAGTCCAGGGATGTCAGCTCCACAGTCCAGGGTTGTCAGCTCCACTGTCCAGGGTTGTCAGTTCCACTGTCCAAGGTTGTCAGCTCCACAGCCCAGGGTTGTCAGCTCCACAGCCCAGGGTTGTCAGCTCCACAGCCCAGGGTTGTCAGCTCCACAGCCCAGGGTTGTCAGCTCCACAGCCCAGGGTCGTCAGCTCCACAACCTAGGGTTGTCAGCCCCACTGTGCAGGGTTGTCAGCTCCACCGTCCAGGGTTGTCAGCTCCACTGTCCAGGGTTGTCAGCTCCACCGTCCAGGGTTGTCAGCCCCACAGTCCAGGGTTGTCAGCCCCACCTTCCAGGGTTGTCACCTCCACCATACAGATTGTGTGCTTCCATATTTACGCCACACACCCCCGCTTCTCCTCCCTCCCCCATCACTAGACTCCAGTTTCTGACCTTCCCTCATTGTGACATCCAGTAAGTAAACACCAGCGGCTCCAGGAATCACTTGTGTACGCAGCGGCTTCTGAGCGCAGAGTTCTTGGCAAAAACCTAATTCCACTGAAATTCTAAATTTATATTTAAAGCAAAACGAACCCTGGATGTGAAGCAGAGATGTCAAGCAGGCGGAGCCACGAAGAGCGCAACGTGCTGCAGTATCCAACGAGAGCGCATCAGCCTCCCCTCTAACCATGCTGGGGACCTAAGAACTGAGGCCATCAATGAGTGGTGGCACTTGTACAGTTGCCATTTGGTGGTTGTCTTCGTGTACAGTCAGCGTTTGGGGGGATGTCCACGTGTGTAGTCGGCGTTTTGGGTATATCTTTGTGTACAGTCAGTGTTTGGGGGATTCCAGGTGTAGAGTCAGCATTTGGGGGATGTCTATATGTACAGTCAACGTTTGAGGGATGTCTTCATTTACGGTGTTTGGGTTGTCCACTTGTACAGTCTGCGTTTGGGGGATATCTTTGTGTACAGTTGGCGTTTGGTGAATGTCCATGTGTACAGTCAGCATTTGGGAGATTTCCACTCGTATAGTCGGCGTTCGGGCGATGTCTACATGTACAGTCAGTGTTTAGGGGATTCCAGGTGTCAGCATTTGGGCGATGTCTACGTGTACAGTCGGTGTTTGGGAGACGTCTTAGTGTACAGTCAATGTTTGAGGGATGTCTTCATTTACAGTCAGTGTTTGTGGATGTCCATGTGTTGAGTCAGCGTTTGGGAGATGTCCACTTGTACAGTCAGAGTTTGGGGGATGTCCACTTGTACAGTCAGAGTTTGGGGGATGTTTACACATTAAATCAGTGTTTGGGAGATGTCTGCATGTACGGTCCATGTTTGGGGGATGCCCACGTTTACAGTCAGAATTTGGGAGATGTCCGCGTGTACAGTCGGCGTTTTGGAGATGTAGACAGTTATAGGGTGAAGTTGTGGATGGAGTATATCTCCCTCCCAGGCTCTTAATCTGGACAGGGTGAAGATCCAGTCCATAACTTCACCCTGGTTCTCAGGAACCTCAGCTGTAGGCACTGACCCCGTTACTGGGGCATAAAAGACTGCAGGTCTTTGGGGTCAGTGTCTGACAAGCTGAGGAGGGAGTACAACCTTACAGTGTGGACATTGAATGGACTTTTCTGTTGCTTTGCCTGGAGTGTACTTTAAAGAATAAAACTGAAGTAAGTTTTATGCATCTTCCAGTTCCAGAGTGTCATTGCCGCCCCCCCCCCCCCCTGGAGGACTTTGCTACATATGGTGTTTGGATGCGGGCAGCAATCCTGACTGCTGAGGGCAATGGCATGACATCTGGTGAATGTCCTGCGTAAAGCCTGCGATCACGATGCAAGCGCCAACCCCAGCTATGGAGGAGCTGTTGGCGAGGATAGACCGGCTGACGGATGTCCACCTGAAACATCCTGCTTTGAGGAGGGACGGAGCTCCATCTACCGCCAAGCCCAGAGAGACTGCGCAGAAATTTCTGTAAAAGATGACTCCTGAGGATGATATTGAGGCCTATCTGACTGTGTTTGAGAGAACCGCCAAACAAGAGAAACTCCCTGAGGCTGAGTGGGTCGAGGTTCTAGCACCGTTCCTCACTGCGGAACCACAGAAGGCATACTGCGACCTCAGTAGTCACGAGGTAAACGACTATGCCAGGTTTGAAGCAGAGATCCTGGCTCATCTGGGTGTTACAGCGACGGTCCGGGCTCTAAGATTGCATAATTGGAGCTACAGGTCCGACCAATGAGCCAGGTCGCAAATGTTTGACCTGTACCATCTGGTAAAGAAATGGCTGGAACCGGAAGTTTGCACACCCACCCAGATGATCGATAAAGTCGTGGTGGATCATTATACCCATGCCCTGCCGGCAGATCTGCAACGCTGGGTCGGCCATGGAGGACCCAAGGATGCTAACCAGCTGGTAGATCTGGTCCACCGCTACAATGCGACTGAGAACTACCTCCGGGACGTCCATTCCATCCAGACCCCTGCTACAAGTTCCAGGCCTACACAGGGTAAGAGACCGCTAGATGCCGGACGAAAGCGGTGGCATGGCGGGAAGGAGGTAGGGCCACCGGAAGGGGCACCGTTGGAGTTAAAAGGCTCTGATAGCCCCAACCAGTCTCCTAAGCCAAAGAAACCAAGGCCTTTGAGGTGCTGGGGATGCCCAAGGCTCGGGCATGTGTTGGCTCAGTGCCCTATCACCAATGAGCCCATGGACTATGATGGTGCTTGGCACCAGTCGTTGTTCACAAGTCCTATCTGCAATGCCTCACAGAGACTAAAGAATGAGCCACAACTGTGTCGCATAAGTGTAAACCACCATTCTGTGGAGGCTCTACTGGACTCGGGTAGCCTGATCACCTTAGTGCATGCCAGCCTGATAGCAGAAGGCTTCATACCGGGTAGGCACATGAGTGTGGTATGTATACACGGTGACACAAGGGTGTATCCTATGGCACAGTGTAACTTTGTAACTCGTGTCGGAACTGTGACCTACGATGTAGGTGTTGTCAAAGGGTTGATGCACAGCGTATTCCCCACAAGTCCCGGTATTCTGGGACTTGTGGGGAAAAATGATAATCCCTTCTAAAGAGACTAACGTAAACCTAGCTGACCTTACACCTCCGCAGGATAGCGGGGTCAATGTGGACGCTGAACCAGAGGATGTAACTTTTCCTTTACAGGTCTTGGCTGGAGATGACGCTGAAGAGGAAGCCTACCCCTCGGTTCAGGATGTGTCCGATCTGGAGGATGCACCTGGGAACTTTGGGACAGCCCAGTTAAGGGACCCCACTCTTATCAATGCTAAAGAAAGTGTCATAGTAATAAATGGTGTGTTACAGGCACCAGGTTCTGACCAACGGTTCCCCCACTTTGCCATGAATGATAACTTGCTGTATAGAGTAACAAAAACAAGCGGGAAAGTGGAGGAACAGTTGGTCATGCCGAAGCCGTACAGGCACAAGGTGCTGGACTTGGCACATAACCATGTATTAGGGGGACATTTAGGAACGGATAAAACGCAGGATAGAATTCTTCAAAGGTTCTTCTGGCCAGGAGTGTACAAGGACATAGAGGAGTACTGTGAGCCGTGCCCCACCTGTCAGAGCACCGCTCCTGTGTCGCACTTCCGCAGTCCCTTAGCGCCTCTCCCCATTATAGAGGTTCCCTTTGTGAGAACTGGAATGGATTTAGTGGGTCCCATAGTCAAGTCGGCTAGAGGACATCAATATATTTTGGTCGTGTTAGATTATGCCTCCTGATACCCTGAGGCAATCCCTTTAAAAAGCCCTACTGCCAAAAACATTGTCCCTTATGTTCTCCAGAATAGGTCTTCCCCAGGAAATCCTCACGAACCAGGGGACCCCGTTTATGTCCAAAGTAACAAAAGAATTGTGTCACCTCTTTAAAATTGACTACATACGAACCTCAGTATACCACCCTCAGATGGATGGGTTGGTGGAGAGGTTCAATAAGACCCTGAAGCCAATGCTAAAGCGGGTAGTAGAGAAAGATGGTCGGGACTGGGACCGTCTGTTACCTTATCTCATGTTCTCCATACGGGAGGTACCACAGGATTCTCGCCATTTGAGTTGCTATATGGTCGGCACCCCAGAGCTTTGTTGGATATAGCCAGAGAAACCTGGGAGACAGAGTCTACTCCCTATAGGAGCGTCATAGAGCACATGGCTCAGATGCAGGACCGCATTAATACTGTAATGCCCATTGTCAGGGAACACCTGCAGAGGGCACAGGAGGCCCAAAGCAGAGTGTACAATCGTTCTGCCAGGGTGAGAACTTTTAGTCCCGGTGACCGAGTTCTCATTTTGGCACCTACTGTAGAGAGTAAATTCCTCGCTAGATGGCAAAGTCCCTACGAAGTCGTTGAGAAGGTAGGCGACGTAAACTATAGAGTGCATCAGCCGTGGAAAAGGAAGCCGTATCAGGTGTACCATGTTAATTTAATAAAACTCTGGTAGGATAGAGAAGCTTTGGCTACCTCAAGCATCAGGAGGGGTGGGCCGCAGCCCTCCCTGCCCGATGTTAGAGTAGGTGAGGCCCTCTCGGTGTGCCAATGGCAGGAGGCAAAAGAGTTCCTACAAAGAAACAGAGACAAATTCTCTAACCGGCCCGGTCGTACCCACGTCATAACACATGATATCATAACTCAACCCGGGATGAAGGTAAACTTAAAACCGTACAGGATTCCAGAAGCACGTAGGGAAGCAGTTGCTGCCGAGGTGAAGCTCATGCTGGAATTAGGAGTGATAGAGGAATCAAAAAGCGAGTGGTCAAGCCCCATTGTGTTAGTCCCCAAACCAGATGGTACCTGGAGGTTTTGTAATGATTTCAGGAAGTTAAACGAAATCTCCCAATTTGATGCATATCCCATGCCCAGGGTTGATGAATTGAGAGATTGGGTAATGCCAGATATATCACCACTCTTGACCTTACCAAGGGGTACTGGCAAATACCTCTGACTGACAAGGCAAAAGAGAAAACGGCCTTCTCAACCCCAGAGGGCTTGTTTCAGTACAAAGACATGCCGTTTGGGTTACATGGTGCGCCTGCTACCTTCCAAAGGCTAATGGATCGGATTTTGAGGTCTCACCGTAATCATTCTGCCGCATACCTAGACAATGTCGTAGTCTATAGTACCGGTTGGGAGAGTCACCTTGGGAAGGTACAGGTGGTGATGGATGCCATAAAAGGGGCAGGTTTCACCTTAAAACCGGGAAAGTGTGCACTAGCCCTGGAGGAAGCCAAGTACCTTGGCTATGTTGTTGGCCATGGCGTTTTTAAACCCCAGGTCAACAGGGTAGAGGCAATACAGGCATGGCCTGGACCTTTAACAAAAAAACAGGTCCGGGTACTACCATAGGTTTGTGCCTAACTTTGCCTCCATGGCAGCACCACTTACGGACTTGACAAAAGGGGCCAAGTCGGTAATGGTGGCATGGACAGCCGAGGCCTTTCAAAATTTAAGGTCGTCCCTTTGCCAACAGCCGGTGTTGATAACGGTGGACTTCTCAAAAGAGTTTATTGGGCAGACGGATGCTTCTAATGTAGGGTTGGGTGCAGTGCTGTCCCAGTCCATAAATGGGGAAGAACATCCAGTACTGTATTTAAGCCGGAAACTGTCTCCTGCGGAGAAGAATTATGCTATTGTTGAACGGGAATGTTTAGCGGTAAAATGGGCACTAGAGACGTTAAAGTACTACCTCTTGGGGAGAGAATTCAAATTGGTGTCAGACCAGGCCCCCCTGACCTGGATGAAGCAAAATAAGGAAAAGAATGCGAGGGTGGCAAGGCAGTTTCTTTCACTTCAGAACTTCAAGTTCACCCTCGGATATAGACCAGGCAAGTCACAAGGTAACGCTGATGCCCTCTCTAGGGTGCATTGTCTGATCACCAAGAAGACCCAGCCTGGAGAAGAGGGGGGGGGGGGGGGGATGTAGGCATTTAAAAGGTGAAGTTGTGGATGGAGAATATCTCTCTCCCAGGCTTTTAGTCTGGACAGGGTGGCGCTCCAGTCCACAACTCTATCCTGATTCTTAGACACCTCCGTTGTAGGCACTGATCCCGTTGCTGGAGCATAAAAGACTGCAGGTCTTTGGAGTCGGTATCTGAGAAGCTAAGAAGGGAATACAACCTTACAGCTTGGACCTGAGGAAACCTCTGAGCACCCTGCGTGGTGCATTATTGCATATGTTACGTTGAATGGACTTTTCTGTTGCTTTGCCTGGAGTGTACTTTAAAGAATAAAACTGAAGTAAGTTTTATGCATCTTCAGGTCCAGAGTGTCATTGCCCCCCCCCCCCCCCCCCCCCGGAGGACTTTGTTACATGTACAGTCAGCATTTGGGGGATGACTACATGTACAGTTGGCGTTTAGATTGCATAAACCATGTGTAGGCTATCACGAGCTGATTTTCTTGGCAGAACTGTACTAGGTGATCACCGTCTTCGTTTCTTTTACTGATCCTGACTCATCTTGTGATGGCTGAATCTGAAGTCGCCCATAATGTAAATGACGTCCTCCTTTGGTGCTTCGTTTAGGGTTTTCTGGACGTCGGCATAAAAATCTTCAATGACTTCCTCATCGGCATCCATCATAGGGCATAGACCTGTGAGATTGAGATTTTCACTGGTTTACCATGTATCTGGATAGCAATGTACGGTCGCTGATTGTTCTAGATCTTTCTACTACCTTTGAGGTCTGCTTGTTTGTTATGAAGGCTACTCCATTCCTCTTAATGCCCTATATCTGGGCTTGGGACCGGCGTATAAGGATGCTACACAGCTGGGATAAATGGCCCTTTACAGAGCTTAGATCCTGGCAGATGAGCCTGAGAGTTGTCTGCGTCCGTCCGCTACACAACAGCTTCTATTCCAGGTTTCAGACATTTCCTTGTTTGTTGAGGAATATTCAATGTAACAAATGGGTTGAGTTATGCAAATTATAAGATGGAAGCGCCACCTATTGGAAGGCAGCTCCCTGGCAGAGAACATCAGTCCAGAACACCGTGGTTCACAAAGAGTCGAGGGTCACAGTAAAACAGCACAAAGAACCAGACAGGCAGTACTGAGAAATGTATTAATCACTCAAGTTATTCAAAGCATTTCAGATAAATCTCCGGTGTTTCTGGCTCACAGGATGAGGTCCGCTGCCAGAAACCACAAACACGGCAAACAGAGAAACAAAAAGCCCAGCAAGTCATCAAAGTAAAAAGGTCACCTGGGACAAACAATGGGCCTATTGAGAAAGGGATTACAGTAAATGCAGGCAAGGAAGGGGGAAGGAGGGGAACCAATACTTCACTTATTACTCCTAGTAGTACTTCTAACATTACGACTGTCGCACTGCAATTACCACTGCTAAAATCAATGGCCACCTGCCCAATGGTACAATAATAAAGGATAACAGTTTACTAAATGCTTCACCCAGATGCTGCATAGCGAAGGCAAGGATGGTGATGGAGAAAAGAACATTGCCACTGGATGGTGGATGAGAACAGTACTAGATGGTGGAGGAGAACAATGCTAGACAGTGGAGAAAAACAATTCTGGACCATGGTGGAGAATAATAATAATGGATGGTGGAGGAGAACAATGCTGGACCATAGTGAGGAACAATACTACTAGATGGCAGAGGAGAACAATACTGGATGGTGGACGAGAACAATGTTGGACCATGGTAAAGAACAATACTACTGGATAGTGGAGGTGAACAATGACAGTCAGGGGGGAAGAACAATGCTGGAACATGGAAGAACTGTACTATTGAATGGTGGAGGAGAACAATACTGGATGGTGTAGGAGGACAATGCCAGTCCGTGGAGAAGAACAATGCTGGACTATGGTTGAGAACAATACTACTGGATGATGGAGGAGAACAATACTAGATGGTGGAGGAGTACAATGCTGGATCATGGTTGAGAACAATACTACTAGGTGGTGGAGGAGAACAATGCCGGAGCGTGCTGGAGAACAATAATACGAGATGGCGGTGGAGAACAATGGAAGTCAGAGGGGAAGAACAATTTTGAACCACAGTGGAGAATAATACTACTGGATGGTGGAGGAGAACAATTTTAGGCAATGATGGAGAGCAGTACTATTAGATGATGGAGGGGAACAATACTGGATGGTGGAGGAGAACAATGCCAGTCAGTGGAGAAGAACAATACTGGACCATGGTGGATAACAATACTACTGGATGATGGGGGAGAACAATACTGTATGGTGGAAGAGAACAATGCTGGACCATGGTGGAGAACAATACTACTGGATGGTGGAGGAAACAAATATTGGATGGTGGAGAACAACAATAATGGATGGTGGAGGACAATAATATTGGATGGTGGAGGAGAACAAAGCTGGACCATGGTAGAAAACAATACTACTGGATGATGGAGTACAACCATACAGGACTATGCTGGAGAACAATACTACTAGATAGTGGTGGAGAACAATGTGAGTCAGTGAAGGAGAACCATGCTGGACCATGGTATAGAACAATGCAAATAGATGGTGGAAGACAGCAGTACTGGATTGTGGAGAAGAATGCTGGACCGTGATGGAGAACAATACTATTAGTTGGTGGAGGAGAACAATGCAAGTCAGTGGATAAAAACAATGCTGACCATGGTGGAGAACAATATTACTGGATGGTTGAGAACAATACTACTGGATAGTGGAGAAGAACAATACTAGATGTTGGAGGAGAACAATGCTGGATGATGCTGAAGAACAATAATACTTGATAGTGGAGGACAACAATACTGGACCATGAAGTTGAACAATACTACTGGATAGTGAAGGAGAACATTACCAGTTATGGGAGGAGGAGAAAAATACTACTGGATGGTGGAGGACAACAATATTGGATGGTGGAGGACAACAATACTGGATGGTGAAGAAGAAAATTGTTGGACCATGGGGTAGAACAATACTACTTGAACAGAACAATGCCAGTCAGTGGACAAGGACAATGCTGGACCATGGAGGAGAACAATACTATTGGTTGGTGGAGGACAACAATACTGGATTGTGGAGGGGAACAATACTGGATGGCGGAGGAGAACAATGCTGGGCCATGGTGTAGAACAATACTACTGGAACAGAACAATTCCAGTCAGTGGAGAAGGACAGTGCTGGACCATGGTCGAGAACAATACTACTGGATGCTGGAGGAGAATAATGACAGTTAGTGAAGAAGAACAATGCTGGACCATGGTGGAGAACAATACTACTGTATGGTCGAGGGGAGCAATACTGGATAGTGGAAGTGAACGATGCCAGTCAGTGAAGTAGAACAAAGCTGGACTATGGTGAAGAACAATACTACTGGATGATGGAGGAGAACAATACTAGATGGTGGAGAAGAACAATGCTGGATCATGGTTGAGAACAATACTACTAGATGGTGGAGGAGAACAATAACAGTCAGTGGAAAGAAACAATGCTAGACCATAGTGGAGAACAATACTACTGGACGGTGGAGGAGAACAATGCTGGAGCGTGCTGCAGAACAATACTATGGTGGAGAACAATGTAATTCAGAGGAGAAGAACAATTTTGAACCACGGTGGGGAATAATACTACTGGATGGTGGAGGAGAACAATGCTGAACCATGGTGGAGAACAATACTACTGGACGGTGGAGGACACCAATATTGGATGGTTGAGAACAACAATAGTGGAGCATGTTGGACCATGGTTGAGAACAATACTACTAGATGCTGGACCATGGTTCTCCTCCACCATCCAGTATTGTTGTCCTCCACCATCCAGTAGCATTGTTCTCCACCATGGTCCATCATTGTTCTTCTACATTGACTGGCATTGTTCTCCTCCACCATCTAGTGGTATTGTTCCCCATCATGGTCTTGCATTGTTCTCCTCCATCATTCAGAATTGTTGTCCTGTACCATTCAGTAGCATTGTTCTCCAGCATGGTCCAGCATTGTTCTCCTCCGCCATCCAGTATTGTTGTCCTCCATGACAACATTTCCCCCATGACAGTGTGACTGCAGCACCTCAGGCGGGCGTGTACCCTGCAGGCGATGCCATCTGATGAGTCTGGCATAGCGCTATCCCCAGTATGACAGTGTGACTGCTGCACCTGAAACGGAGCGTGGGCCCTACGGGCGCTGCTGTCTGGTGAGCCTGGCATAGCCCAATCCGCAGTATAACAGGGTGACTGCAGCATCTGAGGCAGGCGTGTACCCTGCAGGTGATGCCATCTGAAGAGCCGGGCATAGCTCTGTCCCCAGTATGGCAGTGTGACTGCAGCACCTAAAGCGGAGCAACACCCTGGTTACGCCCGAGGACGATGGGGATATAAGAGGAACGGTGTGGCGTGTGACCGCAGAGAGCCGAGCGCTAGTGATTTGTTGTCAATGAGCGCCAATGACCTGGACGGAGGACAAGGTGTAAACACCTGCAAAAAGGGGGCAGGTTGGCAGAGAAATACAGCCAACAACTACTGCAAGGGGTGGAGCAAGCCGATGCCAGGCTGATCTCATGGCAGCGCCCGCCGAGCCCACGCTCCGCTTTAGGTGCTGCAGTCACACTGCCATAATGGGGACAGAGCTATGCCAGGCTCTTTAGATGGCATCACCTGCAGGGTACACGCCTGCCTCAGGTGCTGCAGTCACACTGTTATTCCTCGGATTGGGCTATGCCAGGCTCATCAGATGGCATCACCTGCAAGGTATACGCCTGCCTCAGGTGCTGAAGTCACACTGTTATACTGCGGATTGGGCTATGCCAGGCTCATCAGATGGCATCGCCTGCAAGGTATACATACGCCTGCCTCAGGTGCTGCAGTCACACTCTTATACTGTGGATTGGGCTATGCCAGGCTCACCAGACAGCAGCACCCGTAGGGCCCACGCTCCGCTTCAGGTGCAGCAGTCACACTGTCATACTGGGGATTGGGCTATGCCAGGCTCCTCTGATGGCAGCGCCAGCAGGGTACACGCCTGCCTCAAATGCTGCAGTCACACTGTTATACTGCGGATTGGGCTATGCCAGGCTTACCCGACGGCAGCGCCCGCCGGGCCCATGCTCCGCTTTAGGTGCTGCAGTCACACTGCCATACTGGGGACAGAGCTATGCCAGGCTCATCAGATGGCATCACCTGCAGGGTACACACCTGCCCCAGGTGTTGCAGTCACACTATAATTCTGCGGATTGGGCTATGCCAGGCTCATCAGATGGCATCACCTGCAGGGTACACGCCTGCCCCAGGTGCTGCAGTTACACTGTTATTCTGCGGATTGGGCTATGCCAGGCTCATCAGATGGCATCACCTGCAGGGTACACGCCTGCCCCAGGTGCTGCAGTTACACTGTTATTCTGCGGATTGGGCTATGCCAGGCTCGCCGGACAGCAGCGCCTGTAGGGCCCACGCTCCGTTTCAGGTGCAGCAGTCACACTGTCATACTGGGGATTGGGCTATGCCAGGCTCATCAGATGGCATCACCTGCAGGGTACACGCCTGCCCCAGGTGCTGCAGTTACACTGTTATTCTGCGGATTGGGCTATGCCAGGCTCGCCGGACAGCAGCGCCTGTAGGGCCCACGCTCCGCTTCAGGTGCAGCAGTCACACTGTCATACTGGGGATTGGGCTATGCCAGGCTCATCAGATGGCATCACCTGCAGGGTACACGCCTGCCCCAGGTGCTGCAGTTACACTGTTATTCTGCGGATTGGGCTATGCCAGGCTCGCCGGACAGCAGCGCCTGTAGGGCCCACGCTCCGTTTCAGGTGCAGCAGTCACACTGTCATACTGGGGATTGGGCTATGCCAGGCGATTTAGCAGCCAGAGGAGTTTATGTGCCCACATGGTGCCTCAACAGCAGCTTTACTGCAGAACTTGGTAGTGTCTGCCGTTGCAGTAAGAGCGCAGGCGGGTGGATGGCACACAGGAATTTGGCTGTCTTGGCACAACTCTGTTCCGGTCAGGCGCCAGTCTAGTACTGATCACCAAATATACAACACAGAGCAAAAATATCATCTTTCTAAATAGTAAAATTAATCATTAACCCCTTCCCACCCCGGGGTGATTGTGTAATCAGATGGCGTATATATAGCGGGTCAGCGGAGCGAGCGGCCAGAACCGCAGCCCAGCATGAAGCTCTGCACCATCGTACCCGGCATCCTCCTCGGCCTCCTGCCCCCGCTCCTCTCCTACCCACTGTGAGTACCACCAGCGGCCACCTATGGTGTATCTAATGTGTGATACCGTCTGCAGAGCCGTGTATCTAATCCTATCCTGTGTGATACTGTCTGCTGAGCCGTGTATCTAATCCTCTCCTGTGTAATACTGTCTGCTGAGCCGTGTATCTAATCCTATCCTGTGTGATACTGTCTTCTGAGCTATGTATCTAATCCTATCCTGTGTGATACTGCCTGCTGAGCCGTGTATCTAATCCTATCCTGTGTGATACTGTGCTGAGCCGTGTGTCTAATCCTCTGCTGTGAGATACTGTCTACTGAACCATGTATCTAATCCTATCCTGAGTGATACTGTCTGCTGAGCCATGTATCTAATCCTCTCCTGTGTAATACTGTCTGCTGAGCCGTGTATCTAATCCTCTCCTGTGTGATACTGTCTGCTGAGCCGTGTATCTAATCCTCTCCTGTGTGATACTGTCTGCTGAGCTGTGTATCTAATCCTCTCCTGTGTGATACTGCCTGCTGAGCCGTGTATCTAATCCTCTCCTGTGTGATACTGTCTGCTGAGCTGTGTATCTAATCCTATCCTGTGTGATACTGTCTTCTGAGCCGTGTATCTAATCCTATCCTGTGTGATACTGCCTGCTGAGCCGTGTATCTAATCCTCTCCTGTGTGATACTGCCTGCTGAGCCGTGTATCTAATCCTCTCCTGTGTGATACTGTCTGCTGAGCCGTGTATCTAATCCTCTCCTGTGTGATACTGTCTGCTGTTGTTTTGGATACCAGTTTCTCCAGCAGGTTTCGGGGTGTTCTGTAGCATCCTAATTGTGTAGTATGGCATGTGCACGCCTTGCAACAACCAGTCAGACACAAGCTATAGGTCTCGGGTCTAAACCGTATCTGGGCGTACAATGCTCAGAGCCTCAGGTTTATTAAAACACATAATACCTGCCCATTATGGGCGTATAACATATGACATCGATAACATATATAGGTTTTCATTCGTTGGGCCATATAGAATCCCACACCCCTCTCAAGTCCAGTGTATGAGCCAGTCTTTGTCTCCTCAACATGTGGTCAGTCAAATTCTAGCTTTTTTGTCTCAGAAGTTGAGGGTGGGGGAGCGCTGGGAAAATACCCAAGGTGGATACAGTTCTTCAGTCTTACAGTATAGCAATGTGACTTTAATCCTTAAGAGGCTAAAGAGGAGCTTTACATTAGGGTAACCTTATAGAACACATCTTTCACCATGCCATTGTCCAGCAATTACCATAATGAAATGATGCCTCTACAGAGTTCAATCACTACAGCTGCGTAATACATCTAGTTTATACAAATCAATAGACATATTACACTAACTAATCATCATGTCTACGACACTGTATCTAATCCTCTGCTGTGTGATACTGTCTGCTGTATCTAATCCTCTCCTGTGTGATACTGTCTGCTGTATCTAATCCTCTCCTGTGTGATACTGTCTGCTGTATCTAATCCTCTCCTGTGTGATACTGTCTGCTGTATCTAATCCTCTCCTGCAAGATACTGTCTGCTGTATCTAATCCTCTCCTGTGTGATACTGTCTGCTGTATCTAATCCTCTCCTGTGTGATACTGTCTGCTGTATCTAATCCTTTCCTGTGTGATACTGTCTGCTGTATCTAATCCTCTCCTGTGTGATACTGTCTGCTGTTTCTAATCCTCTCCTGTGTGATACTGTCTGCTGTATCTAATCCTCTCCTGCGTGTTACTGTCTGCTGTATCTTAACCTTTCCTGTGTGATACTGTCTGCTGTATCTAATCCTCTCCTGTGTGATACTGTCTGCTGTATCTAATCCTCTCCTGTGTGATACTGTCTGCTGTATCTAATCCTCTCCTGTGTGATACTGTCTGCTGTATCTAATCCTTTCCTGTGTGATACTGTCTGCTGTATCTAATCCTTTCCTGTGTGATACTGTCTGCTGAGCTGCTGTAACCTAGTAACCGCCTGCAGGACGCTGTAAGACGTGTAATCGGGCCGTATCCCCGCTGACCGCTTGCCTGCGTCCAGTGAACGGGGCGGCCGCACCGATCCCCGTTGCTCCGCCTCTACCCACTGTAGGAGCACCCAAGACGCCTGGCTCTCCTCTCTGTGATGTCAGCTGAAAACAACTCCTTCCCGACTCCAATCTGATATTCCATGATGGAACGTAACATTATTACGCTCCAGGACCAACTAGTGAGCCCCCCATCACCGCGTCCTCCGGAGAGACATCCGTAGTCTCGCTGCTATTAGGCACGGCTCACACACACAATCCGGATTTCACATGCGGGTTCCGGCAGTGTTATCTGCCTGTGACCCCGGCTGGCCACCCTGCGTACTTCCTTTTATGGTACTGCGGATGACAGCGGACGCTCGCCGCCGGACATGCGCGGCACAGATTTATTCTTATAAACATTTGTATTCCCCGCTAGGTGATGATGCAGGCGCCGCTGCCATCCACAAAGTCAACCGCAGGTGGTCTGCGGGTCAGATGGCCGTCCGCGTGGCGTCTGCAGCAAAATAGAGCATGCTGTGTTTTTCCCTCCGCTGGTGGACATCACAACTTGTTTCCTCCGGTGTGAAGGAAAGTGATTTCTACATATCAATGCAAGCCGTTTGCTGCGGACACTAACCACGGATTCCACAGAAGAAATCAGGTCATATGACACAACCCTTACCGTAAAGAACGCCTTCTATGTTGTGTAGAAACCTTCTATCCTCTAGATGTAGAGAGCGCCCCCTTGTTACAGTACTGGGTATAACAGATGATGGCAGAGATCTCTGTACTGACCCCTGATATATCTATACATAGTTATTAGAGCGCCCCCTTGTTGCAGTCCTGGGTATAATAGATGATGGTAGAGATCTCTGTACTGACCCCTGATATATCTATACATAGTTATTAGAGCGCCCCCTTGTTACAGTTCTGGGTATAATAGATGATAGGAGAGATCTCTGTACTGACCCCTGATATATTATACATAGTTATTAGAGCGCCCTCTTGTTACAGTCCTGGGTATAATAGATGATGGGGGAGATCTCTGTACTGACCCCTGATATATGTATACATAGTTATTAGAGCACCCCCTTGTTACAGTCCTGGGTATAATAGATGATGGGAGAGATCTCTGTACTGACCCCTGATATATTAGACATAGTTATTAGAGCGCCCCCTTCTTACAGTCCTGGGTATAACAGATGATGGGACAGATCTCTGTACTGACCACTGATATATTATACATAGTTATTAGAACGCCCCCTTGTTACAGTCCTGGGTATAATAGATGATGGGAGAGATCTCTGTACTGACCCCTGATATATCTATACATAGTTATTAGAGCGCCCCCTTGTTACAGTCCAGGGTATAATAGATGATGGCAGAGATCTCCGTACTGACCCCTGATATATCTATACATAGTTATTAGAGCGCCCCCTTGTTACAGTCCAGGGTATAATAGATGATGGCAGAGATCTCCGTACTGACCCCTGATATATCTATACATAGTTATTAGAGCGCCCCCTTGTTACAGTCCAGGGTATAATAGATGATGGCAGAGATCTCTGTACTGACCCCTGATATATCTATACATAGTTATTAGAGCGCCCCCTTGTTACAGTCCTGTGTATAATAGATGATGGTAGAGATCTCTGTACTGACTCCTGATATATCTATACATAGTTATTAGAGCGCCCCCTTGTTACAGTCCTGGGTATAATAGATAATGGTAGAGATCTCTATACTGACCTCTGATATATCTATACATAGTTGTTAGAGCGCTCCCTTGTTACAGTCCTGGGTATAATAGATGATGGAGAGATCTCTGTACTGATCCCTGATATATTATACATAGTTGTTAGAGCGCCCCCTTGTTACAGTCCTGGGTATAATAGATGATGGTAGAGATCTCTGTACTGACCCCTGATATATTATACATAGTTGTTAGAGCGCTCCCTTGTTACAGTCCTGGGTATAATAGATGATGGGAGAGATCTCTGTACTGATCCCTGATATATCTATACATAGTTATTAGAGCGCCCCCTTGTTACAGTCCTCTGTATAATAGATGATGGGGGATATCTCTGTTGTGACCCCTGATATATCTATACATAGTAATTAGAGTGCCACCTTGTTGCAGTCCTGGGTATAATAGATGATGGGAGAGATCTCTGTACTGACCCCTGATATATCTATACATGGTTATTAGAGCGCCCCCTTGTTACAGTCCTGGGTATAATAGATGATGGGAGAGATCTCTGTACTGACCTCTGATATATCTATACATAGTTATTAGAGCGCCCCCTTGTTACAGTCCTGGGTATAATAGATGATAGGGGAGATCTCTGTACTGACCTCTGATATGTCTATGCATAGTTATTAGAGCGCCCCCTTGTTACAGAACTCTGTATAATAGATGATGGAGAGTTCTCTGTACTGACCCCTGATATATCTATACATAGTTATTAGAGCGCCCCCTTGTTACCGTCCTGGGTATAATAGATGATGGGAGAGATCTCTGTACTGACCCCTGATATATCTATACATAGTTATTAGAGCGCCCCCTTGTTACCGTCCTGGGTATAATAGATGATGGGAGAGATCTCCGTACTGACCCCTGATATATCTATACATAGTTATTAGAGCGCCCCCTTGTTACAGTCCTTGTATAATAGATGATGGGAGAGATCTCTGTACTGACCCCTGATATATTATACATAGTTATTAGAGCGCCCCTTTGTTACAGTCCGGGGTATAATAGATGATGGGAGAGATCTCTGTACTGACTCCTGATATATTATACATAGTTATTAGAGCGCCCCCTTGTTACAGTCCTGGGTATAATAAATGATGGGAGAGATCTCTGTACTGACCCCTGATATATTATACATAGTTATTAGAGCGCCCCCTTGTTACAGTCCTGGGTATAATAGATGATGGGAGAGATCTCTGTACTGACCCCTGACATATCTATACATAGTTATTAGAGCGCCCCCTAGTTACAGTCCTGGGTATAATAGATGATGGGAGAGATCTCTGTACTGACCCCTGATATATTATACATTGTTATTAGAGCGCCCCCTAGTTACAGTCCTGGGTATAATAGATGATGGGAGAGATCTCTGTACTGACCCCTGATATATTATACATAGTTATTAGAGCGCCCCCTTGTTACAGTCCTGGGTATAATAGATGATGGAAGAGATCTCTGTACTGACCACTAATATACCTATACATGTTTATTAGAGCCCCCCTTGTTACAGTCCTGGGTATAATGGATGATGGGAGAGATCTCTGTACTGACCCCTGATATATTATACATAGTTATTAGAGCGCCCCCTTGTTACAGTCCTGGGTATAATAGATGATGGAAGAGATCTCTGTACTGACCACTAATATACCTATACATGTTTATTAGAGCCCCCCTTGTTACAGTCCTGGGTATAATGGATGATGGGAGAGATCTCTGTACTGACCCCTGATATATTATACATAGTTATTAGAGCGCCTCCTTGTTACAGTCCTGGGTATAATAGATGATGGGAGAGATCTCTGTACTGACCCCGGATATAGCTATACACAGTTATTAGAGCGCCCCCTTGTTACAGTCCTGGGTATAATAGATGATGTGAGAGATCTCTGTACTGACCCCTGATATATTATACATAGTTATTAGAGCACCCCCTTGTTACAGTCCTGGGTATAATAGATGATGGGAGAGATCTCTGTACTGACCCCTGATATATTATACATAGTTATTAGAGCGCCCCCTTGTTACAGTCCTGGGTATAATAGATGGTGGGAGAGATCTCTGTACTGACCCCTGATATATTATACATAGTTATTAGAGCGCCCCCTTGTTACAGTCCTGGGTATAATAGATGGTGGGAGAGATCTCTGTACTGACCCCTGATATATTACACATAGTTATTAGAGTGCCCCCTTGTTACAGTCCTGGATATAATAGATGATGGGAGAGATCTCTGTACTGACCCCTGATATATTACACATAGTTATTAGAGCGCCCGCTTGTTACAGTCCTGGGTATAATAGATGATGGCAGAGATCTCTGTAACTCTATTTTATTAGAAAAATGAAAAACATAACAAAACAAGCCTTTTGGACTAAGCCAAGAAAACAACAGAAATGTCCAAGACAACATAAACAGGTTTCCTTCAAACTGTATCCATGGGACCTCCAGTATGCACCCACTGCAGACTTCCTTGTAAGCCAGATGTTTTCTGGTTAGGGACCTTTTTTTTCGGACTCCAGGTGTTCCTCAGGTATTTACCGTCCGTCTGGAAGCAGAATAGAAAAGGATACAATTACTAACGAGGCCATACCCCACCGAGACCGATGCTGCACAAAGATGTGTTACAGACATTGTAGCAGAAGCCACGGCAGGAGCTGCACCGACCCATCTCTCTTACAACGTGAATATATACATCATTTGTGATCATTATACTCCCCATAATACACTTTACCGTACACCATATATATAGATTTTTTTTCCCTTCTTCCCCCCCCCCCCCCCCGCGCTCTCCCCATGTGGCCTAAATATAAAACCTAAAAACAAAACCATATCTCAAAAAGAAAACATAACCCAAATACCCGCCTACAGACATGATGCACAGAAACAGAAACCTTTTTATTTAGTTATTTTAATATATATTTATACACATTTTTTTTTTACTTTCTTCTTCTTAGTTTATACTAATACGACACCTTATACCCTACATACCGCACACCTTATACCCTACATACCGCACCTTATACCCTACATACCACACACCTTATACCCTACATACCACACACCTTATACCTTACATACCACACACCTTATACCCTACATACCGCACACCTTATACCCTACATACCACACACCTTATACCCTACATACCGCACACCTTATACCCTACATACCGCACCTTATACCCTACATACCACACACCTTATACCCTACATACCACACACCTTATACCTTACATACCACACACCTTATACCCTACATACCACACACTTTATACCCTACATACCACACACCTTATACCCTACATACCACACACCTTATACCTTACATACCACACACCTTATACCCTACATACCACACACCTTATACCCTACACACCGCACACCTTATACCCTACATACCATACACCTTATACCCTACATACCATACACCTTATACCCTACATACCACACACCTTATACCCTACACACCATACACCTTATACCCTACATACCACACACCTTATACCCTACACACCACACACCTTATACCCTACATACCACACACCTTATACCCTACATACCACACACCTTATACCCTACACACCATACACCTTATACCCTACATACCACACACCTTATACCCTACATACCATACACCTTATACCCTACATACCGCACACCTTATACCCTACATACCACACACCTTATACCCTACATACCGCACACCTTATACCCTACATACCGCACCTTATACCCTACATACCACACACCTTATACCCTACATACCACACACCTTATACCTTACATACCACACACCTTATACCCTACATACCGCACACCTTATACCCTACATACCACACACCTTATACCTTACATACCACACACCTTATACCCTACATACCACACACCTTATACCCTACACACCGCACACCTTATACCCTACATACCATACACCTTATACCCTACATACCATACACCTTATACCCTACATACCACACACCTTATACCCTACACACCATACACCTTATACCCTACATACCACACACCTTATACCCTACATACCACACACCTTATACCCTACACACCACACACCTTATACCCTACACACCACACACCTTATACCCTACATACCACACACCTTATACCCTACATACCACACACCTTATACCCTACACACCACACACCTTATACCCTACATACCACACACCTTATACCCTACATACCACACACCTTATACCCTACACACCACACACCTTATACCCTACATACCACACACCTTATACCCTACATACCACACACCTTATACCCTACACACCATACACCTTATACCCTACATACCACACACCTTATACCCTACATACCACACACCTTATACCCTACACACCACACACCTTATACCCTACATACTGTACACCTTATACCCTACATACCATACACCTTATACCCTACACACCACACACCTTATACCCTACACACCACACACCTTATACCCTACACACCATACACTTTATACCCTACACACCACACACCTTATACCCTACATACCACACACCTTATACCCTACACACCATACACTTTATACCCTACACACCACACACCTTATACCCTACATACCACACACCTTATACCCTACATACCACACACCTTATACCCTACATACCACACACCTTATACCCTACACACCGCACACCTTATACCCTACATACCACACACCTTATACCCTACACACCGCACACCTTATACCCTACATACCATACACCTTATACCCTACATACTGTACACCTTATACCCTACATACCACACACCTTATACCCTACATACCACACACCTTATACCCTACATACCGCACACCTTATACCCTACATACCGCACACCTTATACCCTACATACCACACACCTTATACCCTACATACCACACACCTTATACCCTACACACCATACACCTTATACCCTACATACCACACACCTTATACCCTACATACCACACACCTTATACCCTACATACCGCACACCTTATACCCTACATACCGCACACCTTATACCCTACATACCACACACCTTATACCCTACATACCACACACCTTATACCCTACATACCGCACACCTTATACCCTACATACCGCACACCTTATACCCTACATACCATACACCTTATACCCTACATACCACACACCTTATACCCTACATACCACACACCTTATACCCTACATACCACACACCTTATACCCTACATACCACACACCTTATACCCTACATACCATACACCTTATACCCTACATACCACACACCCTATACCCTACACACCACACACCTTATACCCTACACACCACACACCTTATACCCTACACACCACACACCTTATACCCTACATACCACACACCTTATACCCTACATACCACACACCTTATACCCTACATACCGCACACCTTATACCCTACATACCGCACACCTTATACCCTACATACCATACACCTTATACCCTACATACCACACACCTTATACCCTACATACCACACACCTTATACCCTACATACCACACACCTTATACCCTACATACCACACACCTTATACCCTACATACCACACACCTTATACCCTATATACCGCACACCTTATACCCTACATACCACACACCTTATACCCTACATACCGCACACCTTATACCCTACATACCACACACCTTATACCCTACATACCACACACCTTATACCCTACACACCGCACACCTTATACCCTACACACCTTATACCCTACATACCGCACACCTTATACCCTACACACCGCGCACCTTATACCCTACATACCGTACACCTTATACCCTACATACCACACACCTTATACCCTACATACCGCACACCTTATACCCTACATACCGTACACCTTATACCCTACATACCACACACCTTATACCCTACATACCGCACACCTTATACCCTACATACCGCACACCTTATACCCTACATACCGCACACCTTATACCCTACATACCGCACACCTTATACCCTACATACCACACACCTTATACCCTACACACCACACACCTTATACCCTACACACCATACACCTTATACCCTACATACCATACACCTTATACCCTACATACCATACACCTTATACCCTACATACCATACACCTTATACCCTACATACCACACACCTTATACCCTACATACCACACACCTTATACCCTACATACCACACACCTTATACCCTACATACCACACACCTTATACCCTACATACCACACACCTTATACCCTACATACCACACACCTTATACCCTACATACCACACACCTTATACCCTACATACCGCACACCTTATACCCTACACACCACACACCTTATACCCTACATACCACACACCTTATACCCTACATACCATACACCTTATACCCTACATACCATACACCTTATACCCTACATACCATACACCTTATACCCTACATACCACACACCTTATACCCTACATACCGCACACCTTATACCCTACATACCACACACCTTATACCCTACACACCGCACACCTTATACCCTACATACCACACACCTTATACCCTACATACCGCACACCTTATACCCTACATACCGCACACCTTATACCCTACATACCGCACACCTTATACCCTACATACCGCACACCTTATACCCTACATAGCATACACCTTATACCCTACATACCACACACCTTATACCCTACACACCGCACACCTTATACCCTACATACCGCACACCTTATACCCTACATACCGCACACCTTATACCCTACATACCGCACACCTTATACCCTACATAGCATACACCTTATACCCTACATACCACACACCTTATACCCTACATACCGCACACCTTATACCCTACATACCGCACACCTTATACCCTACATACCGCACACCTTATACCCTACATACCGCACACCTTATACCCTACATAGCATACACCTTATACCCTACACACCACACACCTTATACCCTACACACCACACACCTTATACCCTACATACCATACACCTTATACCCTACACACCACACACCTTATACCCTACATACCGCACACCTTATACCCTACATACCGCACACCTTATACCCTACACACCACACACCTTATACCCTACATACCGCACACCTTATACCCTACATACCACACACCTTATACCCTACATACCACACACCTTATACCCTACATACCACACACCTTATACCCTACATACCACACACCTTATACCCTACATACCACACACCTTATACCCTACACACCACACACCTTATACCCTACATACCACACACCTTATACCCTACATACCACACACCTTATACCCTACATACCACACACCTTATACCCTACACACCACACACCTTATACCCTACATACCACACACCTTATACCCTACATACCACACACCTTATACCCTACACACCACACACCTTATACCCTACATACCGCACACCTTATACCCTACATACCACACACCTTATACCCTACATACCACACACCTTATACCCTACATACCACACACCTTATACCCTACATACCACACACCTTTTACCCTACATACCGCACACCTTATACCCTACATACCACACACCTTATACCCTACATACCGCACACCTTATACCCTACATACCGCACACCTTATACCCTACATACCACACACCTTATACCCTACATACCGCACACCTTATACCCTACATACCGCACACCTTATACCCTACATACCACACACCTTATACCCTACATACCACACACCTTATACCCTACATACCACACACCTTATACCCTACATACCACACACCTTATACCCTACATACCACACACCTTATACCCTACATACCACACACCTTATACCCTACATACCACACACCTTATACCCTACACACCACACACCTTATACCCTACACACCACACACCTTATACCCTACATACCACACACCTTATACCCTACATACCACACACCTTATACCCTACATACCACACACCTTATACCCTACATACCACACACCTTATACCCTACATACCGCACACCTTATACCCTACATACCACACACCTTATACCCTACATACCACACACCTTATACCCTACATACCATACACCTTATACCCTACATACCGCACACCTTATACCCTACATACCACACCTTATACCCTACATACCACACACCTTATACCCTACATACCGCACACCTTATACCCTACATACCACACACCTTATACCCTACATACCACACACCTTATACCCTACATACCACACACCTTATACCCTACATACCGCACACCTTATACCCTACATACCATACACCTTATACCCTACATACCACACACCTTATACCCTACATACCATACACCTTATACCCTACATACCACACACCTTATACCCTACATACCGCACACCTTATACCCTACATACCGCACACCTTATACCCTACATACCGCACACCTTATACCCTACATACCGCACACCCTATACCCTACATACCGCACACCTTATACCCTACATACCACACACCTTATACCCTACACACCGCACACCTTATACCCTACATACCACACACCTTATACCCTACACACCACACACCTTATACCCTACATACCATACACCTTATACCCCACATACCATACACCTTATACCCTACATACCGCACACCTTATACCGTACATACCATACACCTTATACCCTACATACCACACACCTTATACCCTACACACCACACACCTTATACCCTACACACCACACACCTTATACCCTACATACCATACACCTTATACCCTACATACCACATACCTTATACCCTACATACCACACACCTTATACCCTACATACCACACACCTTATACCCTACATACCATACACCTTATACCCTACATACCGCACACCTTATACCCTACATACCGCACACCTTATACCCTACATACCATACACCTTATACCCTACATACCGCACACCTTATACCCTACATACCGCACACCTTATACCCTACATACCGCACACCTTATACCCTACATACCACACACCTTATACCCTACATACCACACACCTTATACCCTACACACCATACACCTTATACCCTACATACCACACACCTTATACCCTACATACCATACACCTTATACCCTACATACCGCACACCTTATACCCTACACACCATACACCTTATACCCTACATACCACACACCTTATACCCTACATACCATACACCTTATACCCTACATACCATACACCTTATACCCTACATACCGCACACCTTATACCCTACATACCATACACCTTATACCCTACATACCATACACCTTATACCCTACATACCACACACCTTATACCCTACATACCACACACCTTATACCCTACATACCGCACACCTTATACCCTACATACCACACACCTTATACCCTACATACCACACACCTTATACCCTACATACCACACACCTTATACCCTACATACCACACACCTTATACCCTACATACCACACACCTTATACCCTACATACCGCACACCTTATACCCTACATACCGCACACCTTATACCCTACATACCATACACCTTATACCCTACACAGCATACACCTTATACCCTACATACCGCACACCTTATACCCTACATACTGCACACCTTATACCCTACATACCACACACCTTATACCCTACATACCACACACCTTATACCCTACATACCACACACCTTATACCCTACATACCATACACCTTATACCCTACATACCATACACCTTATACCCTACATACCGCACACCTTATACCCTACATACCATACACCTTATACCCTACACACCACACACCTTATACCCTACATACCACACACCTTATACCCTACATACCACACACCTTATACCCTACATACCACACACCTTATACCCTACATACCGCACACCTTATACCCTACATACCACACACCTTATACCCTACATACCACACACCTTATACCCTACATACCACACACCTTATACCCTACATACCACACACCTTATACCCTACATACCACACACCTTATACCCTACACACCGCACACCTTATACCCTACATACCACACACCTTATACCCTACATACCACACACCTTATACCCTACACACCATACACCTTATACCCTACATACCACACACCTTATACCCTACATACCATACACCTTATACCCTACATACCGCACACTTTATACCCTACACACCATACACCTTATACCCTACATACCACACACCTTATACCCTACATACCATACACCTTATACCCTACATACCATACACCTTATACCCTACATACCGCACACCTTATACCCTACATACCATACACCTTATACCCTACATACCATACACCTTATACCCTACATACCACACACCTTATACCCTACATACCACACACCTTATACCCTACATACCGCACACCTTATACCCTACATACCACACACCTTATACCCTACATACCACACACCTTATACCCTACATACCACACACCTTATACCCTACATACCACACACCTTATACCCTACATACCACACACCTTATACCCTACATACCGCACACCTTATACCCTACATACCGCACACCTTATACCCTACATACCATACACCTTATACCCTACACAGCATACACCTTATACCCTACATACCGCACACCTTATACCCTACATACTGCACACCTTATACCCTACATACCACACACCTTATACCCTACATACCACACACCTTATACCCTACATACCACACACCTTATACCCTACATACCATACACCTTATACCCTACATACCATACACCTTATACCCTACATACCGCACACCTTATACCCTACATACCATACACCTTATACCCTACACACCACACACCTTATACCCTACATACCACACACCTTATACCCTACACACCACACACCTTATACCCTACATACCACACACCTTATACCCTACATACCGCACACCTTATACCCTACATACCATACACCTTATACCCTACATACCACACACCTTATACCCTACATACCACACACCTTATACCCTACATACTGTACACCTTATACCCTACATACCGCACACCTTATACCCTACATACCGCACACCTTATACCCTACATACCACACACCTTATACCCTACATACCATACACCTTATACCCCACATACCATACACCTTATACCCTACACACCGCACACCTTATACCCTACATACCACACACCTTATACCCTACATACCACACACCTTATACCCTACATACCACACACCTTATATCCTACATACCGCACACCTTATACCCTACATACCGCACACCTTATACCCTACATACCGCACACCTTATACCCTACATACCACACACCTTATACCCTACATACCGCACACCTTATACCCTACATACCACACACGTTATACCCTACATACCACACACCTTATACCCTACATACCACACACCTTATACCCTATATACCGCACACCTTATACCCTACATACCATACACCTTATACCCTACATACCATACACCTTATACCCTACACACCACACACCTTATACCCTACATACCGCACACCTTATACCCTACATACCGCACACCTTATACCCTACATACCGCACACCTTATACCCTACACACCATACACCTTATACCCTACATACCACACACCTTATACCCTACATACCGCACACCTTATACCCTACATACCACACACCTTATACCCTACATACCACACACCTTATACCCTACATACCACACACCTTATACCCTACATACCGCACACCTTATACCCTACATACCACACACCTTATACCCTACATACCACACACCTTATACCCTACATACCACACACCTTATACCCTACATACCACACACCTTATACCCTACACACCACACACCTTATACCCTACATACCACACACCTTATACCCTACATACCACACACCTTATACCCTACATACCATACACCTTATACCCTACACACCGCACACCTTATACCCTACATACCGCACACCTTATACCCTACATACCACACACCTTATACCCTACATACCACACACCTTATACCCTACACACCACACACCTTATACCCTACATACCACACACCTTATACCCTACACACCACACACCTTATACCCTACATACCACACACCTTATACCCTACACACCACACACCTTATACCCTACACACCGCACACCTTATACCCTACATACCCTACACCTTATACCCTACACACCACACACCTTATACCCTACATACCCTACACCTTATACCCTACACACCGCACACCTTATACCCTACATACCGCACACCTTATACCCTACATACCGCACACCTTATACCCTACATACCGCACACCTTATACCCTACATACCGCACACCTTATACCCTACATACCGCACACCTTATACCCTACATACCGCACACCTTATACCCTACATACCGCACACCTTATACCCTACATACCATACACCTTATACCCTACACACCACACACCTTATACCCTACACACCGCACACCTTATACCCTACACACCGCACACCTTATACCCTACATACCGCACCTTATACCCTACACACCACACACCTTATACCCTACATACCATACACCTTATACCCTACATACCACACACCTTATACCCTACATACCGCACACCTTATACCCTACATACCATACACCTTATACCCTACATACCGCACACCTTATACCCTACATACCACACACCTTATACCCTACATACCACACACCTTATACCCTACACACCACACACCTTATACCCTACACACCGCACACCTTATACCCTACATACCGCACACCTTATACCCTACATACCGCACACCTTATACCATTAAGAAGCTCAGGTTCAGTGCTTACAAGCCCTCTTTTCTTCCTCTAGTAAATAAAACAAAAAGCTGTCAAGTGAAAAGAATAAAATTAGCCCATCACCGGGAAAGGAGACCCCAGGCTAGGGCACCCCAAAAGAAAGACCCCTCCATAGGCGAGAGGCCCTGAGTGCACCCAACCTGTTGAACTCCAAAGAACGCACCTTCACCAGGTCACCGAGGATGTGCCTACACACCACATCCACAGGGAGGATTTTTTGAAGTGTCAAAACTAAACACTGCGCGTGCCACGTGTAGTACCTAACCACTAGACTAACTAGATATAATGTGCACCTGTCCCGTCCACCCAGATCTCTGAATGCCCCATAGGCCCACTCAGGATAGGAGAGGACAGCCAGCCTAGGCCAACCGATGGAAGCCCCTACCCTTCTGTAGACCTCTGTATTAAAGGGACACTGAGGTAAGAAATGCTCCATAGTTTCCACTACAGAGCCACACTCCTCCCGGGGACAGTCCCTCTCCTCCACCTTTCTGTACTTCAAGTTATCCCTCACATACAACTTACCATGGAAGGAGCGCCAGGCCAAATCCCAAAACTTCAATGGGACCCTTACTGAATTTAACAAAACTAACCCTACCTCTAGGTCCTGACCTGGGCAGTCCCTGAGGGCCAGTGGATTTTGGAAGCGGGTGACCAGAACCCTATTGTCAAGGAACCTCCTTGACAGAGTCCTAATCTCCTCAGCTCCCAAGCCCCAGCGACGGATAACCTTCAGAACCAGTGCAACGTAAGCCGGGAGATGTCCATGGGTTGAACGAAAATCTTTCACACGCCCTCCTGTCTCCCATTCCTGGAAGAAAGGCTGAAACCATGCCTTAGAGGAGACTACCCACAAAGGAGCCCTTCCTGTATTCCAGAAGTTTGCTATATTGCTTTTAAGAAAGGTATTCACTAGGAATACCACGGGGTTGACCATACACAACCCCCCTAGGCTCCTTGTGCGGTATGTGACCTCCCGCTTTACTAGGTTCAGTCGGTTCCCCCACAACAGCTGGAAGAACAGAATATAGACCTGTGTCCAGAGAGGCTCCGGCAAGATACATACACTGCCCAAATAGATTGACAACGGGAGCAGGAAAGTCTTGATAAGGCTAACCCTTTCTCTCAGGGACAAAGACCATCCCTTCCACTGGTCAACCTTCTGACTGGCATCTTTCAGTTTACCGTCCCAATTTCTCCCTGGGTAATCACCCTGGCCAAATTGGATGCCTAAAACTTTTGCAAATTCTTGAGGCTCCAGGAGAGTGTCCGGGAGACTGAAATTAGGATCTCCTCCACCAGCCAGAGACTTTCACACTTGTCCCAATTGACTCGGGATCCAGAAGCCTCCGAATACCTAACCACCTCCGACATCATCCATCCAGCCTCCTCCTTGGACAAGACAAAGACAGTGACATCGTCAGCGTAGGCCACCGCCCTAAGTGCAGACTCCGGCCCCTCCAGGCCCATCCCGACCCCCGCCAATGGTCTGCCACTCAACCGCCTTAAAAAGGGGTCAATTGCGAACGCATATAGCAACGGGCTCCACCCCAAAGGGGCGCCCGACCCAACCGTTCACCAGCCGGAAACTCTCAGCCCCTGCATAAAATACTTTAAGCCAATCAATAAACCCTATTAGTAAACCATATCTCAGAGGGAATGACCAGAGGTACTCATGGTCAACCATCAAAGGCCTTGGCCTGATCCAAGGACAGCAAGAACCCTTTCAAAAGACTGGCCCTACCTTGTTCCACAGCCTCCCGGACACCCAGTACAGCACTAAAAGTACTTTGGCCAGGAACAGAGCAGTGCTGGTCCCCCGAAAGTAGTTTGGGTGCAAAATGCACCAGCCTGTTAAAAATGATCTTTGCAAGAACCTTCCGGTCCGTACTGAGAAGCGCTATGGGACGCCAATTCTCAATCTGGGATGGATCTTTACCCTTTGACAAAATGATCAGGGCCGACCTCCTCATTGACTCTGGCAGAATGCCCGAGGATAGACATTCATTAAATATCTCGGTCAACAGGGGAGCCAACAGCTCCTTAAAGGTTCTTTAAAACTCGGATGTTAGGCCATCCGGACCTGGCGTTTTCTTGAGCGCAAGCCCATCAAAGGCCAGTCTCACTTCCTCTTCCCTGATCGGTTCTGTCAAAACGTCAAGCGACGACACCACCCCCTGCTCAGGGATGGTATCAGCCAGGAAAGCCGACATCTTGACTCGATCTAGATCCTTCCTTGCCAAAAGGTGTGAGAAGAAAGATCTGACAACCTCCAGGATCCCTGAACAGGACCTTTTCAGAGATCCTGTACTATCAACCAGACCTGTTACCAACCTACTATTCACTGACAACTTACAGTTTCTGTAAGGGTCGGGGCGAGCGGAATTTCCCGAAATCCCTCTCAAAAACTAAAGCTGTGTGCCTATCATACTGACATCCCTTCAGCAAGGCTTTCACCTTGGTGGCCTCCTCACAGCTGCCCCCAGTCGAGACAATTTGCTCGAGTTTCCTCCTCAAAGGTTGATATAAACGGTACTGGTCAAACTTCTGAGGTTTGAAAGTTCACGGAAATACTTTGCAACCCGTTTCTTGAAGATCTCCCACCACTCTGACTTACTGTTACAAAGGCCCATCAGTGGAAGCTGGCTCTGCAGAAAATCCTCAAAGGACTGTCTTATTTCCACCTCCTCCAGGAGTGCCGAATTTAACTTCCATAAACCTCTTCCCATCCGAGGGGTTTCTGAAACATTCAGAGAAAACATAATTAAACAGTGATCGGAGAATTCCACCTCCACCACCAGAATTGGTGAGGAGACAGCCTCCTCCTTTAAATAAAACCTATCTATTCTAGATCTACAACTACCTAGATAATAAGTGAACCCCATGTCGCCTGTGGTGTGCCGAACGTGGACATCCACCAGGCGAGCCTCACTCACTATATTATTCAAAGCGACGCTGTCGTAAGCCAACTTGTCTCTGGCACCTCCCCTATCACAGAGCCTCGAGACATTATTGAAATTCCCACCAAAGATCACCAGTCGGCTCGTAAAAAAAAAAGGGCTTGATCCTTATGAAGAGGTCCTTCCTCTCGTTCTTGCTCTGAGGACCATAAATATTTATGAGCCGAAGCTCTTGACCTCTCATAAGGACGTCCAAGACCAAGCACCTCCCCATTTCCACCTCGATTACCTGTCTGCATTCAACCGCTGTGGTTTTAAAAAGAACCGCCACCCCGCTATATGGCTCGGCCGCAAGAGACCAATAGGAAGGCCCATATGTCCACTCCCTCTTTGCTTTATGGATACTGGCCAGGTCTGTTAGCCTGGTCTCTTACAAAAACAAAATATCAGCTTCATTCCAGCTGAAAAAAATCAAAGGCCATAAAGCGAGCCATATCAGACTTAATGCTAGCGACATTAATGGTCGCCAACGTCAACGGGGTGAGTGCCGCCATCAAGGGTGATCGAGCTGGACAGCTCTCTTCTTTACACTACCCGATTCCCCACCAGAATCCCTACCACCGCTTTTTAAACACTCCGACGTATCCATTTCTACAATATTTATATTTTTTTACATGATTGTTTATTTCTTTTTGCGAACCCCCCTCCAGATTCGGAGAGGAGCCCTCACCTTTGTCCCGTGGCACTGAGTCTCCCCTAACCCCCGGAGGAACTTGTGGCCCCCCAGGGGGGAGGGGAGCGACGTCCCCCACCAGCACTACTCTATTCCTTGGCTTCCCCCTCCTCCTCCTCCTCCTCCTCCTCCTCCTCAGAGGGGAGCCGGTTTGGCCCTCCTTTAGCATCTGACCTGGAGGGGGAGAAGATTTCTTTTTCCCCTTCTTTTTATTCTGTTTACCCTTCTTACGTTTTTCCTTTTGCCATTCCCTACTCTCCTCATCTACACTCTCTTCTGGATGGGAACCTGATAGGGAACTGGACCTTTCCTCCTCCTCTCTCGCCAGTCTCCTGACCTCTTCCTCCAAATCGCTGCCCCTTATGTCCTCAGAGGTGGTCACTGGCCCTTGGGAAACAGGGACCATGGTCATCCTACTGGATTCTCCCCTTTCCCCTGCCTCCTTTCGGGACATCTGCTGTCTGGTCTTACTCACTCTTCCACCTTTTTCCATCACCGGACCTCCAGACCCCCTACTTCCGCCCACCCCCTCTCCAGCTGAGGCCCCGCTGCCTCAGGTTACCGCAGTCGGATCAGGAGCAACATCAGCACCGGCACGCTGAGGACAGCGACTGAAGAGGTGTCCTAGGACACCACACAGGTTGCAGCGAATGGCTGTACACGAGGTGGCATGGTGACCCTCTCCCCCACACAATGTACACATCAGTTTGGTACATGCCGCACTGAAATGTGTGGGGTCACCGCACTTGTGACAGACCTTCGGCTGCCCCTGGTAAAAGGCCAGGATCCTATCTCTTCCCAAGAAAGCAGAGGAGGGAATGTGGGTGACAGAATTTTCGGACTGCCTCAATTTCACCAGGGAAGTCCAGGCTCCAGACCAGATGCCGTACTCGTTACGGTTCTTTGTGGGGTTGCCCTGCACCGCCCCATAACGAGATATCCAGGTCATGATGTCAATGAACGACAGTGACTCATTACGGGTTAAAACAGTCACTGACTTAACCGTGTCCTGGCGGGAAACGGGAATCACCTCGAAATCCCGCCAGTCGGGCCTAGTCTGAACCAGCTCATAATTCGACCAGAAAACTTCAAGACCTTCTGACCGAACAAAGCTGATATCAAACTCCGAGGTGCCAAAAGGATGGATCAGGGCAAAGATGTCATATGCCCTGAAGCCCATATTCAGCAGGAGCTCAACCACCTTTCCCAGTTTTGGGCATGTATCTCTGCTACCTGTATGCCAAAGACAGACTACATTCCTTCTGGCCCCTGGTGGCTCGCTTGTTGGGAGCGACCAATTCCCTCTATTCTCTCGGAAGGCCCCAAGCCCGTGCCGCTGGATCCAGAACTCGAAGTTAACCTGCTCACCCTCTATATTGGCCGTCTTTTCTCCCCGCCTCAGGGCCTCCAAGAGACGCCGCTGTCAATTTCCCTTTCCAGCCCCACGGAAAAAGGCCTCTCTGCCCCCCGGTAACCGCTCCAGCATAACTTTTGGGGCCAGGCACCACCGGGAGGGGAGATGGGACAGACACAGCCCCTACCGCACCCCCCACTACGGCAACATCAGCCCTGGCCTGTTCCTGGGCACCAGTCCTATTATCTGTAGATAATGCAGCATCTTCACCAAAACCATCTGAAGACACAGCACCACGAACCATAGCACCAAATGGGTGGGCAATCATCCCCACAGCATCCCCACACCTTTCTGGACAAACCTCCCTCCCATCCCTAGACTCCTGCCTTTGTCCCTCGGCAGAGGAGGTGACCAGGTTTTGAGCCTCCCCCCACAATCTAGGACCGACTACACCCTGCATGGACCCCTCAGTCACCATTATAATGGCCGGGCTAGTCTGCACAGCCGGACACCCTCCTGACTTTCCTAATTCAGAAGAAACACTCTTTACATCACTCACGGTTTCCCTTCCCACTGCATCTGCCACTACCATTCCCGACATCCTCTCCTCCCCTCCTGTGACTCCGGATCCACTACCATCCCCAGCATTCCTACTACCACCCTCCTCCTCTGCAACCACAGTAGATATTCTACACCCACCCTTATGTAGCCCCTTCCCCTGGACCTCCTTCGCACCTCCATGTCCCACCACCTGCATCCCTGTTGACACTAGTACCCCTGAAACAGGAGAAGCCTTCTTCACTCCAACTGCTATTTCACCTCCATGACCTGATGTCACCGATTTTGCCACTGTAACGTCACTAGGCTCCGCCCCCTTCCTAGATGCCGGCACCGCCGCCGATGCCCTTGTGTCCCATGCTGCCGAAGCAGCTGTGATCCCGCGCCCAGACTCTGACACCGCCGCTGATGTCTGCCTGCTCTGGGCATCAGGATTCACCTCTGATAAGGTGATAGCCTGCACCCCCTCCCCGGATGCCTGCGTGCTCCAGAGGGCGGGGTCTATCTCGGAAGACGGCACGCCACCCGCGAGCGTGCAGTCCATGGGAGTCTCAACACCCACCACAGCTGCCTGACTAAAAACGGATGCCATACCTTTCCCTCCCTGCTCAGCATCCAACACCATTTCTGGTACCTGGGTCGGCTGAGCAGGGGGGTCTTTCCCATCCTCCCCCTGGGTGCCACTGGGAAAGATTCTCTCCCTCTGATCCATTCCCGGGACCACCACAGATGCCGAGTCTGTTTGACCAGAGGGGCTAGGAAATGGTACAAAACGGGTGCATACGACCTGTCATTGCTGCTTGTTCTTCTGCTTGCCTTTTCCTGATGTTTCTTTGCACTCCTCAGGTAGGTCGTCCCCCGAAGAAAGATTGGACATATTAGTGGGGGGGATTCCATTCTTTTAATTTCTGCCATTAACCCTTTCCAATCCAATGTTGGGCCTGCCCTGACATCATAATTTCCCTCCACAGCTCCGATGTCGGGGCAGGCCCGACACTGCAGTGCAGGAGTGCATCTTCACCCGATCATCAGACACATCGGGTGCAGATACACTCCTGCACTGGTCCTCATCGAAGACCCCCGAGGAGAAGGCACAAATACGCCATTACACCAGCCTCATCCTCCTCACTGTCAGACACAGAGCTTACTGCTAACTCCTTCCCAGAGAGGTTCCTCATGCTGTCCAATCTCTCTTGGTTGCTCAGTCTTTAAATCCACCAGCATTCTGTAAAATATACTCCTTTCTAGTGGAATGAAGCTTAATGGCCTCTCTCACCTTCCCCATCTCTTCTGATATAGTGTCACGGTCCTTTCTCCTTGTAGCAGTCTCTGCCCGAGCCTTCAAAGATTTCAGCTCCATCTGCAGCTTTTTAAGCCTCTGACCGCATGCCTCAAATTCATTAGTACATAGATGAATTCTAGCACTATACTTGTTGGTGGTCTCCCCGGGACGGCGCTCACCCCACCCCTTGTACTGGATAAGGGAATCGCCACCATCCCGTCCTTGGGAAGACTCACCTTTCTTTCCAGGTTGGCCTGCACTCTCCATGGAGTCTTGCTGCATCTGTCTCTAGGATCTTCTAAGGCCGGCTGCACACGGCGCCCCCCAGAGACCCCATAATTACCAGTGGATCCGGCGTCCTGGGTCCCGCATGGAGCTTCGGCGTGATGCGCCGAAGCGTCATGTGATACGCCGGCCATGTCACAAGACACGCCCACAGCGTCACATGAAGCGGGGCCGCGTCATATGACGCGGCGGCGGTGGGCGGAGAGGCGATTTCACGCTATCTTCCGCTGTGCTATAGCGGAAGATATCGTGAGCGGACGGCTTCCATTGACTGCAATGGAAGCCGACACGCCACGGGTGAGGACGGGAGATTTCACGGTGCGGAATTCCGCACCGTGAGCATTGAGCTAGTAGGTTCGATAGAACCTAATAGCTGCGGGAAACGCGACGGATTTTCACCGCGTATTACACGGCGGAAATCCGTCCGTGGGAAGGAGGCCTAAGTCTCTCTCCTCCTGAGACCAGAAACACACCGCCATTCCCTGCTGGTCTCACCCGAGGAACGATGGAGGATGTGCTAGATTGCTAGAGCCTCTGCTAGATCCAGGGAGAGGGAGAGGCTCCAGACACGTCTGCTCAGCAGCTCAGCTCTGCTCAGACTGCAAGGCTCCACCTACTCCCAACCTACTCCAGCCCCCTTCTTGCAATCCAGGATAGAATAGATGATGGGGGAGATCTCTGTACTGCCCCCTCATATACATAGTTATTAGAGCACCCCCTTGTTACAGTCCTGGGTATAATAGATGATGGGAGAGATCTTTGTACTGACCCCTGATATATCTATACATAGTTATTAGAGCGCCCCCTTGTTACAGTCCAGGGTATAATAGATGATGGGAGAGATCTCTGTACTGACCCCTGATATATTATACATAATTATTAGAGTGCCCCCTTGTTACAGTCCTGGGTATAATAGATGATGGGAGAGATCTCTGTACTGACCCCTGATATATTATACATAGTTATTAGAGCGCCCCCTTGTTTCAGTCCTGGGTATAATAGATGATGGGGGAGATCTCTGTACTGACCCCTGATATATCTATACATAGTTATTAGAGCACCCCCTTGTTACAGTCCTGGGTATAATAGATGATGGGAGAGATCTCTGTACTGACCCCTGATATATTACACCTAGTTATTAGAGCGCCCCTTGTTACAGTCCTGGGTAGAATAGATGATGGGAGAGATCTCTGTACTGACCCCTGATATATCTATACATAGTTATTAGAGCGCCCCCTTGTTACAGTCCTGGGTATAATAGATGATGGGAGAGATCTCTGTACTGACCCCTGATATATTATACATAGTTATTAGAGTGCCCCCTTGTTGCAGTCCTGGGTAGAATAGATGATGGAAGAAATCTCTGTACTGACCCCTGATATATCTATACATAGTTATTAGAGCGCCCCCTTGTTACAGTCCTGGGTATAATAGATGATGGCAGAGATCTCTGTACTGACCCCTGATGTATCTATACATAGTTATTAGAGAGCCCCTTGTTACAGTCCTGGGTAAAATAGATGATGGGAGAGATCTCTGTACTGAGCCCTGATATATTATACATAGTTATTAGAGCGACCCCTTGCTACAGTCCTGTGTATAATAGATGGTGGGAGAGATCTCTGTACTGACCCCATGATATATCTATACACAGTTATTAGAGCGCCCCCTTGTTACAGTCGTCTGTATAATAGATGATAGGAGAGTTCTCTGTACTGACCCCTGATATATTATACATAGTTATTAGAGCGCCCCCTTGTTACAGTCCTGGGTATAATAAATGATGGAGAGATCTCTGTACTGACCCCTGATATATCTATACATAGTTATTAGAGCGCCCCCTGGTTATAGTCCTGGGTATAATAGATGATGGGAGAGATCTCTGTACTGACCCCTGATATATCTATACATAGTTATTAGAATGAGACTTGTTGCAGTCTTGGGTATAATGCGTGATGAAAGAGATCTTTGTACTGACCCCTGATATATTATGCATAGTTATTAGAGCGCCCCCTTGTTACAGTCCTGGGTATAATAGATGATGGGAGAGATCTCTGTACTGACCCCTGATATATTATACATAGTTATTAGAGCGCCCCCTTGTTACAGTCCTGATTATAATAGATGATGGGAGAGATCTCTATGCTGACCCCTGATATATTATACATAGTTATTAGAGTGCCCCCTTGTTACAGTCCTGCATATAATAGATGATTGAAGAGATCTCTGTACTGACCCTTAATATATTATACATAGTTATTAGAGCACCCCCTTGTTAGTCCTGGGTATAATAGATGATGGGAGAGATCTCTGTACTGACCCCTGATATATTATACATAGTCATTAGAGCGCCCCCTTGTTACATTCCTGGGTATAATAGATGATGTAGAGATCTCTGTACTGACCCCTGATATATCTATACATAGTTATTAGAGCGCTCCCTGTCCTGGGTATAATAGATGATGGGAGAGATCTCTGTACTGACCCCTGATATATTATACATAGTTATAAGAGCGCCCCCTTGTTACAGTCCTGGGTATAATAGATGATGGGAGAGATCTCTGTACTGACCCCTGATATATCTATACATAGTTATTAGAGCGCCCCCTTGTTACAGTCCTGGGTATAATAGATGATGGGAGAGATCTCTGTACTGACCCCTGATATATCTATACATAGTTATTAGAGCGCCCCCTTGTTACAGTCCTGGGTATAATAGATGATGGGAGAGATCTCTGTACTGACCCTTAATATATTATACATAGTTATTAGAGCGCCCCCTTGTTACAGTCCTGATTATAATAGATGATGGGAGAGATCTCTATGCTAACCCCTGATAAATTATACATAGTTATTATAGCGCCCCCTTGTTACAGTCCTGCGTATAATAGATGATGGAAGAGATCTCTATTCTGACCCCTGATGTATCTATACATAGTTATTAGACGGCCCCCTTGCTACAGTTCTGAGTATAATAGATGATGGTAGAGATCTCTGTACTGACCCCTGATATATTATACATAGTTATAAGAGCGCCCCCTTGTTACAGTCCTGGGTATAATAGATGATGAGAGAGATCTCTGTACTGACCCCTGATATATCTATACATAGTTATTAGAGCGCCCCCTTGTTACAGTCCTGGGTATAATAGATGATGGTAGAGATCTCGGTACTGACCCCTGATATATTATACATAGTTATTAGAGCGCCCCCTTGTTACAGTCCTGGATATAATAGATGATGGGGGAGATCTCTGTACTGACCCCTGATGTATCTATACATAGTTATTAGAGCGCCCCACTGTTACAGTCCTGCATATAATAGATAATGAGAGAGATCTCTGTACTGACCCCTGATATATCTGTACATAGTTATTAGAGCGCCCCCTTGTTATAGTCCTGGGTATAATAGATGATGGGAGAGATCTCTGTACTGACCCCTGATGTATCTATACATAGTTATTAGAGCGCCCCCTTGTTACAGTCCTGGGTATAATAGATGATGGGAGAGATCTCTGTACTGACCCCTGATGTATCTATACATAGTTATTAGAGTGCCCCCTTGTTACAGTCCTGGGTATAATAAATGATGGAAGAGATCTCTGTACTGACCCCTGATGTATCTGTACATAGTTATTAGAGCGCCCCCTTGTTACAGTCCTGGGTATAATAAATGATGGAAGAGATCTCTGTACTGACCCCTGATGTATCTGTACATGACTCTTAGGTCCCCTCCTCAGCTGTCTTTTTTCTAAAATAAATAACCCCGATTTTGTTTACCTCTTTGGGTATTGTAGTCCGCCAATTCATTACTTTAGTCGCCCCCTTTGTACCCACTCAAGCTCTGATATGTGCTCCTTGAGTACCGGTGCCCAAAACTGTCCACAATATTCCATGTGTGGTCTGACCAGTGACTTGTAGAGAGAAAGAACAATATTCTCTTCACGTGCCCCATGACCTCTTCTGATGCCCCCATGATCCTATTTGCTTGCTCTTCAGCAGAGGGCAGAAGGGTGAGGAGGGTAAAGGGCACACGGGGCAGGTAAACTGTGTATTATAAAGTATATAAAGTGCCTCACGAGTCACTCACTTTCCATGTGCTTCTATTACAGGATAAAAGGGAGACCCAATGATACCGGTACCAACCTGTTCTCTGACCCTGACCCCGCCTACAACCTGCCAGGTGAGCGCCGCTGCCGATGTATTATACCTGCCTCAGTAGTAATATAATGACATGAGATCTGATGCCTTATACTAAAATCGGCCTGTAGATCATGCCCAAGGGGTAGTCACAGCCCGCCCCCTACTGATGACATCACTGATATAATGACATAAGATCCACCCACCTTATAATACAACCAGCTTGTACAACATGACTGAGTGGTAGTCACCGCCCCGCCCCCTGCTGATGACATCACTGATATAATGACATAAGATCCACCCACCTTATAATACAACCAGCTTGTACAACATGACTGAGTGGTAGTCACAGCCCGCCCCCTGCTGATGACATCACTGATGTAATGACATAAGATCCACCCACCTTATAATACAACCAGCTTGTACAACATGACTGAGTGGTAGTCACCACCCCGCCCCCTGCTGATGACATCACTGATATAATGACATAAGATCCACCCACCTTATAATACAACCAGCTTGTACAACATGACTGAGTGGTAGTCACCGCCCCGCCCCCTGCTGATGACATCACTGATATAATGACATAAGATCCACCCACCTCATAATACAACCAGCTTGTACAACATGACTGAGTGGTAGTCACCACCCCGCCCCCTGCTGATGACATCACTGATGTAATGACATAAGATCCACCCACCTTATAATACAACCAGCTTGTACAACATGACTGAGTGGTAGTCACCGCCCCGCCCCCTGCTGATGACATCACTGTACCCTCAGATAACTGATATGTATGGTTTTTATGGAGCCGCTGTTAGTTATCGCCACCTTTCTCTCAGCGTTCATGGTGTCTTCTCAGGAATGCCGGATCGCTGCACGGATGGAGGATTTGACGCCATCACGTTAGACGATAAAGGAGTCATGCATTACTTCAGAGGTAAGTCTTGTGAACTGACCGTAGGCTGACCGAGTCGTGGATGTCGTATGTTTCCTGCCTGGATCTGAAAGTTATTGTATTTTTAGGAGATTTGACGTGGATGGGATTCCAGGGACCGACGCAACGTATAAATGAGACCTGGCCCGGACTGACCGGACCGATAGATGCCGCATTCAGGAACCACAACGAGAAGAAACCTCTGGAACATCAGAGGATCTACCTGTTCAAGGTGCGGGGACAACCTGTGTATAGTGTCTGCTGTCACTGTATATACAGCACACCATCATCAGTGTCTATACACAGCAGCGTCATTGCTGTATATACAGGCGTGTACATAGATATACACTAAACGGCTCCTTTATTACAGCCTCCAGACCTTTACTAGAGTTCCCAGACCTTTATTAGTGCCCTCAGCCCCTTCACTGCAGCCCACAGCTACTGTATTAGAGCCCACAGTCCCTTTCTCGTGTAACGGTGTGGAGAGTATACAGAGAATGGCGCGATTGAGGAAAACATCCAGCGAAAGGGGATCCTGCGGACGGAAACAACTCATCACTGAAAGGGGTCGGAGGAGGATGTCAGGAATCGTTCTGACCAACAGGCTGCACAGTCAGCTGAATACAACGCTGGAGCTCCAACTAACGTGTCCGAACGCACAACTCGCCGTTCCTCCGCACGGATGGTATAACAGCGGGCGACCAGTTCCAGCGCCATTGTGTCTAAGAGGAACAGAAAGACTCCAGCGGGCAAAAGAGCGCAAAACTTGTATCACTGAGTAGCGGGAAAACATCTCCTGGTCAGATGGATTCAGACCATGCGGATGGGAGGTCAGAATTTGGTGCAAGCAGCATGAATCGCTGACCCCTTCCTGTCCGCTGGTGCAGTAATGGTGGGGTCTGGTTTTCTTGATGCACCCGGGTCCTCTGACATCCATGGATGTTGTGGTTTTGAGAGCCAACACTCTAGTAGACGAGGTCTCTAATAACGAGGCCTTCAGTGTACACAGACATATATCTTGTACGAATTCATGCCGTTACCGGCCGCCATCTTGATGTTTTGCAGGGCGCACACGTCTGGAGCTACTATGAAGGAAAGCTGGTGACTGGTTTTCCACGTCTTATTAGCGAAGAGTTTCCTGGGATTCCAGACAAGCCGGACGCTGCGGTGGAGTGTCACCGGGGCGAATGCAGAACCGACAGCGCCATTTTCATTAAAGGTGAGTGTGATCTAGAGACTGGTAGGCCGTCAGCCATTGTGGCTGTGTGCGTCAGGCCTAGCTATATTATCATCCATTTTGTAAAGTTTCTCAGTCCCCGTTGCCTTTTGAATCTTCACATTTATTGTCTGGCCTTACCCTGGACCAGAGTGAATACGCCCCTTCCATTCTTCTCGCTTTCCTGGCTCCACCTCTCTGTTTAGTTTAGAATGATCATGGGGGAACAAGATTGTGTTAGCAATTACTTGTTAATGAAGTCTAAGTCTACTAGAAGCTGGTTTCTCACAGACACGTCGGCTCCAAGGTTTAAATTAGGGAAAAATCTCTTAATGCGGATTTTTGGCGTGTGAAGGTACTAGCTTGATATGAATTATATTTTCAGAATTGGGCGGGTCAGCTGAATAAAACGCATCTAAACTCATTGAGGTGCGTGCCCCAGAACACCCCCAAATGGCGTATCCGCGTACCTGCTTATAATTTATGTGTCACGTTTGGTATTGCTGAGTAGATAAAATCATGACCGGAAATACACCAGGTATATATTCCCGATCGGAGAATCTCCTGCAGAGATATGGCCAAAATGGAGAATTATGGCTTTTTACAGGTATGTTTGCATGTACCCCTCATCTCTCCGAATGAGCTCATAGGGGGCGGGGGGGGGGTGGTGTGTTTTAGGGAAACTTTAAAAACTGGGAGGTCAGAGAGACCCGGGGTTAGACCTTCAGAGGTGCGCTACGGCGTATGGACTTTCTCGTTTGTTCCCTGTGAGGGTGACTACCCACTACAGGTTTTTTTTCACTGCAAAATTCGCAGCGTTTTTTTTCCTGCAGGGTCTATAGAACTTGTAATGTTAAAATCGCGATCCCGCAAAATCGTGATTTCGTGGTAAATTGCGATTTTGCGCAATCGCAATTTTAACATTACAAGTCCCATAGACCCCTCCAGAAAAAAAACGCTGTGAATTTCGCAGTGAAAAAAAACTGTAGTGGGTAGTCACCCATATACATAGACTGCTGTATAATTATTATATATATATATATATATATATATATATATATATATATATATATATATACTATAGTGGGTAGTCACCCATATACATAGACTGCTGTATAATTATATATATATATATATATATATATATATATATATATATATATATATATATATATATATATATATATATATACTATAGTGGGTAGTCACCCTGACTTGGTTGACTCAGAGTGTTGGGCTGAACATCTTTGTTTTATTTCCTCCTTGTTGTACTGGCTGCAGTGTATACCTGTAAACCTTATCTCCACTCTAACATCTTTTTCTGTATTTTTTTGGATATATAAATATTTGCACTGCTAGTTTTTTTTAGAATAAATCTGCAATTTATTAGTCAAACCTTGTCTGTTTTAAAAACCATAACTCCGAAGATTATATTAATAATTCCTAGTCCAGGTTCCAGCTTGCCTGGGAAACAAAAGCTGGTGGTGGCAGTACGTATGTGGGTATTGTAGAGTGCTTGAGGCTTTACACTGAATCAGGGGGTGATTTGAGCTTTCGATCTGCATGCGTGCAGGAGCCTGGAAAGCTGGGTACAAATCTATTTGTCTTCTAATGACTCCGTGCTTGCAATCTTGCTAAAGTGATCAATCAATGCTCTGCCATGACAAGCGGTCATAGCAGCGAGAGCGTTCGGAATAGTTGATCTGTGACAAACCGGTGATAGAGGTGGTACTGGGCGGGTTTCCCCCTCTCTCTCCATAACAGTGAGAATCTCTATGAGTGTTAATAAGCAAATAGGTGCAGCAGCTCTCCACTGGAATGCACCATGAGGTGCGAGGTGCGGGTCCGCTGTGCAAAGCTCAGCAAGTCCAGACTCCACGGACTAACAACGTCATCCAAATAGAAAGTAAGTTGAGCAGCACAACCGGTGATCCCAAATATACTTCTTTATTGATCCATATAGGGCAGAGCAGGCTCCACCATTATGGATCAATAAGGTACTACTATTTGGGATCACTGGTTGTGCTGCTCAACCTAATTTCTCTACGAGTGTTGTCTCACTGGGCACCAGAAACATTACAATTGCAATGAGCCCTGGCAGGAGGGTCTGTTGTCACCGTGGCAATGGTTCAAATCTCTCTCCCACCCAGCTACACTTCAGTGAAAATTTGGGAGACTTGGTGTTACGGGCTGGCCTCTGCTTCTTGGAATAGTGTCCTGATGTAGTGTGGTGTGTGTCCCGTAGAGAAGAGAGTCCAAGGAGGTAGAAAAGGTTAACCGAAAAACTCGATTGTTTATTGTGAAAACAGGCAAATGAAAGAGTTAACGTGCAAACATCCATACAGCTCATCCTTAATATCCTAGTTGAAGGTGGTGGCTGGAAGTACTGCTGCCCCTCTGTAAATCCCATACGGCTTGGAAAAATTCTTGCAACCTGAACTTGCCAGCCTTTATTATTCCACTGATCCAAGAATTTAGCTATCAAACAATGGGAGCTGCAGAATGTGCTCTACACCCATTCCTTCTCTCCTCTCTGGTGGACACTGCTCTACACCCATTCCTTCTCTCTTCTCTGGAGGACACTGCACTACACCCATTCCTTCTCTCTTCTCTGGAGGACACTGCTCTACACCCATTCCTTCTCTCTTCTCTGGAGGACACTGCTCTACACCCATTCCTTCTCTCCTCTCTGGTGGACACTGCTCTACACCCATTCCTTCTCTCTTCTCTGGAGGACACTGCTCTACACCCATTCCTTCTCTCCTCTCTGGTGGACACTGCTCTACACCCATTCCTTCTCTCTTCTCTGGAGGACACTGCATTACACCCATTCCTTCTCTCGTCTCTGGAGGACACTGCTCTACACCCATTCCTTCTCTCTTCTCTGGAGGACACTGCACTATAGCCATTACTTCTCTCTTCTCTGGAGGACACTGCACTACACCCATTCCTTCTCTTTTCTCTGGAGGACACTGCACTACACCCATTCCTTCTCTCTTCTCTCGAGGACACTGCTCTACACCCATTCCTTCTTTCTTCTCTGGAGGACACTGCTCTACACCCATTCCTTCACTCATCTCTAGAGGACACTGCACTATACCCATTACTTCTCTCTTCTCTGGAGGACACTGCATTACACCCATTCCTTCTCTTTTCTCTAGAGGACACTGCTCTACACCCATTCCTTCTCTCTTCTCTAGAGGACACTGCACTACACCCATTCCTTCTCTCTTCTCTGGAGGACACTGCTCTACACCCATTCCTTCACTCATCTCTAGAGGACACTGCACTATACCCATTACTCCTCTCTTCTCTGGAGGACACTGCATTACACCCATTCCTTCTCTTTTCTCTGGAGGACACTGCTCTACACCCATTCCTTCTCTCTTCTCTGGAGGACACTGCTCTACATCCATTCCTTCTCTCTTCTCTGGAGGACACTGCTCTACACCCATTCCTTCTCTCTTCTCAGGAGGACACTGCTCTACACCCATTCCTTCTCTCCTCTCTGGTGGACACTGCTCTACACCCATTCCTTCTCTCCTCTCTGGTGGACACTGCTCTACACCCATTCCTTCTCTCTTCTCTGGAGGACACTGCACTACACCCATTCCTTCTCTCTTCTCTGGAGGACACTGCACTACACCCATTCCTTCTCTTTTCTCTGGAGGACACTGCACTACACCCATTCCTTCTTTCTTCTCTCGAGGACACTGCTCTACACCCATTCCTTCTTTCTTCTCTGGAGGACACTGCTCTACACCCATTCCTTCACTCATCTCTAGAGGACACTGCACTATAGCCATTACTTCTCTCTTCTCTGGAGGACACTGCTCTACACCCATTCCTTCTCTCTCCTCTGTAGGACACTGCTCTACACCCATTCCTTCTCTCTTCTCTGGAGGACACTGCACTACACCCATTCCTTCTCTTTTCTCTGGAGGACACTGCACTACACCCATTCCTTCTTTCTTCTCTCGAGGACACTGCTCTACACCCATTCCTTCTTTCTTCTCTGGAGGACACTGCTCTACACCCATTCCTTCACTCATCTCTAGAGGACACTGCTCTACACCCATTCCTTCTCTTTTCTCTGGAGGACACTGCACTACACCCATTACTTCTCTCTTCTCTCGAGGACACTGCTCTACACCCATTCCTTCTTTCTTCTCTGGAGGACACTGCTCTACACCCATTCCTTCACTCATCTCTAGAGGACACTGCTCTACACCCATTCCTTCTCTCTCCTCTGTAGGACACTGCTCTACACCCATTCCTTCTCTCTCCTCTGTAGGACACTGCACTACAGCAGCACATCATCCTCAGGATCAGAGGCCAGCCTGTAGTCCCCCAATCTTTCACACTAGTATAGCTGGATGGGACAGAGACTTGTACGATTGCCACCATGACATCAGACCCGCCTGCCTTGTTTCATTGCAGACATTGTCCCCACGAAGAGAATTCTTCAGAGCAACAATACAATATCTTCACAGCAAGCAATTCACACATAAAGCCGGTTCTGCTGATTTTTGTAGCATCCAGGCCCCCTGCCAGGTGTTATGTTAGGTGGCCAAGATGTTCAGCGCAGGACAGACAGGTGTGAGGCCGGGAACTTGTGAAAACAGCAACTAGAAGTTCACTGAAGATTCAGCAGCAGGTTACAGCCTATTTCTCCCACAGCAATCACAGTACTTGTAAGATTCCAGTATCTCCAATGTGTGTATCTCTGCACAAGCTCTGTCTATATGTCAACAGCTTAATCAGAGTGACCTTAGAGGCCCAGTTTCTCTCTTGTAGCTTCCACTTGCCTGTATCTCTTCACAATACTGCTTGTACCTTATCCAAACCTTGGGGTTCATTTTGGGTTCATTCTAGGTGTTCTTCACTCCTGCTGGACTCCACACATAGGCTCAGGCTCTTTTCTGTGCTGGCAACAATCCTGCAGTTTTGGGTGCTGTATGCTGCGGGAGAGGAGCAGGAGCTGACGGACTGATCTCTATTCTACTCCACTTACTGCTCTCTATATGCTCTGTACACTCACTACTCTCATCCAAACAAGAAGTTCCGGGTCTTATATGACCTCCGCTTGTAGAATTTTATTGCTCCAGCCCCTTCTCTAGCATAGATAGCTGCCAATCAGGACTGAGCTAACCAGAGGGGCTGACTGACAATAGGGGATGCCCCAGCCTCCGTGATAAGGCAGAGATTCACACATAAACAAATACAGTAAACATATAGATATGTGACACAGTCTCCCTTGGATGTTAGCATTACCAAGTAGTTCCAGTACTGGCTCACTACTTAATGAGAGGCTGAACAGCATAAAAATATGGCTCTCATACCTCCCAGCTTTTGAACAATGAAAAGAGAGACAACTGTAGTGGCAACTTTTTATGGCAGGCCACTCCTTCTGTATTCCATAATAGTGCCCTTCAATGACCCAGTAATAATGTCCCTCAATGACCCCCTTACTGGAATAGTGACCCCTTTAATGGCCTTGTGTGGTGCACAGTGTTAAGGCAGGAAAAATGCTCACGGTCACGACCTGAAATGCTCTCGCTCATGACCTGAAGGTTGTAGGTTCAATCACAGGTGGAAGGCTGACTCAACCTTCCATCCGAGGTCAGTAAAATGAGTACCCAGCTTGCTGGGGGGTAAAAGATGACTGGGGTAGGCAATAGCAAACCACCCTGCAAAAACAGTCTGCCAAGAAAATGTCACAGTGTTATGTCACCCTAGGAGTCAGTCATGACTCAGTGCTTGCACCAGGGGACTTACCATGGCCTCAATGGTAACTGTGACCCTGTTAGTCGCCCCAGTGGTAGTAGTATCCCCATAATGGTCCCAGTACTAACGCTGACCAACATAGTAGTCCCAGTAGTAATAGTGCCACCCAGTGGCCTCAGTAGTAATAGGGACCCTCTTAGTTGCCCCAGTCTTAATACTGACTCTCCCCCATCCGACAAACATTTAACTCACTTGTAGCCCCGTTCCAGTGGCAGCAGCGCAACTACTGTAATTAGTGTCACCTCTGACCTCTCCACCGGTGTCTGCATGCAGGAACACAGATGCCAAGGGAGTGGTTGCACTGATGACAGCAGCGGCGCGTTAAATGCTTGTTGGGGTAAAGGCAGGACATGACTCTTTCTGCCTGGCCTGGGACTGAGGAACAGCGTCCCAAATCCAGAACTGTCCTGCAGAATCCATGATGGTTGGGAGGCAAGTGACTCTCCCTGAGGTGAATGGTGCACCACTGAGCCGTATCTGTCCTTTCTCTTCAGGTGACACTGTGTATACCTACAGCCATGATGAGAAGCCTGCAGTAAAGCAGCGTCAATGGGCCGGCCTCGGGACCTGCACCGCAGCCGCCAGGTGGAAGGAGAGATATTACTGCTTCAATGGCAACAACTTTACCCGATTCGATCCAGTGACTGGGCAGGTTCTGTCCCCACAGCCGCTGGACATCAGAGATTACTTTGTCAGGTGTCCAGGGAGAGGTGAGTTTCTGGGGTACAAGGATAGAGGTAACACCCAATTTCCCAGAAGCACATAGTACAGCTTATAAGTTTCCTTTGGCTTACTCAGTTTTCTCCACAAGCAGGAAAAGTTCCACTCCCGACCTGCAGTGAATACAAACAAAATAATCTTATCAGGCCATGTAAAGCAGCAGGCGATGTATAAATAAATCAGACCAAAGCAACCTCTGCAGGTCGGGGAGGTACTGTAGGACCCTGCACTGCATGGCCAATGAGATACTGAGGTATGGATAACCTCAACTCAGATGCAGGATTTGGCCTTCTGGGACATCAGATCCATGCAGTTCCGGCCTTCATCATAGATATGTTACGCACGTGGCTGTCACACTTTACTGTAAACTGACCCATATGGCACCAGTCTCGGGACCTAATGTTTTATTCCTCCTCCCAGGACATGCACATGGCGTCCAGCAGAACGCAACCCTAATGTCCATCATGGATCGTTGCAGCAACAGATCTTTCGAGGCTTTCAGCTCTGATGACAATTCTCGCACCTACGCCTTCCGAGGTGACTCCTTGGACCTTTGGGATGGGAGGACTGGGCTTGTGTAGTGATTTGCATAGATACTTTGAGTGGGGAGTAGGTGAGGGACATTGGCCCTCTATGGGTCATCAGCTTCACTAATCCGTTATACCCTTCTTCATTCCAGGGGGTGTCTACTTTCGGTTGGACAGCAGGAAGGATGGCTGGCACCCCTGGCGTCTCAATCACAACTGGAGAAACCTGGATGGAGTCGTGGACGCCGCTTTCACCTATAAGAACCGGATGTATTTTATTCAGGTGTGTTGGTGCCACTATTGGGGGTCGTTGACATGGTCTTCTGGAAGGAGTTGCCATATACAATGGAAAATGTGAGGGACGGCTGAAGAAGTGGATGTGGCCACAAACAGGGTCAGATATGAGATCATTGAGGACAGGCTGTACACCAAGTAATAAGACCATCCATGGTGAAGATCTTATGGGAATGTTCATCCCCAAGCCCGACACCTGAAACACATCTGCTGAAAGGCCATGCAAAGATTCATGAGGAAACTTTAGTGTTCAGTGTTGACGAATCAACAATTATTCTATCCAATTGCTATCCTTGAAATTTGGATAACGAAGGGAGGAAGACCTGAGAAGACTCAGACCTCAAGGTTGGATTTCAGAAAGGCAGACTTTAATGAACTCAGAAAGACGATGGGAAGAATCCAATGGCCGGATGTTCTTAAGGACAGAAATGTCCAAGAAGATTGGGGAAATATTGTGAAATGAGATTCTCAAAGCACAATCGTTACCAATCCCTAAAAGAAGGAAGAATGGGAAGCATTTAAAGAGACCAGGATGGATGAACACAGAACTTGTACACATGCTAAAGAGAAAGAAAAATATGTTTATCAAATGGAAAGAGGGGGAATATCTAAAGAAGAATATAATGGGGTCTGCAGAAACTGTAGGGAGAGTGTCAGAAGAACAAAAGCTGATAATGAACTGAGGCTTGTAAGAGAGGCCAAAAGCAATAAAAAAGGATTTGGGGTTCAAAAGCAAAAGAAAAGTCACAGATGCTATTGGATGCTTACAAGATGAAAATGGTGAATTGGTTAAGAATGATGTTGAGAAGGCTGAAATTTTAAATTCCTATTTTATATCTGTTTTCTCTCAGAAAGTAGATGTAACCTCAACTGATCTTCCCTGTGCTATAGGGGGAATAAAAGAATGCAGGCTATCTGTAAGCTGAGAGATGGTGAGGGAACACTTAGCTAACCAGGATGGTGAGCGGTCTGCAAATCATCTCCTATGAGGAACGGTTAAAGGATCTGGGAATGTTTAGCAGAAGATAAGGCTGAGAGGAGACTTCATAGCGGTCTACAAATATCTGAAGGGCTGTCACAGTGCAGAGGGATCAGCCCTATTCTCATCTATACAAGGAAAGACTAGAAGCAATGGGATGAAACTGAAAGGGAGGAGACATAGATTAGATATTAGACAGTGAGGGGGATCAATGAGTGGAACAGGTTGCCAAGGGAGGTGGGGAGTTCTCCTTCAATGGAAGTCATTAGAGGCTGGACAAGTATCTGCCTGGGATGATTTAGTGATACTGCACTGAGCAGGGGGTTGGATCCGATGACCCAAGGTCCTTTCCAACTCTACCATTCTATGATTCAATGTTAGCTGCAGAGACTGTAGGTTTTGTGGTCTTACAGAGATGATCTGTGGTGTCTCGTTGATAAGCAAACCAACATCCTCCACATCTTTATTACAGTCTGGTTGTCATTATAACTCTTCAGCACAATGCAGTAGCATGTCCAGCATCTAATTGGCTTACAGCAGTATCTTCTCCTTCACGTAATCACAAACCTTCTCAATCAGTAAAAAGAAGAGGCCGGATCGGAGGGGGATCTGCTGTGAGAGGGGAGACAGCCAATCCTGGTAGCTCAGTGAGGAGGGAATGGGATCCTTTTACTGTAGTGATGCGTCACACAGGATTCAGTATGTCACTTAGTGACTACATTTAGAGAACAGGAATGACTTCTCTCCACTGTCTCTCTCTCTCTCTCAATTAGGGTTCCCAGATCATCGTTTACTTGACAGATCAGATATACATCCCGGTTGCAGGGTATCCAAAGACCATACAGGAAGAATGGGAGTTGCCCACGGTGACGGCGGTAGATGCAGCCTTTACCTGCCCGCACTCCAGTAATTTGTATCTCATCAGAGGTAAGTGTGTAGATATATATATATATATATATATATATATATATATATATATAATAACCAGGTAGTATCTACGAGGCAAAATTACCCTCCTTCATGACCGGCATCTTTAGTACTTAGTGGAGCCCCTTTTGCTGTTATGAGCTGTTGCAGACATTATGTTTGGCAAGACAGCAGTGTTATCGGACCACACCGGTACCGGTCTGATGACCTCGCAGTCAGGTGCCAAATAGGTATATATGGAAGCCCGTGATGAGACGATAGCCAGTAATATCTATCAATACCATGAAAACACTCCATGTTATATCAAGGCGCGTCTTGTGAGAACCCACAGGAGATTCTGTTTAACTCAAGACATTGCCAGTTGTTATACAGAAAGAAAGAGGGCGCTATCACACAAAGGTTACAAACATTATCGATCATGAGGCTTACTGATGTCTACAAAACTCCCAAAGCTCTTAAGGTTCATCTAGACAAGACAATAGCTGCAATCAGGGTATTATTATCGCATTATACGCTATTTCTGTTGACTAACTGTATCTTTTTTTAAAGGAACGTTTATTTAGCCAAAATAGACAAATATACAGAAGCAGCAGACATCATAAAGAATGCACACCTTGCTGATACATCACAGTACATGAGAACTGAAAAAAAAGACAAAAGTGAAAACACTGAGTGCCTCGCATATTCGTGTGCATTTCTCATAAAACATAATACTTGGCTGCTCATTATCACATTTATTTATCAGCTACCCATAATGGAACAAACCCAAACCAGGGAGGGCCCCTAGCCTCGGAGCCCCGAAACACCAGGAGAAAAAGAAAAAAAAACAAGACAAAACAAAAACAAAAGGGGACAAAAAAAGAGAGAGAACACTCTCCCCCCTCCCCCAAACTTTAACCTTTCCCCCTTAAATGACAACCCTGCGCGACTCTTAAAGAAAAGAAGGATTAGCCCAAACAGTAGATCGGTTCCAGCGGGTATCCCTCACCATATCCATTCCCAGTATCTAGGCAGGCATCTCTGCTGCTGTTGCCGGACAGTTCACCCAGTCCCCCCCCCCCCCCAAACTTTGTCAAACTTCTCAGGACATCCCCATGCCATATAAGTCAATTATACATTGGAAGCACAGAGTTCACCACCTGGATCTATGCGTTCCTGGTCGGCCTACCAGGGGGCTTCCAATTCAACAAAATCACCTTCTTAGCATAGAAAAACAGTAGCTTATATAAGGTTCGGGTTGCCACTGCCACTGGTAGGTCTCCAACAAGCCCAAAGAGGCACACCCCAGGGTGCATGATCCTCGGGGCCCCCAGGTGAGATTCCATAAATACAAGAATGTCCCCCCAGTAGTCTCGCATGACACCGCAGTCCCAGAACATGTGCATGATGGTCCCATCTGCAATTAGGCATCCGGGACAGGTCGCTGAGGGGAGCAGACCCATTACATGTGGCCTGGATGGGGTGTAGTATATACGGTGTAGGAACTTGACCTGGATAAGACTATCCCTAGCACTAATCAAAGGAGGAGACTACCTGTATCTTTATGCTAACATTATTTAGTATTGCTGTTCTTCCTATTGACTCCTCTTGTTACCGGCACTACAAAGCATAGGTTTTAGTCTTTTATATAAGGGCCAACAGTCCAATTAGATAACAAATACATACACTTATTGCATTCTGAAACTTATGGCGTTCTTGAAGAGTCTTACCCAGTTCCTCATGGACAACGGCTTCCAGGTCACTAATATGCTTGGGTGTGTGCTGCAGATGCCTTCTTCACATCCCACCAAAAGATCTTCTAAGGGGCTAAGTGACGGTCACCCAGGAATCTTCCAGGACTTCTTCTGAAGCCTTTGTGGACTGTGAGGTCTGTTTGGGTTCCTTATCCTTTTGGAAGGTCTGATGACGCCAGCCCTTCAGCTCCCTCACAGAAGGCATGACATCTTACTGATACCTGATGGAGTCCATCTTGTCCTCCACACACTTTTACAGCCCCAGATCATCAGCGAGCCACCACCATGCTTCACTGTAGGCAGGGGGTTCTCTTTAAGATCTGCTTCATTCTTCTTACTCCAGACATACTGCTGATCCAGAGAACTGAAAAGTTCCAGTTTTGTCTCATTGTTCCACAGAACAGAGTCCCAAAACTTCTTGCCTTATTTATATGTTTTTCAGCATATAGGAGTTGACGTTTCTGGTCTTGCGGGTCAGTAGAAGTGACGTCTTGGAGTTCTGGCATGAGGACCTACAGTGTTTTGTATGAGCCTTACTGTGCCAATGGAAACCTCAGTGCTGCTGCCACCAGATCTCGCTGCAGGTCTTTTGCAGTCACTGGAGGGTTGTTGACCACTTGCCTCCTCAGGGCAGCTGGTGATAACACCCTCTTTCTGCCACCTCCAGGTGTTTCTGTATCTTTGAGCTTGTGAGCTGCTTTCAGGAACATTCAGCCCCTTTCTATCTTGCTGTATCTTTTTCGATGCTTGTACAAGGCAATGATCTCTTCTCTCTCTCTATAGTTAGCCCACTTGTTGCTGGTAGTGGTATCACAACACAGATTTAGGATAAAATACAGCAGAAGGAGTTACAAAAAATACACAATATTTATTAAGAAACAAAAGAATGAAAATGAGACGATTCATAAGGTTAGATAAACAATTAAACTGTTTCCGTAGAACCGCCTCTTGCTTCAACGTCTTACCGGAGCTGGAGAGGAGCCGCAGGGGTAGTAGCCATGCAGCGCACTAGAGAGTAGTCAGATGGAAGCCAAGAATCTGTAATGGGAGTCTTGGTGCAGTACAATTGATGAGGCGGGTAACATAGTCAGGAGGAAAAGACAGGAGTTGGTATCGGGAAGTCTTGTGGCAATAGCAGGCAAATAAAAATAAATAAATCTCGGCATTTGTATAGCGCCAACTTATTCCGCAGCGCTTCCAGGTAATTATTACTTATTACCCCCCACCAAGCTGGGATCTCATTTTACTGACCTCGGAAGGATGGAAGGCTGAGTCAACCTTGAGCCAATAGAATAATCTCGTACTAAGGGAGTGGCAGGGCCAGACTTATATAGGAAGTGCAATCAAAAACAGAGGCGGGGTCAGGACCAGGAGGTGGGAACTAGAGAACTAGGATCAGGGAGCAAGGCTTAGGTATGCAGGAGAACTTGTTCAGCATCCAAAGGCAGTTCTTTAGTAAAAGCTGGTCCCAGGGTCCAAGCACAATGTCTCCTTTACACAATACCAGTGTTCACAATGCTAACCCTTGCTTATAGCAGGCCTGCTAACGTATTGTCCCTAGTAGTGTGCACTCCTTTACTGAGACTAGCCTCACTTACGGCTCAGTGACATTAAACCTTTGGAAGTCCTGTACGTTCTTGATCCATGGCTTTATATCAGAATCACGTTCTCTCTTTCCCCCTGGTCTCAGGGCAGGAGACAGGCTCCGATCTCTCAATTCAGTGCCTGCTGAGCTCCAAGGGGTTCAGGCCTCTGCTATCTTGTGCCATCTCCTTTGCAGATCTTTGCACCCTTACCGATGATACTTCCACAGCCCCCACTGCTCACAGCACTCCCAGCAGCACCTCAGCTTGTGTCAACAGTTTCTGCACTCTCCCACACACTATGGAGCAGCATTATGCCCTTCATATAGTGCCTGGGACACCTAGAATGTTCAAGCTTATCCTCTGCACTTTAGGGACAGGGCTTAATAAACTGACATCACTGGGGTTGGGGCTTATCAGGGACAGCCATAGTGTTTTTCTCTAATAAGAGGAGAATGGGGCAGCACTCTTCTCTCTTACACAGTCAACTAAGCATTTGCCAGTCCAGGTATCTGATGTGTTTTATGTCAAGCACACCTGATATAATTAATGAAGCCCTTTATTAGTGGCATCAAGTGCACCTGAGACAACACCTGATTTTTAAATGTGTGCTCATATGAAAGATTCTGTTCAGACAGGAAGTGGCTTGGCCTTAGTTTCTACTGTGCACCAAAAACTGGCATTAACTATGTCAACTGAGAGGTGGTTTTAAATTCTATAAAGGTCCCTGAAAGATCTCCAGATTTATCATCCAGAAGGAGCCACTGTCATTATATTTTGAGACTAATGTAAGTTTGCACTGTCTAACAAGTAGACAGGATTAGTCCATCCGCCCCTGTGTGTGCATCCACTGACCAGCCTTCATTTTTATACAGGGAACAAGCTCACCCTGGTGGATCTCAATACTCGGAAATGCAGTGGAGAAGACCAGACCATCATCCACGTTATGCTGGACGCCGCCATGTGTAACAGTCACGGGCTGTATCTCTTCTATGGTTCATCCTTCTTCCACTACAAGAATGTAGAGGAACTGCTGTCCTCCAAGGTGGCCCCGAGTCCAGGGAGCATCGCGTCCCACTTTCTAGACTGCTAGATCCACACCCAGACCATCTACCAAGAGCGATGGCACTGTCATCCTCCAAGGTGGCCCCGAGTCTTGGGAGCATTGTGTCCCACTTCCTAGACTGTTAGATCCACACCCAGACCATCTACCAATAGCGATGCCACCACCATCCTCCAAGGTGGCTCTGAGCCCCTAGAGCATCGTGTCCCACTTCCTAGACTGCTAGATTCCCACCCAGACCATCTACCAAGAGTGAGGCCACTGCCGTCCTCCAAGGTGGCCCCGAGAGCATTGCGCCCCACTACCTAAACTGCTAAATCCATACCCAGACCATCTACCAGGAGTGATGCCTCCGCCATGCTCCAAGGTGGTCACGAGCCCCGGGAGCGTCGCGTCCAACTTCCTAGACTGCTAGATCCACAACCAGACCATCTACCAAGAGCGATGCCACCGCCGTCCTCTAATGCTGCCAGATCTCAGTAGTAGACGTGACAGAGAACTGCCCTCCCATTGAATGTACTAAATCTATATCTACCATACGTTATTGCTCACTCTTACCCGGTCACTTTGTGCTGAACCATAATACAATAAACTCATATACTGTCAGAATAAAGTGTCTCCTGACTGGTAATACATAGATGTCAGCACAATGGAGTGCTACAGGTATATTCGTGTTCCGAATTAAAGGGGTTACGTTTTGAGCTGCTTGCAGAATGATTGACACATCAGACAGACCTTTGTGTAACCGTGACAACTTCTTTATGTATTACCATACAGTAATATTTAGAGTTTACTTTTGTGCTTTTGAGGTCTCCATCTCTAGAAACGAGAGTACAAGGTAAAGATGAAAACACCCATGCCACATCTTCTGCCAGTAAGAATGTTGGCACCAGCCGTATGCCCAGGTCAAGTACCAATGCCAGTAGCCATGTGCCCAGGCCAGTACTAGTAGCAACAGTCATTTATCATTACCAATCCCTAAAAGAAGGAAGAATGGGAAGCATTTAAAGAGACCGGGATGGATGAACACAGAACTTGTACACATGCTAAAGAGAAAGAAAAATATGGAAAGAGGGGGAATATCTAAAGAAGTATATAATGGGGTCTGCAGAAACTGTAGGGCAAGGGTCAGAGAAGAGAAAGCTGATAATGAATTGAGGCTTGCCTGTAACCAACAGAATTAATTCTCTCCAACACTTCGAACAGACCCAGAAATCTTGGGGCGAGCTTATAAGACGGGATTCTCAGCCTGATATGTTTGGAGGAAAGCCACACGTTATCCCCTGGGACAAACTGTGGAGAGAACCGACGACTGCAATCAGCAAACCTCTTCATGGAAGCGACTGACCTCTCCAGATTAACCTTGGTCTCCTGCCAAATCTTGGCAAAGCTCTCTGCTGAAGAAGCTGCTGCTGGAACCTTGGAAGTGGTGGAGACTGGCAGGGGAACTCTGGGTTGATGCCCATATACTATGAAGAAGGGAGAAGCCTTCATGGAGTCGCTGACGTGCTGGTTATGCCCAGGACAGAAGGCTGACCCAATCATCCTGGTGGGCATTGGTAAAATGGCAGAGATATCCGGTCAGGATTTGCTTGGTACGCTCCACCTGCCGTTAGACTGGGTGATAAGCCGAAGAGAAGTCTAATGATAAGTCCATCAGTTTACAAAGACATCAGACACAATATGCTTGGGAAAGCCATGGAGGCGGAAAATGTGTTTAATGAATTTCTCAGCAAGTTGACTGGCAAACGGCAAACTGGGCAGAGGCACAAAATGGGCCATTTTAGAAAATCAGTCCACTACTACCCATATAGCAGTACAGCCACTGGACGGAGGTAAATCTGTAATAAAGTCCATGGCATAATGCTGCCATGGAGCCTCAGGTATGGGTAATGGACACAGGAGCCCTGCAGGTCTCAGTTTCTGTGGTTTATACTGGGTGCAGGAACTGCAGGAAGACACGAAATCCCAGATATCCCCCACCATGAACGGCCACCAGTACCAATGGGGAATTAACTTGCTGGTCTTGCGTTGCCCAGAATGACCAGCTAATTTGGAACAGTAACCCCAGGATAGGACACCTCTCCTCTTGGCCTCGGGCATGAACGTCTTTCCTGGCGGGATATCCTGAACCTAAACAGGAGCTACGGACACAAATCTGGCAGGTTCAATGATAAATTACAGAATCTACTCTGTCATTACAGTCAAATGGCCTGCATAGCGCGTCCGCTTTAATATTGTGGTGGGAAGGCCGAATATACAATATAAAAATCGAACTGTGTGAAAAACAATGCTTGCCGAGCTTGGCAGAGATTAAGCTGCTGTGCGGTCTGAAGATACGTCAGATTGTTATGGTCGGTGTAAATTATGATGGGCTGTGAGGCTCCCTCCGGCAGATACAGCCAAAATTCCAGAGCCATCTTTATGGCCAGTAGCTCCTGGTCCCCTATAGAGTAATTCTGCACTGCTGTGGAATATGACTTTGAGACGAGAAGGCTACCTTTAGAGCTTGAAAAGCAGACTCTGTCTCTGGGTACCACTGCTTGGCATCAGCTCCCTTACGGGTGGGAGCCGAGATGGGAGAAGTCAGGGAGGAGACGTGCGGGATAAACTGCAGATAATAGTTCGCAAAGACCAGGAATTATTGGATTGCTGGAGGGACGAGGCCAATTCAACACTGCAGAGACTTTCTCAGCGTCCATCTCCAAATCCTGCTTGGCCACAATGTATCCCAAGAAGGAAAGTGACTCACTTTTGAAGATGCATTTCCCCAATTTAGCAAACAGATGGTTCTCTCTTAATCATTGGAGCTTTGTGCGAACCTGCCTCCGCTGGGATTGTATATCCGAGGAAAAAAATCAGGATATCGTCCAAGCACATGGCAGGGGAGAAGGACTTACGGATGAGCCCTTTGGCCAGGTTGTCCTTAACATATTCAGCCATGGTCTGGGTCTCAGGCAGAGAAAGAGGGTATACTCTACCTCGAGGAGGCACAAAACCAAGCACCAGCTCAATAGGACAATCGTAGGGGTGATGCGGTGGCAGACATTCAGCCTCTTTCTTGTCAAAGACATCCACAAAACCATAATAAGTGACCTAGAGGACAGGATGAACAGGATGCAAGCACTTGGTATAGCACGTATTACCCCAACTTAACCCTTTGCAATCCAATTTTGGATTCAGGGTTTCCGAGGGGGCTTTCTCTTTCTGCCATTATACAATGGCGCCATCTGCTGGCTAGAGCCAGTACTGTGGTATCGGACATGCTGGAGAGGCCCCTGACAACAGAGAGGCCAGTAATCTACAGTAAGGATACCCTGCCGGACGTCTCCCGACATCAGATCTGTACAGCCTTCAAATCAGAATGTCTTCAGACGTCAGACAGTGGATTGGAAAGGGTTAATACCTCACCAATACTCCAGTCCAAGGTGGGGTTATGTAATCGTAGCCACTGCAAACCCAGGAGTAGAGAGCTGGTTGCCCCAAAAAGCACCAGCAGGGAAATCCTCCCAGAATGGAGGGCGCCAATCCTCAACTCCAGCGGCTCCATGACAAACTGGATCATATCCGAGAGGGTACTGCCATTGAATGTGGTTACTACGAGACGCCGGACAGGAATCCGGTGGTGGTTCGCCAAAGCTTGCTGAAGGAAATTACCAGAAGAGACAGACTCCAGGAAGGCCACCACTGAAATCTGGACATTGAAAACAACCAGGGTTATAGGTAAGTTCAACCTGAGAGACGAGCAATCCTCACCTAGGCTAGCCTCTCCTTCAGCCCTAGGTGGAGGAGTTTCCCGGTTTGAGGGAACAAGTGTGAACAAGGTGACCTGGAGAACTGCAATACATGCAAAAATTCTTTATACAACTCCTCGGATAGTCTGAGCCGATCCACCGGCATAAGCTCAGTCTTGCTAGACTGAGTAGTGGTTGGTGGGTAGACAAGTGGTCTCTGGAAGCGAGGAGCCAGACGGATTGATCTCCTCTCTTGCATAACCTCCCTAGATTTTTCGTGGAATCGTAGGTAAATCCTGGTAGCCAAAGAAGTCAGAACGTCCAGAGAGGTAGGAACCTCAGGACTGAATGCAACAGCAAAGGAGCATACTGTGAGGTAGATAGATATATAGCTATTAGATAGATGGATAGTGTGATGCAGAGACTTTAGGCTGTCGGACATTCTGTGTGTCTCTGTTACATTGTTATGTCAGCCCATTCAGTATGCTGCCAGTATGGCGGTCATTGTATCTAGTTAGCTAGCATTGTAATTTGCCAGGATACTGGGGAAGATGCTTCAAGCCTCCCCCTCCCTTGTATCTGGCCAGCCTTGTGATCTCCAAGAGGACAGGAAACCCTTTGTTCCACTGGCCATAAACTAGCTAATGACAAGGGAATGCTAATATGCCCCCTGCTGGGGTGGAGCGACACCTTCCTCACTTCACACAGCTAAAGCGCTGCCTGGATTTAATCAATGTTGTTGGGTCATCTGAAGCCCAATATGAAATCATTTCAGAATTAGGTGGCCCAGCCAAGTAAAACACATCGACATGCACTGAGGTCCAGAACCGCATACCTGGGAATATGTGTGTCTGAAACCATCCGGGCTCACACCGTGTGCAAAATCAGGACTGCCTACATCCCCGGTCGGAGGGCCTCATGCCGAGATATGGCTGGAATGGGGAATTAGCATTTCTCCACAAGGGATGCCGGACTCCACCACAACCCTCCTGGGTGACATCAGAGGGGGTGGGAGTGTTCTGAGGGACCCTTTATAATTTGGGGTGCACCAACCCTAGTTGTCAATCCACGGGGATATCCTGAGGTATATGCACTATCCCTTTGTTTCTGGGACCCTGGCAATCAGACCATTGGACCGACATCCAAGTTGGTTACTTTTGTTTCATTTCTCCTGTTTATTGTATTTATTTATTTTTTCAAATGATTTGTGTTGGGTTTTACGTTGTGAGAGACAGATAGCATGGGGAATTATAAAGCACATCAATGTGCAGAACTCTCCCCGTATGTCCATGGTCCATGCCATCATATAACACACTATTCATATATAGTATAATGGGAATATAAACTGATATGATTGTATTCTACAAGCAGCGCCGCGGGGCTCCACCTCTCTGCATTTAGCTTGGCTCCCATTGCCAATAATATCTCCCTAAGTGTAATGGTCAGCAGTCACCTCATGTACATCTGTGGAGCTGGGGGGTGGGGGTGATTTCCATCTTCTGGTGATAGCTAGCTGAGCTACAAGTAGACAATGACGAGTCCATGCTCTAGATCTTAGTGGAATTAAATTACATTCTAGTAATAATGGGGCCGTTTTGGGTTCTATTGGCCTTCGTATGTGAATTGGAAGGCCTCTTTCCAGAATGGCTGCATCAAAGGACACTCCCAGAAAATATGGAAAATTGTTCCCACTTGTTTGCATTCTCCCCAACATTGGTTACTGACATCCCCAAAGCTCCTAGCCAGGTTGAATGGGGTATAGTAGCACCTCGTTAGCACTTTATAGTGGGTTTGTAATTAAAGTAGACCTGTTAACCCACTTAAAGGAAGACCTCCCCGTGTGACTGACATACATTCTCTCAGGTCTCTCCCAGTTTCGCCGGTGAACCTTCTTCATTTCTCCCATCTTCCCTGATAAAATATTGTAGCATTTCCTTGTGAGGGATCTTTGGGTTACGGGAGTTCTAGTTAAGAAAGGGATCGGCTTATTCGGGAATGTACATTCTAAAAATTGAGATTTGCTCAGAAAAGAGTGGAAGTCGTTTGTGGAGAGGTTGGAAAGGGATGATCTTTTGTCCGCTGTTAGATCGGATCAGTTTGCTACCCGTCTGATCCATTCCTTGAGATACAAGTTAGGGATAAGGGGGTAGAGGATGTCTATGGGTAGGGCCACAGGTTTCCTCTCGAGCAGTTTTATGTTTGTAAGCGAGACGATTCCCGGCCTGAAGGGATGCCACCATGGGGGATGACATGGAGTGTATGTCGAGATGAAGGTCTGGATATATAATACTGAGAATAGAGGCCTTAAGGAAGGAATCAAAGGATTGTTCTTCCATATATCTCCACGGTGGTTTCTGGGGACACTCCACCCATAATGCTGCTTGATTTATATTTGTAGCTTGGTAGTAGGACTACAGATTGGCTACTCCTAGGCCTCCAGGTCTTTTCCCTCCCCACACAAAATGTAACATTTGTTTTTGGAATTCATCTGTAAGGCTGGGTTCACACAGGGCGGATTTGCCGTGGAAATTCCGTCCAGATTTTCTCTGCGGCAAATCCACCTGCGGCCGCTAATCCTGTGATTAGCCAGCCATGTGGACGAGATTTCTCAGAAATCTCGTCCACCCAGGACGGCAAATCTGCGGCGGCAAAGCCAGCAGAAGCCGACACTGCGGAGCGATTTCACCAGCCACAGCATGTTTGTTTTGTTTTTTCTTCCGCTGCGGCCGCTTTCCTCTATAGGAGAGCCGGCTGCAGCAAAAAAGCAACTGGCCAGGCCGCTGCAAAACCTGCGGTTAAGTGCCACGGGTTTTGAAGCAGTGGATTCCTGGCGTAAATCTTGCGTTTTTTTGCTGCGTCCAAACTGCGAGATTTCCACCCAGAATCCAGCATGTGTGAACCCAGCCTAACATTGTGTGGGATAGGACAAACCAAGGTGCGAAAAACATATAGGATCTTAGCCAACACCGCCATCTGGTACTAGACTATTCTTCCAAACCATGATGGCTCCTGTTCAAGACCGGTCAATTCTGATTGCAGTGACAGAAGGATTGAAATGTAGGGAAATAATATCTTTTAGTCGGTGACACAATTTTATGCCCAAATCGGGAATCCTGGAAGACCATTGGGACACAAGTCCCCTCTGCATATCTGCTTTTAGGGATGTGTTAATGATTAAGATCTGGGCTTTCCTAATATTTAGCTTGTAGTATGAGGCCTTTCCAAATGATCTCACAATACTTTCCACTGCCCTCAGGGAGCTGAGGGGATTCGTCAGGGTCATGAGCACATCGCCAGCGAATACTCCAATTTTGTGTTGCCTGTTTCCCATTGAATAACCCTGAATTTTCAAAGAGAGTTTTATCAATTCTGCCAGGGGTTCCATAATGGATATACATATTAATGGAGGGCGTCCCTGGCGGGTGCCATTGGTTATTTGGAATGACAGAGCCCCATCAAGACTCTAGCAGATGGAGTCATGTATAAAGCTTGGATTGCTCTAAGGAAATCTCCTTTTATACTAAATTTTGGAGTGAGGCGAAGGCAAACTCCCAATGGAGTCTATCGAACGCCTTCTCTGCATCCAGGGCAAGGAGGAGAGAAGGTGCGTGACCCGACCCCATCTCTGCAATCACAGGTAGTGCTATCCTGGTGCCGTCCGCAGCTTGTCTGCCTCTGACAAATCCCACCTGGTGTATAATACTAGGTAAGATCTCGAAGAGCCTCGTGGCTAAAATTTTGGAATACATTTTTGTGTCCGTGTTTAGCAGTGACTTTGGTCTGAAGTTAGCCGGGGAATCTGTGGTTTTGCCCGTGGACATGGCCTCATTGAATGTTATAGTATGGGACCGAGACAATATCTTTGGGAAAATCTTATAATATTCATTTGAGAAACCATCTGGTCCCGGGGATTTAAATGTCAGGACAGGGTCCGGGATGCTGGAAGTCCCTGAAGAAACCTGCTAACCCCCAGGGCGACCACTGGGCGGCGGTCCCTACACTCAGCTAGGGAAGCGGGACACAGGGACGACAAACACTGGAGACAAACAAACAGTAGAATGGTCAGACTATCCGGGTCGGCGATAGGAGGGTACGCGGTACTAAGGGGTCAGGCAAAAAACTAAGTCAGATCCAGAAAGCAGAAAGTCAGAAAGCCGGGGTCACAACAGGAGTCAAACAATATGCGGGTGCAGCTTGAAGACCAAACTAACACTGGCAAGGATCAGCACACTGACAGGTTCAAATCCTGTCAGAGCTCCCTGTAAAGGAAATGAAAACCCCAGAGGTGAGGGGGACACAAAAACATTTCACTGGAAAAAAGCCAAAAATGCAGTACCTGATAAGGTGTAAAGCAGGCACGATCACCATAAGACCGGCATAATGGCCATAAGATCGGCACAATGGCCATAGGATCGGCACAATGGCTATATGATCGGCACAATGACCATAAGATCGGCACAATGGCCATAAGATCGGCAAAATGACCATAAGATCGGCACAATGGCCATAAGATCGGCACAATGACCATAAGATCGGCACAATGGCCATAAGATCGGCACAATGGCCATAAGATCGGCACAATGACCATAACATCGGCACAATGGCCATAAGATCGGCACAATGACCATAAGATCGGCACAATGGCCATAGGATCGGCACAATGACCATAAGATCGGCACAATGACCATAAGATCGGCACAATGGCCATAAGATCGGCACAATGGCCATAAGATCGGCACAATGACCATAAGATCGGCACAATGGCCATAAGATCGGCACAATGACCATAAGATCGGCACAATGGCCATAGGATCGGCACAATGGCTATATGATCTGCACAATGACCATAAGATCGGCACAATGACCATAAGATCGGCACAATGGCCATAAGATCGGCACAGTGACCATAAGATCGGCACAATGGCCGTAGGACCTAACAATATGCAGCAAGTCAGACTATAAACCAGAGGAGCTAAACTGTCCTCTGCAGACCTACATGCAGCCGCCCACTCAACCAGCCCAGACCTCGTTTCCATGGTTGCCGTCTAATTTTCGCCGTCTAATGGCCAAATTAGACGCGCTTGCGCAGTCCGGGTCTTCTGCTTTTCTCAATGGGGCTCCGTGTAGCTCCGCCCCGTCACGTGCCGATTCCAGCCAATCAGGAGGCTGGAATCGGCAATGGACCGCACAGAAGCCCTGCGGTCCACCGAGGGAGAAGATGCCGGCGGCCATCTTCACCGGGTAAGTAAGAAGTCACCGGAGCGCGGGGATTCAGGTAAGCGCTGTCCAGTGTTCTTTTTTAACCCCTGCATCGGGTTGTCTCGCGCCGAACGGGGGGCAGGGGGGGGGGGGGGGGGTTGAAAAAAAAAAAAAAAACCCGTTTCGGCGCGGGACAACCTTTTTAATGACCACTCACGGTAGAATGTGAATTGAATGCAGTATCAGCACACAGGGAGATACCGCAGTAGGAGGAAGAAAAGAAAAAAAAAACTAGTCTGTCATGTGAATGTGCAGAATGCAAATTTCAAATGAAAGCCTGAAGAAGCATGCAAACAGCCAGAATCGAAGGGGTGGAGCTAGATGATGTAAAAGTACGTAATGGGTCATCCCTCTCTGGTCCACAAGGAGGAGGGGTAAGAGTCTTGGGTTGTAAGGAAAAATTGTTTTTTTTTTTATTTGATGATACATTGCAGGCAGGAACAGATTAATAATGAATTTGCTTAACGGATATCACATTTCCAATATGGATAGATGTTTGTGGATTATTCTGCCCTGATGTAACTCATGTCTCTGTTATTGGTGCTGACATCTTACAAGCCTTATCTGCATCCATCAAATGGATCGGTACGGGTTGAGACCTCAGGTGCCGGTTCAGAAGAGTTTTGTAAACTAACTGCTCTCTTGGTGGATCCGGCTCATGTGTTTGCCTGACAGCCGTTGCAGAAACTCAGCTTTCCGCAGGTCCTGACAAATGGTGGGCCACCTCCAAGACAGACATAGGGAAATTGAATGTACCCCCTATGATGGTATACCTGAAGCCAGGATACACACCCGTGGGACAAACAGTATCCCTTTAGATTCCCACAAGAAAATGTTGTTGGGGAACAAGTGGGAGACTTGGTTCCAATTAGGGCTTTATGCAAGGTATGTCCTCCAGCTTCTCAAGAAAAAGACACAAAAAGGTCATAGGGACACCTACCACATGATCCATGACCTCCGCGAGGGGAACAAGGTTACGGTTCTGAACTACCCCCTAGTGGTCCTCACCCCTCATGACATCCAGAGCATATGCACACAAGTGCGACCCAAGCACTTATTTCTGGCCTGTCAGATCCGGCTACAATGCGCCCTTCTCATGCCTTCTAGCTTCTCTTTTCAATGTTGTAATTCCTCTTCTTCCATTTGAGTACCCTGGTTCGGATGCGGGAGGGGGAGGCATAGGTGATCTGGGTATTACAGATCAGCTATTATTAAATTCTTTGCTACAAGATTCTGATCCATGTGAAATAGAACATCAACACGATTATTTAGTACTGATACAGTAAGAAACTGCAGGTATGCAAACAGTTACCGGAACCTCTGTTGACAATGTATATGTTCAGCTTTTTGCAGATGGTACCAGGGTGAGAATTGATGACTCCACATCGGATATGCAGTGGTCACACAACAAGATGTCCTAGAAGCAGAAGCTCTGCCTCCGCATGTCTCAGCACAAGAAGCGGAACTGAAGGCCCTCACTGAGGCGAGTAGAGTGGCGAAAGGTAAGACGGCGACCATTTACATTGACTCCTGGTATGCATCTGGCATAGCTCATGATTACGGCCCAATATGGAAGGCCAGACAGTTTTTTTACCTCAGCAGGACAACCAATTGAGAATGGTGCAGCGGTGCAGAGTCTCATGGAGGCCCTACTACTACCTGACAATTTAATCGAAAATTGGAAAAAAGCTCCCGGCGCTGCGGAGTCTCCGATAACTCCGGTATCTCCGTACCACATACATTTTAAAAGTATTTAATGCAACGCGTTTCGGCATCTTCATTTGCCTTTCTCAAGCATATGTATGAACAGCTGCAGGGCCACGGAGCGCATAAATGTGTCATCCTGAGGACGCCATCAGCGCTACTATCGGAGAGGTCGGAGCTGCAGATTGCTCTAGATGTTACAAGGTGTCTATGTGACTACGGGGCGAGGACACGGATGCTCATCCTCCTCATCATCCCCGAGAAGGCTTAGGGTGGATCGACCCCTGCAACCCTTGGTGAATACCATTCCAGCTTACCTCAAAGACAGTAAAAATGGGCTACATTCTGTTCCGAATATCATGAAAAAGAGGATATGGATGGATGAACTGTGCTGTAGTGGGCCTGCAGTGTAGTTGGCCTGTGCTGTAGTCGGTCTGCGGTGTGGGTGGCCTGTGCTGTAGTCGGCCTGAGGTGTAGTTGGCCTGTGGTGTGGTCGGCCTGTGCTGTAGTCGGCCTGCGGTGTAGTTGGCCTGTGGTGTGGTCGGCCTGCGGTGTGGGTGGCCTGCGGTGTGGTCGGCCTGCGGTGTGGTCGGCCTGTGCTGTGGTCGGCCTGTGCTGTAGTTGGCCTGCGGTGTGGGTGGCCTGCGGTGTGGGTGGCCTGTGGTGTAGTTGGCCTGTGCTGTAGTCGGCCTGCGGTGTAGTCGGCCTGCGGTGTGGGCGGCCAGCGGTGTGGGCGGCCTGTGGTGTGGGCGGCCTGTGGTGTGGGCGGCCTGCGGTGTGGTCGGCCGGCGGTGTAGATCGCCTGTGCTGTAGTTGGCCTGTGGTGTAGTCGGCCTGCGGTGCGGTCGGCCTGCGGTGTGGTTGGCCTGTGTGGTCGGCCTGCGGTGCGGTTGGCCTATGTGGTCGGCCTGCGGTGTAGTCGGCCTGCGGTGTTGGCGGCCTGCGGTGTGGTCGGCCTGCGGTGTGGTCGGCCTGCGGTGTGGTCGGCCTGCGGTGTGGTCGGCCTGTGCTGTAGTTGGCCTGCGGTGTGGGTGGCCTGCGGTGTGGGTGGCCTGCGGTGTGGGTGGCCTGTGGTGTAGTTGGCCTGTGCTGTAGTCGGCCTGCGGTGTAGTCGGCCTGCGGTGTGGGCGGCCAGCGGTGTGGGCGGCCTGTGGTGTGGGCGGCCTGCGATGTGGTCGGCCGGCAGTGTAGATCGCCTGTGCTGTAGTTGGCCTGTGGTGTAGTCGGCCTGTGGTGCGGTCGGCCTGCGGTGTGGTTGGCCTGTGTGGTCGGCCTGCGGTGCGGTTGGCCTATGTGGTCGGCCTGCGGTGTAGTCGGCCTGCGGTGTGGGCGGCCTGCGGTGTGGGCGGCCTGTGCTGTAGTGGGCCTGCAGTGTAGTTGGCCTGTGCTGTAGTCGGCCTGCGGTGTGGGTGGCCTGTGCTGTAGTCGGCCTGTGGTGTGGTCGGCCTGTGCTGTAGTCGGCCTGCGGTGTAGTCGGCCTGCGGTGTGGGTGGCCTGCAGTGTGGGTGGCCTGCGGTGTGGGTGGCCTGCGGTGTGGGTGGCCTGCGGTGTGGTCGGTCTGCGGTTTGGGCGGCCTGCGGTTTGGGCGGCCTGCGGTTTGGGCGGCCAGCGGTTTGGGCGGCCAGCGGTTTGGGCGGCCTGCGGTGTGGGCGGCCTGCGGTGTGGGCGGCCTGCGGTGTGGGCGGCCTGTGCTGTAGTGGGCCTGCAGTGTAGTTGGCCTGTGCTGTAGTCGGCCTGCGGTGTGGGTGGCCTGTGCTGTAGTGGGCCTGCAGTGTAGTCGGCCTGCGGTATAGTCGGCCTGTGGTGTGGTCGGCCTGTGCTGTAGTCGGCCTGCGGTGTGGGCGGCCTGCGGTGTAGTTGGCCTGTAGTGTAGTCGGCCTGCGGTGCGGTTGGCCTGTGGTGTAGTTGGCCTGCGGTGCGGTTGGCCTGTGCTGTAGTCGGCCTGCGGTGCGGTTGGCCTGTGGTGTAGTCGGCCTGTGGTGTAGTCGGCCTGCGGTGTGGTTGGCCTGTGTGGTCGGCCTGCGGTGCGGTTGGCCTATGTGGTCGGCCTGCGGTGTAGTCGGCCTGCGGTGTGGGCGGCCTGTGCTGTAGTGGGCCTGCAGTGTAGTTGGCCTGTGCTGTAGTCGGCCTGCGGTGTGGGTGGCCTGTGCTGTAGTCGGCCTGTGGTGTGGTCGGCCTGTGCTGTAGTCGGCCTGCAGTGTAGTCGGCCTGTGGTGTGGTCGGCCTGCGGTGTGGGTGGCCTGCAGTGTGGGTGGCCTGCGGTGTGGTCGGCCTGCGGTGTGGTCGGCCTGCGGTGTGGTCGGCCTGCGGTTTGGGCGGCCTGCGGTGTGGTTGGCCTGTGGTGTGGGCGGCCTGCGGTGTGGGCGGCCTGTGCTGTAGTGGGCCTGCAGTGTAGTTGGCCTGTGCTGTAGTCGGCCTGCGGTGTGGGTGGCCTGTGCTGTAGTCGGCCTGCGGTATAGTCGGCCTGTGGTGTGGTCGGCCTGCGGTGTGGGCGGCCTGCGGTGTAGTTGGCCTGCGGTGCGGTTGGCCTGTGGTGTAGTTGGCCTGCGGTGCGGTTGGCCTGTGCTGTAGTCGGCCTGCGGTGCGGTTGGCCTGTGGTGTAGTCGGCCTGCGGTGCGGTCGGCCTGTGGTGTAGTCGGCCTGCGGTGTAGGCGGCCTCTATTGGTGCACACCACACACCATACAGGCGGTTGGCTTTCATCTAATACACGCGGCATTATTCTCCTGCGTTAGAGGAATTTATCTTCAGGTTTATTCAGCTTTTATTTGAACATAATTGTTCTGTTTTTGATGAAGAATATTATTTACAAGCTGCAGGAGCCCCAATGGGGCCCCAATACCCAGCAGCCATTGCCATCCTGACGAAGAGCGGGTGGGAATCTACTTCTATGTATTCTCGATGCGAGCCATATGATGGCCGTGCGGTGTGCGCTATATGCAGGACATCGCTGTTATCTTGGACGATGATATGATGGCCGTGCGGTGTGCGCTATATGCAGGACATCGCCGTTATCTGGGACGATGCGATATATGATGGCCGTGCGGTGTGCGCTGTATGGAGGACATCGCCGGTATCTGGGACGATGATATGATGGCCGTGTGGTGTGCGCTGTATGGAGGACATCGCCGTTATCTGGGACGATGATATGATGGCCGTGCGGTGCGGTGTACGCAGCATGGAGGACATCGCCGTTATCTGGGACGATGCGATATATGATGGCCGTGCGGTGTGCGCTGTATGGAGGACATCGCCGTTATCTGGGACGATGCGATATATGATGGCCGTGCGGTGTGTAGTGCGCTGTATGGAGGACATCGCCGTTATCTGGGACGATGATATGATGGCCGTGCGGTGCGGTGTGCGCTGTATGGAGGACATCGCTGTTATCTTGGACGATGATATGATGGCCGTGCCGTGTGCGCTGTATGGAGGACATCGCCGTTATCTGGGACGATGATATGATGGCCGTGCGGTGTGCGCTGTATGGAGGACATCGCCGTTATCTGGGACGATGATATGATGGCCGTGCGGTGTGCGCTGTATGGAGGACATCGACGTTATCTGGGACGATGATATGATGGCCGTGCGGTGCGGTGTGCGCTGTATGGAGGACATCGCCGTTATCTGGGACGATGATATGATGGCCGTGCGGTGCGGTGTGCGCTGTATGGAGGACATCGACGTTATCTGGGACGATGATATGATGGCCGTGCGGTGCGGTGTACGCTGCATGGAGGACATCGCCGTTATCTGGGACGATGCGATATATGATGGCCGTGCGGTGCGGTGTGCGCTGTATGGAGGACATCGCCGTTATCTGGGACGATGATATGATGGCCGTGCGGTGTGCGCTGTATGGAGGACATCGCCGTTATCTGGGACGATGATATGATGGCCGTGCGGTGTGCGCTGTATGGAGGACATCGCTGTTATCTGGGACGATGCGATATATGATGGCCGTGCGGTGTGCGCTGTATGGAGGACATCGCCGATATCTGGGACGATACGATATATGATGGCCGTGCGGTGCGGTGTGCGCTGTATGGAGGACATGCCGTTATCTGGGACGATGCAGATATGAAGGAGGAGAACAATAAAAGGATGAGAGATTCTTCTGACTACATCAACAATAATGAGTTCAACCCCAACTTCACTGTGGCCCCGAATGAGGACGAGGTCTGGCATGTGGATCTGACCTTGAGGGGTAATATATAGATACACGTCTCTACAAGAAGCCCGCTGGAGGTGCCCACACCAAGCATGGAAAACGCTATACTGTACGGAGAAATGGTACGGCTACAGAGCGTGCCAAACAGAACAAGGATGGAACAGAGCAACAGAACATAAAGGCGAACCCCTCCAGAAAGAACAGAACATAGAGGCGAACCCCTCCAGAAAGAACAGAACATAAAGGCGAACCCCTCCAGAAAGAACAGAACATAGAGGCGAACCCCTCCAGAAAGAACAGAACATAAAGGCGAACCCCTCCAGAAAGAACAGAACATAGAGGCGAACCCCTCCAGAAAGAACAGAACATAAAGGCGAACCCCTCCAGAAAGAAAAGAACATAAAGGCGAACCCCTCCAGAAAGAACAGAACATAGAGGCGAACCCCTCCAGAAAGAACAGAACGTAAGGCAACCCCCTCCAGAAAGAACAGAACATAAAGGCAAACCCCCTCCAGAAAGAACAGAACATAGAGGCGAACCCCTCCAGAAAGAACAGAACATAAAGGCGAACCTCTCCAGAAAGAACAGAACATAAAGGCGAACCTCTCCAGAAAGAACAAAACATAAAGGCGAACCTCTCCAGAAAGAACAGAACATAAAGGCGAACCTCTCCAGAAAGAACAGAACATAAAGGCGAACCTCTCCAGAAAGAACAGAACATAGAGGCGAACCCCTCCAGAAAGAACAGAACATTAAAGGCGAACACCTCCAGAAAGAACAGAACATTAAAGGCGAACACCTCCAGAAAGAACAGAACATAAAGGTGAACCTCTCCAGAAAGAACAGAACATAAAAGCAAACCCCTCCAGAAAGAACAGAACGTAAGGCAAACCCCTCCAGAAAGAACAGAACATAAAGGCGAACCTCTCCAGAAAGAACAGAACATAAAGGCAAACCTCTCCAGAAAGAACAGAACATAAAGGCGAACCTCTCCAGAAAGAACAGAACATAAAGGTGAACCTCTCCAGAAAGAACAGAACATAAAAGCGAACCCCTCCAGAAAGAATAGAACATAAAGGCGAACCTTTCCAGAAAGAACAGAATATAAAGGCGAACCTCTCCAGAAAGAACAGAACATAAAGACGAACCTCTCCAGAAAGAACAGAACATAAAAGCGAACCACTCTAGAAAGAACAGAACATAAAGGCGAACCTTTCCAGAAAGAACAGAATATAAAGGCGAACCTCTCCAGAAAGAACAGAACATAAAGACGAACCACTCCAGAAAGAACAGAACATTAAAGGCGAACACCTCCAGAAAGAACAGAACATAAAGGCGAACCTCTCCAGAAAGAACAGAACATAAATGCGAACCCCTCCAGAAAGAACAGAACGTAAGGCAAACCCCTCCAGAAAGAACAGAACATAAAGGCGAACCTTTCCAGAAAGAACAGAACATAAAGGCGAACCTCTCCAGAAAGAACAGAACATAGAGGTGAACCCCTCCAGAAAGAACAGAACATAAAGGCGATTGCCTCCAGAAAGAACAGAATGTAAGGCGAACCCCTCCAGAAAGAACAGAACATAAGGCGAACCCCTCCAGAAAGAACAGAACGTAAGGCGAACCCCTCCAGAAAGAACAGAACGTAAAGGCGAACCCCTCCAGAAAGAACAGAACATAGAGGCGAACTCCTCCAGAAAGAACAGAACATAAATGCGAACCCCTCCAGAAAGAACAGAACATAGAGGCGAACCCCTCCAGAAAGAACAGAACATAGAGGCAAACCCCTCCAGAAAGAACAGAACGTAAGGCGCACCCCTCTAGAAAGAACAGAACATAAATGCGAACCCCTCCAGAAAGAACAGAACATAGAGGCGAACCCCTCCAGAAAGAACAGAACATAGAGGCGAACCCCTCCAGAAAGAACAGAACGTAAGGCGAACCCCTTCAGAAAAAACAGAACGTAAGGCGAACCCCTCCAGAGAGAACACAACGTAAGGCAAACCCCTCCAGAAAGAACAGAACGTAGGGCAAACTCCTCCAGAAAGAATAGAACATAGAGGCGAACCCCTCCAGAAAGAACAGAACATAAAGGCAAACCTCTCCAGAAAGAACAGAACATAAAGGCGAACCTCTCCAGAAAGAACAGAACATAAAGGTGAACCTCTCCAGAAAGAACAGAACATAAAAGCGAACCCCTCCAGAAAGAATAGAACATAAAGGCGAACCTTTCCAGAAAGAACAGAATATAAAGCCGAACCTCTCCAGAAAGAACAGAACATAAAGACGAACCTCTCCAGAAAGAACAGAACATAAAAGCGAACCACTCTAGAAAGAACAGAACATAAAGGCGAACCTTTCCAGAAAGAACAGAATATAAAGGCGAACCTCTCCAGAAAGAACAGAACATAAAGACGAACCACTCCAGAAAGAACAGAACATTAAAGGCGAACACCTCCAGAAAGAACAGAACATAAAGGCGAACCTCTCCAGAAAGAACAGTACATAAATGCGAACCCCTCCAGAAAGAACAGAACGTAAGGCAAACCCCTCCAGAAAGAACAGAACATAAAGGCGAACCTTTCCAGAAAGAACAGAACATAAAGGCGAACCTCTCCAGAAAGAACAGAACATAGAGGTGAACCCCTCCAGAAAGAACAGAACATAAAGGCGATTGCCTCCAGAAAGAACAGAATGTAAGGCGAACCCCTCCAGAAAGAACAGAACATAAGGCGAACCCCTCCAGAAAGAACAGAACGTAAGGCGAACCCCTCCAGAAAGAACAGAACGTAAAGGCGAACCCCTCCAGAAAGAACAGAACATAGAGGCGAACTCCTCCAGAAAGAACAGAACATAAATGCGAACCCCTCCAGAAAGAACAGAACATAGAGGCGAACCCCTCCAGAAAGAACAGAACATAGAGGCAAACCCCTCCAGAAAGAACAGAACGTAAGGCGCACCCCTCCAGAAAGAACAGAACATAAATGCGAACCCCTCCAGAAAGAACAGAACATAGAGGCGAACCCCTCCAGAAAGAACAGAACATAGAGGCGAACCCCTCCAGAAAGAACAGAACGTAAGGCGAACCCCTTCAGAAAAAACAGAACGTAAGGCGAACCCCTCCAGAGAGAACACAACGTAAGGCGAACCCCTCCAGAAAGAACAGAACGTAGGGCAAACTCCTCCAGAAAGAATAGAACATAGAGGCGAACCCCTCGAGAAAGAACAGAACATAAAGGCGAACCCCTCCAGAAAGAACAGAACGTAAGGCAAACCCCTCCAGAAGGAATAGAACATAAAGGCGAACCCCTCCAGAAAGAACAGAACATAGAGGCGACCCCCTCCAGAAAGAACAGAAAATAGAGGCGAACCCTTCCAGAAAGAACAGAACATAAAGGCGAATCCCTCCAGAAAGAACAGAACGTAAAGGCGAACCCCTTTAGAAAGAACAGAACATAAAGGCGATTGCCTGCAGAAAGAACAGAATGTAAGGCGAACCCCTCCAGAAAGAACAGAACATAAAGGCGAACCCCTCCAGAAAGAACAGAACATAGAGGCGAAGCCCTCCAGAAAGAACAGAACATAGAGGCGAAGCCCTCCAGAAAGAACAGAACATAGAGGCGAAGCCCTCCAGAAAGAACAGAACATAAAGGCGAACCTCTCCAGAAAGAACAGAACATAGAGGCGAACCACTCCAGAAAGAACAGAACGTAAGGCAAACCCCTCCAGAAAGAACAGAACATAAAGGCGAACCCCTTTAGAAAGAACAGAACATAAAGGCGATTGCCTGCAGAAAGAACAGAATGTAAGGCGAACCCCTCCAGAAAGAACAGAACATAAGGCAAACCCCTCCAGAAAGAACAGAACGTAAGGCAAACCCCTCCAGAAAGAACAGAACGTAAGGCGAACCCCTCCAGAAAGAACAGAACATAGAGGCGAACTCCTCCAGAAAGAACAGAACATAAATGCGAACCCCTCCAGAAAGAACAGAACATAGAGGCGAACCCCTCCAGAAAGAACAGAACGTAAGGCGCACCCCTCCAGAAAGAACAGAACATAAATGCGAACCCCTCCAGAAAGAACAGAACATAGAGGCGAACCCTTCCAGAAAGAACAGAACATAAAGGCGAACCCCTCCAGAAAGAACAGAACGTAAGGCAAACCCCTCCAGAAAGAACAGAACGTAAGGCAAACCCCTTCAGAATGAACAGAACGTAAGACGAACCCCTCCAGAAAGAACAGAACATAAAGGCGAACCCCTCCAGAAAGAACAGAACATAGAGGCGAACCCCTCCAGGAAGAATAGAACATAGAGGCGAAGCCCTCCAGAAAGAACAGAACATAGAGGCGAAGCCCTCCAGAAAGAACAGAACATAAATGCGAACCCCTCCAGAAAGAACAGAACATAGAGGCGAACCCCTCCAGAAAGAACAGAACATAGAGGCGAACCCCTCCAGAAAGAACAGAACGTAAGGCGCACCCCTCCAGAAAGAACAGAACATAAATGCGAACCCCTCCAGAAAGAACAGAACATAGAGGCGAACCCTTCCAGAAAGAACAGAACATAAAGGCGAACCCCTCCAGAAAGAACAGAACGTAAGGCGAACCCCTCCAGAAAGAACAGAACGTAAGGCAAACCCCTTCAGAATGAACAGAACGTAAGACGAAGCCCTCCAGAAAGAACAGAACATAAAGGCGAACCCCTCCAGAAAGAACAGAACATAGAGGCGAACCCCTCCAGGAAGAACAGAACATACAGGCGAAGCCCTCCAGAAAGAACAGAACATAGAGGCGAAGCCCTCCAGAAAGAACAGAACATAGAGGCGAACTCCTCCAGAAAGAACAGAACATAAATGCGAACCCCTCCAGAAAGAACAGAACATAGAGGCGAACCCCTCCAGAAAGAACAGAACGTAAGGCGCACCCCTCCAGAAAGAACAGAACATAAATGCGAACCCCTCCAGAAAGAACAGAACATAGAGGCGAACCCTTCCAGAAAGAACAGAACATAAAGGCGAACCCCTCCAGAAAGAACAGAACGTAAGGCAAACCCCTCCAGAAAGAACAGAACGTAAGGCAAACCCCTTCAGAATGAACAGAACGTAAGACGAACCCCTCCAGAAAGAACAGAACATAAAGGCGAACCCCTCCAGAAAGAACAGAACATAGAGGCGAACCCCTCCAGGAAGAATAGAACATAGAGGCGAAGCCCTCCAGAAAGAACAGAACATAGAGGCGAAGCCCTCCAGAAAGAACAGAACATAAATGCGAACCCCTCCAGAAAGAACAGAACATAGAGGCGAACCCCTCCAGAAAGAACAGAACAGAGAGGCGAACCCCTCCAGAAAGAACAGAACGTAAGGCGCACCCCTCCAGAAAGAACAGAACATAAATGCGAACCCCTCCAGAAAGAACAGAACATAGAGGCGAACCCCTCCAGAAAGAACAGAACAGAGAGGCGAACCCCTCCAGAAAGAACAGAACGTAAGGCGCACCCCTCCAGAAAGAACAGAACATAAATGCGAACCCCTCCAGAAAGAACAGAACATAGAGGCGAACCCTTCCAGAAAGAACAGAACATAAAGGCGAACCCCTCCAGAAAGAACAGAACGTAAGGCGAACCCCTCCAGAAAGAACAGAACGTAAGGCAAACCCCTTCAGAATGAACAGAACGTAAGACGAAGCCCTCCAGAAAGAACAGAACATAAAGGCGAACCCCTCCAGAAAGAACAGAACATAGAGGCGAACCCCTCCAGGAAGAACAGAACATAGAGGCGAACCCCTCCAGAAAGAACAGAACGTAAGGCGCACCCCTCCAGAAAGAACAGAACATAAATGCGAACCCCTCCAGAAAGAACAGAACATAGAGGCGAACCCTTCCAGAAAGAACAGAACATAAAGGCGAACCCCTCCAGAAAGAACAGAACGTAAGGCAAACCCCTTCAGAATGAACAGAACGTAAGACGAACCCCTGCAGAAAGAACAGAACATAAAAGCGAACCCCTCCAGAAAGAACAGAACATAGAGGCGAACCCCTCCAGGAAGAATAGAACATAGAGGCGAAGCCCTCCAGAAAGAACAGAACATAGAGGCGAAGCCCTCCAGAAAGAACAGAACATAAATGCGAACCCCTCCAGAAAGAACAGAACATAGAGGCGAACCCCTCCAGAAAGAACAGAACATAGAGGCGAACCCCTCCAGAAAGAACAGAACGTAAGGCGCACCCCTCCAGAAAGAACAGAACATAAATGCGAACCCCTCCAGAAAGAACAGAACATAGAGGCGAACCCTTCCAGAAAGAACAGAACATAAAGGCGAACCCCTCCAGAAAGAACAGAACGTAAGGCGAACCCCTCCAGAAAGAACAGAACGTAAGGCAAACCCCTTCAGAATGAACAGAACGTAAGGCAAACCCCTTCAGAATGAACAGAACATAAAGGCGAACCCCTCCAGAAAGAACAGAACATAGAGGCGAACCCCTCCAGGAAGAACAGAACATACAGGCGAAGCCCTCCAGAAAGAACAGAACATAGAGGCGAAGCCCTCCAGAAAGAACAGAACATAAAGGCGAACCTCTCCAGAAAGAACAGAACATAGAGGCGAACCCCTCCAGAAAGAACAGAACGTAAGGCAAACCCCTCCAGAAAGAACAGAACATAAAGGCGAACCCCTTTAGAAAGAACAGAACATAAAGGCGAACCCCTCCAGAAAGAACAGAACATAAAGGCGATTGCCTCCAGAAAGAACAGAATGTAAGGCGAACCCCTCCAGAAAGAACAGAACATAAGGCAAACCCCTCCAGAAAGAACAGAACGTAAGGCAAACCCCTCCAGAAAGAACAGAACGTAAGGCGAACCCCTCCAGAAAGAACAGAACATAGAGGCGAACTCCTCCAGAAAGAACAGAACATAAATGCGAACCCCTCCAGAAAGAACAGAACATAGAGCCGAACCCCTCCAGAAAGAACAGAACATAGAGGCGAACCCCTCCAGAAAGAACAGAACGTAAGGCGCACCCCTCCAGAAAGAACAGAACATAAATGCGAACCCCTCCAGAAAGAACAGAACATAGAGGCGAACCCCTCCAGAAAGAACAGAACATAGAGGCGAACCCCTCCAGAAAGAACAGAACATAAGGCGAACCCCTCCAGAAAAAACAGAACGTAAGGCGAACCCCTCCAGAAAGAACACAACGTAAGGTGAACCCCTCCAGAAAGAACAGAACGTAGGGCAAACTCCTCCAGAAAGAACAGAACATAGAGGCGAACCCCTCCTGAAAGAACAGAACGTAAGGCGAACCCCTCCAGAAAGAACAGCACATAAAGGCGAACCCCTCCAGAAAGAACAGAACATAAAGGCGAACCCCTCCAGAAAAAACAGAACATGGAGGCGAACCCCTCCAGAAAGAACAGAACATAGAGGCGAACCCCTCCAGAAAGAACAGAACGTAAGGCGAACCCCTCCAGAAAGAACACAACGTAAGGCAAACCCCTCCAGAAAGAACAGAACGTAAGGCGGACCCCTCCAGAAAGAACAGAACATAAAGGCGAACCCCTCCAGAAAGAACAGAACATAAAGGCGAACCTCTCCAGAAAGAACAGAATATAAAGGCGAACCCCTCCAGAAAGAACAGAACATAAAGGCGAACCCCTCCAGAAAGAACAGAGCATAGAGGCGAACCTCTCCAGAAAGAACAGAACATAAAGGCGAACCCCTCCAGAAAGAACAGAACGTAAGGCAAACCCCTCCAGAAAGAACAGAACATAAAGGCGAACCCCTTTAGAAAGAACAGAACATAAAGGCAAACCTCTCCAGAAAGAACAGAACATAGAGGTGAACCCCTCCAGAAAGAACAGAACATAAAGGCGATTGCCTCCAGAAAGAACAGAATGTAAGGCGAACCCCTCCAGAAAGAACAGAACATAAGGCGAACCCCTCCAGAAAGAACAGAACGTAAGGCGAACCCCTCCAGAAAGAACAGAACGTAAAGGCGAACCCCTCCAGAAAGAACAGAACATAGAGGCGAACTCCTCCAGAAAGAACAGAACATAAATGCGAACCCCTCCAGAAAGAACAGAACATAGAGGCGAACCCCTCCAGAAAGAACAGAACATAGAGGCAAACCCCTCCAGAAAGAACAGAACGTAAGGCGCACCCCTCTAGAAAGAACAGAACATAAATGCGAACCCCTCCAGAAAGAACAGAACATAGAGGCGAACCCCTCCAGAAAGAACAGAACATAGAGGCGAACCCCTCCAGAAAGAACAGAACGTAAGGCGAACCCCTTCAGAAAAAACAGAACGTAAGGCGAACCCCTCCAGAGAGAACACAACGTAAGGCGAACCCCTCCAGAAAGAACAGAACGTAGGGCAAACTCCTCCAGAAAGAATAGAACATAGAGGCGAACCCCTCCAGAAAGAACAGAACATAAAGGCAAACCTCTCCAGAAAGAACAGAACATAAAGGCGAACCTCTCCAGAAAGAACAGAACATAAAGGTGAACCTCTCCAGAAAGAACAGAACATAAAAGCGAACCCCTCCAGAAAGAATAGAACATAAAGGCGAACCTTTCCAGAAAGAACAGAATATAAAGGCGAACCTCTCCAGAAAGAACAGAACATAAAGACGAACCTCTCCAGAAAGAACAGAACATAAAAGCGAACCACTCTAGAAAGAACAGAACATAAAGGCGAACCTTTCCAGAAAGAACAGAATATAAAGGCGAACCTCTCCAGAAAGAACAGAACATAAAGACGAACCACTCCAGAAAGAACAGAACATTAAAGGCGAACACCTCCAGAAAGAACAGAACATAAAGGCGAACCTCTCCAGAAAGAACAGTACATAAATGCGAACCCCTCCAGAAAGAACAGAACGTAAGGCAAACCCCTCCAGAAAGAACAGAACATAAAGGCGAACCTTTCCAGAAAGAACAGAACATAAAGGCGAACCTCTCCAGAAAGAACAGAACATAGAGGTGAACCCCTCCAGAAAGAACAGAACATAAAGGCGATTGCCTCCAGAAAGAACAGAATGTAAGGCGAACCCCTCCAGAAAGAACAGAACATAAGGCGAACCCCTCCAGAAAGAACAGAACGTAAGGCGAACCCCTCCAGAAAGAACAGAACGTAAAGGCGAACCCCTCCAGAAAGAACAGAACATAGAGGCGAACTCCTCCAGAAAGAACAGAACATAAATGCGAACCCCTCCAGAAAGAACAGAACATAGAGGCGAACCCCTCCAGAAAGAACAGAACATAGAGGCAAACCCCTCCAGAAAGAACAGAACGTAAGGCGCACCCCTCCAGAAAGAACAGAACATAAATGCGAACCCCTCCAGAAAGAACAGAACATAGAGGCGAACCCCTCCAGAAAGAACAGAACATAGAGGCGAACCCCTCCAGAAAGAACAGAACGTAAGGCGAACCCCTTCAGAAAAAACAGAACGTAAGGCGAACCCCTCCAGAGAGAACACAACGTAAGGCGAACCCCTCCAGAAAGAACAGAACGTAGGGCAAACTCCTCCAGAAAGAATAGAACATAGAGGCGAACCCCTCGAGAAAGAACAGAACATAAAGGCGAACCCCTCCAGAAAGAACAGAACGTAAGGCAAACCCCTCCAGAAGGAATAGAACATAAAGGCGAACCCCTCCAGAAAGAACAGAACATAGAGGCGACCCCCTCCAGAAAGAACAGAAAATAGAGGCGAACCCTTCCAGAAAGAACAGAACATAAAGGCGAATCCCTCCAGAAAGAACAGAACGTAAAGGCGAACCCCTTTAGAAAGAACAGAACATAAAGGCGATTGCCTGCAGAAAGAACAGAATGTAAGGCGAACCCCTCCAGAAAGAACAGAACATAAAGGCGAACCCCTCCAGAAAGAACAGAACATAGAGGCGAAGCCCTCCAGAAAGAACAGAACATAGAGGCGAAGCCCTCCAGAAAGAACAGAACATAGAGGCGAAGCCCTCCAGAAAGAACAGAACATAAAGGCGAACCTCTCCAGAAAGAACAGAACATAGAGGCGAACCACTCCAGAAAGAACAGAACGTAAGGCAAACCCCTCCAGAAAGAACAGAACATAAAGGCGAACCCCTTTAGAAAGAACAGAACATAAAGGCGATTGCCTGCAGAAAGAACAGAATGTAAGGCGAACCCCTCCAGAAAGAACAGAACATAAGGCAAACCCCTCCAGAAAGAACAGAACGTAAGGCAAACCCCTCCAGAAAGAACAGAACGTAAGGCGAACCCCTCCAGAAAGAACAGAACATAGAGGCGAACTCCTCCAGAAAGAACAGAACATAAATGCGAACCCCTCCAGAAAGAACAGAACATAGAGGCGAACCCCTCCAGAAAGAACAGAACGTAAGGCGCACCCCTCCAGAAAGAACAGAACATAAATGCGAACCCCTCCAGAAAGAACAGAACATAGAGGCGAACCCTTCCAGAAAGAACAGAACATAAAGGCGAACCCCTCCAGAAAGAACAGAACGTAAGGCAAACCCCTCCAGAAAGAACAGAACGTAAGGCAAACCCCTTCAGAATGAACAGAACGTAAGACGAACCCCTCCAGAAAGAACAGAACATAAAGGCGAACCCCTCCAGAAAGAACAGAACATAGAGGCGAACCCCTCCAGGAAGAATAGAACATAGAGGCGAAGCCCACCAGAAAGAACAGAACATAGAGGCGAAGCCCTCCAGAAAGAACAGAACATAAATGCGAACCCCTCCAGAAAGAACAGAACATAGAGGCGAACCCCTCCAGAAAGAACAGAACATAGAGGCGAACCCCTCCAGAAAGAACAGAACGTAAGGCGCACCCCTCCAGAAAGAACAGAACATAAATGCGAACCCCTCCAGAAAGAACAGAACATAGAGGCGAACCCTTCCAGAAAGAACAGAACATAAAGGCGAACCCCTCCAGAAAGAACAGAACGTAAGGCGAACCCCTCCAGAAAGAACAGAACGTAAGGCAAACCCCTTCAGAATGAACAGAACGTAAGACGAAGCCCTCCAGAAAGAACAGAACATAAAGGCGAACCCCTCCAGAAAGAACAGAACATAGAGGCGAACCCCTCCAGGAAGAACAGAACATACAGGCGAAGCCCTCCAGAAAGAACAGAACATAGAGGCGAAGCCCTCCAGAAAGAACAGAACATAAAGGCGAACCTCTCCAGAAAGAACAGAACATAGAGGCGAACTCCTCCAGAAAGAACAGAACATAAATGCGAACCCCTCCAGAAAGAACAGAACATAGAGGCGAACCCCTCCAGAAAGAACAGAACGTAAGGCGCACCCCTCCAGAAAGAACAGAACATAAATGCGAACCCCTCCAGAAAGAACAGAACATAGAGGCGAACCCTTCCAGAAAGAACAGAACATAAAGGCGAACCCCTCCAGAAAGAACAGAACGTAAGGCAAACCCCTCCAGAAAGAACAGAACGTAAGGCAAACCCCTTCAGAATGAACAGAACGTAAGACGAACCCCTCCAGAAAGAACAGAACATAAAGGCGAACCCCTCCAGAAAGAACAGAACATAGAGGCGAACCCCTCCAGGAAGAATAGAACATAGAGGCGAAGCCCTCCAGAAAGAACAGAACATAGAGGCGAAGCCCTCCAGAAAGAACAGAACATAAATGCGAACCCCTCCAGAAAGAACAGAACATAGAGGCGAACCCCTCCAGAAAGAACAGAACAGAGAGGCGAACCCCTCCAGAAAGAACAGAACGTAAGGCGCACCCCTCCAGAAAGAACAGAACATAAATGCGAACCCCTCCAGAAAGAACAGAACATAGAGGCGAACCCTTCCAGAAAGAACAGAACATAAAGGCGAACCCCTCCAGAAAGAACAGAACGTAAGGCGAACCCCTCCAGAAAGAACAGAACGTAAGGCAAACCCCTTCAGAATGAACAGAACGTAAGACGAAGCCCTCCAGAAAGAACAGAACATAAAGGCGAACCCCTCCAGAAAGAACAGAACATAGAGGCGAACCCCTCCAGGAAGAACAGAACATAGAGGCGAACCCCTCCAGAAAGAACAGAACGTAAGGCGCACCCCTCCAGAAAGAACAGAACATAAATGCGAACCCCTCCAGAAAGAACAGAACATAGAGGCGAACCCTTCCAGAAAGAACAGAACATAAAGGCGAACCCCTCCAGAAAGAACAGAACGTAAGGCAAACCCCTTCAGAATGAACAGAACGTAAGACGAACCCCTGCAGAAAGAACAGAACATAAAGGCGAACCCCTCCAGAAAGAACAGAACATAGAGGCGAACCCCTCCAGGAAGAATAGAACATAGAGGCGAAGCCCTCCAGAAAGAACAGAACATAGAGGCGAAGCCCTCCAGAAAGAACAGAACATAAATGCGAACCCCTCCAGAAAGAACAGAACATAGAGGCGAACCCCTCCAGAAAGAACAGAACATAGAGGCGAACCCCTCCAGAAAGAACAGAACGTAAGGCGCACCCCTCCAGAAAGAACAGAACATAAATGCGAACCCCTCCAGAAAGAACAGAACATAGAGGCGAACCCTTCCAGAAAGAACAGAACATAAAGGCGAACCCCTCCAGAAAGAACAGAACGTAAGGCGAACCCCTCCAGAAAGAACAGAACGTAAGGCAAACCCCTTCAGAATGAACAGAACGTAAGGCAAACCCCTTCAGAATGAACAGAACATAAAGGCGAACCCCTCCAGAAAGAACAGAACATAGAGGCGAACCCCTCCAGGAAGAACAGAACATACAGGCGAAGCCCTCCAGAAAGAACAGAACATAGAGGCGAAGCCCTCCAGAAAGAACAGAACATAAAGGCGAACCTCTCCAGAAAGAACAGAACATAGAGGCGAACCCCTCCAGAAAGAACAGAACGTAAGGCAAACCCCTCCAGAAAGAACAGAACATAAAGGCGAACCCCTTTAGAAAGAACAGAACATAAAGGCGAACCCCTCCAGAAAGAACAGAACATAAAGGCGATTGCCTCCAGAAAGAACAGAATGTAAGGCGAACCCCTCCAGAAAGAACAGAACATAAGGCAAACCCCTCCAGAAAGAACAGAACGTAAGGCAAACCCCTCCAGAAAGAACAGAACGTAAGGCGAACCCCTCCAGAAAGAACAGAACATAGAGGCGAACTCCTCCAGAAAGAACAGAACATAAATGCGAACCCCTCCAGAAAGAACAGAACATAGAGCCGAACCCCTCCAGAAAGAACAGAACATAGAGGCGAACCCCTCCAGAAAGAACAGAACGTAAGGCGCACCCCTCCAGAAAGAACAGAACATAAATGCGAACCCCTCCAGAAAGAACAGAACATAGAGGCGAACCCCTCCAGAAAGAACAGAACATAGAGGCGAACCCCTCCAGAAAGAACAGAACATAAGGCGAACCCCTCCAGAAAAAACAGAACGTAAGGCGAACCCCTCCAGAAAGAACACAACGTAAGGTGAACCCCTCCAGAAAGAACAGAACGTAGGGCAAACTCCTCCAGAAAGAACAGAACATAGAGGCGAACCCCTCCTGAAAGAACAGAACGTAAGGCGAACCCCTCCAGAAAGAACAGCACATAAAGGCGAACCCCTCCAGAAAGAACAGAACATAAAGGCGAACCCCTCCAGAAAGAACAGAACATGGAGGCGAACCCCTCCAGAAAGAACAGAACATAGAGGCGAACCCCTCCAGAAAGAACAGAACGTAAGGCGAACCCCTCCAGAAAGAACACAACGTAAGGCAAACCCCTCCAGAAAGAACAGAACGTAAGGCGGACCCCTCCAGAAAGAACAGAACATAAAGGCGAACCCCTCCAGAAAGAACAGAACATAAAGGCGAACCTCTCCAGAAAGAACAGAATATAAAGGCGAACCCCTCCAGAAAGAACAGAACATAAAGGCGAACCCCTCCAGAAAGAACAGAGCATAGAGGCGAACCTCTCCAGAAAGAACAGAACATAAAGGCGAACCCCTCCAGAAAGAACAGAACGTAAGGCAAACCCCTCCAGAAAGAACAGAACATAAAGGCGAACCCCTTTAGAAAGAACAGAACATAAAGGCAAACCTCTCCAGAAAGAACAGAACATAGAGGTGAACCCCTCCAGAAAGAACAGAACATAAAGGCGATTGCCTCCAGAAAGAACAGAATGTAAGGCGAACCCCTCCAGAAAGAACAGAACATAAGGCGAACCCCTCCAGAAAGAACAGAACGTAAGGCGAACCCCTCCAGAAAGAACAGAACGTAAAGGCGAACCCCTCCAGAAAGAACAGAACATAGAGGCGAACTCCTCCAGAAAGAACAGAACATAAATGCGAACCCCTCCAGAAAGAACAGAACATAGAGGCGAACCCCTCCAGAAAGAACAGAACATAGAGGCAAACCCCTCCAGAAAGAACAGAACGTAAGGCGCACCCCTCTAGAAAGAACAGAACATAAATGCGAACCCCTCCAGAAAGAACAGAACATAGAGGCGAACCCCTCCAGAAAGAACAGAACATAGAGGCGAACCCCTCCAGAAAGAACAGAACGTAAGGCGAACCCCTTCAGAAAAAACAGAACGTAAGGCGAACCCCTCCAGAGAGAACACAACGTAAGGCGAACCCCTCCAGAAAGAACAGAACGTAGGGCAAACTCCTCCAGAAAGAATAGAACATAGAGGCGAACCCCTCCAGAAAGAACAGAACATAAAGGCAAACCTCTCCAGAAAGAACAGAACATAAAGGCGAACCTCTCCAGAAAGAACAGAACATAAAGGTGAACCTCTCCAGAAAGAACAGAACATAAAAGCGAACCCCTCCAGAAAGAATAGAACATAAAGGCGAACCTTTCCAGAAAGAACAGAATATAAATGCGAACCTCTCCAGAAAGAACAGAACATAAAGACGAACCTCTCCAGAAAGAACAGAACATAAAAGCGAACCACTCTAGAAAGAACAGAACATAAAGGCGAACCTTTCCAGAAAGAACAGAATATAAAGGCGAACCTCTCCAGAAAGAACAGAACATAAAGACGAACCACTCCAGAAAGAACAGAACATTAAAGGCGAACACCTCCAGAAAGAACAGAACATAAAGGCGAACCTCTCCAGAAAGAACAGTACATAAATGCGAACCCCTCCAGAAAGAACAGAACGTAAGGCAAACCCCTCCAGAAAGAACAGAACATAAAGGCGAACCTTTCCAGAAAGAACAGAACATAAAGGCGAACCTCTCCAGAAAGAACAGAACATAGAGGTGAACCCCTCCAGAAAGAACAGAACATAAAGGCGATTGCCTCCAGAAAGAACAGAATGTAAGGCGAACCCCTCCAGAAAGAACAGAACATAAGGCGAACCCCTCCAGAAAGAACAGAACGTAAGGCGAAAACCTCCGGAAAGAACAGAACGTAAAGGCGAACCCCTCCAGAAAGAACAGAACATAGAGGCGAACTCCTCCAGAAAGAACAGAACATAAATGCGAACCCCTCCAGAAAGAACAGAACATAGAGGCGAACCCCTCCAGAAAGAACAGAACATAGAGGCAAACCCCTCCAGAAAGAACAGAACGTAAGGCGCACCCCTCCAGAAAGAACAGAACATAAATGCGAACCCCTCCAGAAAGAACAGAACATAGAGGCGAACCCCTCCAGAAAGAACAGAACATAGAGGCGAACCCCTCCAGAAAGAACAGAACGTAAGGCGAACCCCTTCAGAAAAAACAGAACGTAAGGCGAACCCCTCCAGAGAGAACACAACGTAAGGCAAACCCCTCCAGAAAGAACAGAACGTAGGGCAAACTCCTCCAGAAAGAATAGAACATAGAGGCGAACCCCTCGAGAAAGAACAGAACATAAAGGCGAACCCCTCCAGAAAGAACAGAACGTAAGGCAAACCCCTCCAGAAGGAATAGAACATAAAGGCGAACCCCTCCAGAAAGAACAGAACATAGAGGCGACCCCCTCCAGAAAGAACAGAAAATAGAGGCGAACCCTTCCAGAAAGAACAGAACATAAAGGCGAATCCCTCCAGAAAGAACAGAACGTAAAGGCGAACCCCTTTAGAAAGAACAGAACATAAAGGCGATTGCCTGCAGAAAGAACAGAATGTAAGGCGAACCCCTCCAGAAAGAACAGAACATAAAGGCGAACCCCTCCAGAAAGAACAGAACATAGAGGCGAAGCCCTCCAGAAAGAACAGAACATAGAGGCGAAGCCCTCCAGAAAGAACAGAACATAGAGGCGAAGCCCTCCAGAAAGAACAGAACATAAAGGCGAACCTCTCCAGAAAGAACAGAACATAGAGGCGAACCACTCCAGAAAGAACAGAACGTAAGGCAAACCCCTCCAGAAAGAACAGAACATAAAGGCGAACCCCTTTAGAAAGAACAGAACATAAAGGCGATTGCCTGCAGAAAGAACAGAATGTAAGGCGAACCCCTCCAGAAAGAACAGAACATAAGGCAAACCCCTCCAGAAAGAACAGAACGTAAGGCAAACCCCTCCAGAAAGAACAGAACGTAAGGCGAACCCCTCCAGAAAGAACAGAACATAGAGGCGAACTCCTCCAGAAAGAACAGAACATAAATGCGAACCCCTCCAGAAAGAACAGAACATAGAGGCGAACCCCTCCAGAAAGAACAGAACGTAAGGCGCACCCCTCCAGAAAGAACAGAACATAAATGCGAACCCCTCCAGAAAGAACAGAACATAGAGGCGAACCCTTCCAGAAAGAACAGAACATAAAGGCGAACCCCTCCAGAAAGAACAGAACGTAAGGCAAACCCCTCCAGAAAGAACAGAACGTAAGGCAAACCCCTTCAGAATGAACAGAACGTAAGACGAACCCCTCCAGAAAGAACAGAACATAAAGGCGAACCCCTCCAGAAAGAACAGAACATAGAGGCGAACCCCTCCAGGAAGAATAGAACATAGAGGCGAAGCCCTCCAGAAAGAACAGAACATAGAGGCGAAGCCCTCCAGAAAGAACAGAACATAAATGCGAACCCCTCCAGAAAGAACAGAACATAGAGGCGAACCCCTCCAGAAAGAACAGAACATAGAGGCGAACCCCTCCAGAAAGAACAGAACGTAAGGCGCACCCCTCCAGAAAGAACAGAACATAAATGCGAACCCCTCCAGAAAGAACAGAACATAGAGGCGAACCCTTCCAGAAAGAACAGAACATAAAGGCGAACCCCTCCAGAAAGAACAGAACGTAAGGCGAACCCCTCCAGAAAGAACAGAACGTAAGGCAAACCCCTTCAGAATGAACAGAACGTAAGACGAAGCCCTCCAGAAAGAACAGAACATAAAGGCGAACCCCTCCAGAAAGAACAGAACATAGAGGCGAACCCCTCCAGGAAGAACAGAACATACAGGCGAAGCCCTCCAGAAAGAACAGAACATAGAGGCGAAGCCCTCCAGAAAGAACAGAACATAAAGGCGAACCTCTCCAGAAAGAACAGAACATAGAGGCGAACTCCTCCAGAAAGAACAGAACATAAATGCGAACCCCTCCAGAAAGAACAGAACATAGAGGCGAACCCCTCCAGAAAGAACAGAACGTAAGGCGCACCCCTCCAGAAAGAACAGAACATAAATGCGAACCCCTCCAGAAAGAACAGAACATAGAGGCGAACCCTTCCAGAAAGAACAGAACATAAAGGCGAACCCCTCCAGAAAGAACAGAACGTAAGGCAAACCCCTCCAGAAAGAACAGAACGTAAGGCAAACCCCTTCAGAATGAACAGAACGTAAGACGAACCCCTCCAGAAAGAACAGAACATAAAGGCGAACCCCTCCAGAAAGAACAGAACATAGAGGCGAACCCCTCCAGGAAGAATAGAACATAGAGGCGAAGCCCTCCAGAAAGAACAGAACATAGAGGCGAAGCCCTCCAGAAAGAACAGAACATAAATGCGAACCCCTCCAGAAAGAACAGAACATAGAGGCGAACCCCTCCAGAAAGAACAGAACAGAGAGGCGAACCCCTCCAGAAAGAACAGAACGTAAGGCGCACCCCTCCAGAAAGAACAGAACATAAATGCGAACCCCTCCAGAAAGAACAGAACATAGAGGCGAACCCTTCCAGAAAGAACAGAACATAAAGGCGAACCCCTCCAGAAAGAACAGAACGTAAGGCGAACCCCTCCAGAAAGAACAGAACGTAAGGCAAACCCCTTCAGAATGAACAGAACGTAAGACGAAGCCCTCCAGAAAGAACAGAACATAAAGGCGAACCCCTCCAGAAAGAACAGAACATAGAGGCGAACCCCTCCAGGAAGAACAGAACATAGAGGCGAACCCCTCCAGAAAGAACAGAACGTAAGGCGCACCCCTCCAGAAAGAACAGAACATAAATGCGAACCCCTCCAGAAAGAACAGAACATAGAGGCGAACCCTTCCAGAAAGAACAGAACATAAAGGCGAACCCCTCCAGAAAGAACAGAACGTAAGGCAAACCCCTTCAGAATGAACAGAACGTAAGACGAACCCCTGCAGAAAGAACAGAACATAAAGGCGAACCCCTCCAGAAAGAATAGAACATAGAGGCGAACCCCTCCAGGAAGAATAGAACATAGAGGCGAAGCCCTCCAGAAAGAACAGAACATAGAGGCGAAGCCCTCCAGAAAGAACAGAACATAAATGCGAACCCCTCCAGAAAGAACAGAACATAGAGGCGAACCCCTCCAGAAAGAACAGAACATAGAGGCGAACCCCTCCAGAAAGAACAGAACGTAAGGCGCACCCCTCCAGAAAGAACAGAACATAAATGCGAACCCCTCCAGAAAGAACAGAACATAGAGGCGAACCCTTCCAGAAAGAACAGAACATAAAGGCGAACCCCTCCAGAAAGAACAGAACGTAAGGCGAACCCCTCCAGAAAGAACAGAACGTAAGGCAAACCCCTTCAGAATGAACAGAACGTAAGGCAAACCCCTTCAGAATGAACAGAACATAAAGGCGAACCCCTCCAGAAAGAACAGAACATAGAGGCGAACCCCTCCAGGAAGAACAGAACATACAGGCGAAGCCCTCCAGAAAGAACAGAACATAGAGGCGAAGCCCTCCAGAAAGAACAGAACATAAAGGCGTACCTCTCCAGAAAGAACAGAACATAGAGGCGAACCCCTTTAGAAAGAACAGAACATAAAGGCGAACCCCTCCAGAAAGAACAGAACATAAAGGCGATTGCCTCCAGAAAGAACAGAATGTAAGGCGAACCCCTCCAGAAAGAACAGAACATAAGGCAAACCCCTCCAGAAAGAACAGAACGTAAGGCAAACCCCTCCAGAAAGAACAGAACGTAAGGCGAACCCCTCCAGAAAGAACAGAACATAGAGGCGAACTCCTCCAGAAAGAACAGAACATAAATGCGAACCCCTCCAGAAAGAACAGAACATAGAGCCGAACCCCTCCAGAAAGAACAGAACATAGAGGCGAACCCCTCCAGAAAGAACAGAACGTAAGGCGCACCCCTCCAGAAAGAACAGAACATAAATGCGAACCCCTCCAGAAAGAACAGAACATAGAGGCGAACCCCTCCAGAAAGAACAGAACATAGAGGCGAACCCCTCCAGAAAGAACAGAACATAAGGCGAACCCCTCCAGAAAAAACAGAACGTAAGGCGAACCCCTCCAGAAAGAACACAACGTAAGGTGAACCCCTCCAGAAAGAACAGAACGTAGGGCAAACTCCTCCAGAAAGAACAGAACATAGAGGCGAACCCCTCCTGAAAGAACAGAACGTAAGGCGAACCCCTCCAGAAAGAACAGCACATAAAGGCGAACCCCTCCAGAAAGAACAGAACATAAAGGCGAACCCCTCCAGAAAGAACAGAACATGGAGGCGAACCCCTCCAGAAAGAACAGAACATAGAGGCGAACCCCTCCAGAAAGAACAGAACGTAAGGCGAACCCCTCCAGAAAGAACACAACGTAAGGCAAACCCCTCCAGAAAGAACACAACGTAAGGCGGACCCCTCCAGAAAGAACAGAACATAAAGGCGAACCCCTCCAGAAAGAACAGAACATAAAGGCGAACCTCTCCAGAAAGAACAGAATATAAAGGCGAACCCCTCCAGAAAGAACAGAACATAAAGGCGAACCCCTCCAGAAAGAACAGAGCATAGAGGCGAACCTCTCCAGAAAGAACAGAACATAAAGGCGAACCCCTCCAGAAAGAACAGAACGTAAGGCAAACCCCTCCAGAAAGAACAGAACATAAAGGCGAACCCCTCCAGAAAGCTCCATCTTCGGGCGCCCAACGCCGCGGGTTGTCTCAATCATGAAGATGTGACATTAAGGAGAAAAGGAAATCGTGATAAGATTGTGTTCTCCTACAGCAGAGATTGTCATAAAAGAAGAGATCTGTTCTGTCATCACCTCCCTGTCCGACAACAAGAGGAGTCCCTAAACAGGATATTGGGAAGAGGTGTAAAGACCTCGGTGAGCTTTCTCCAAGATCCTGTTAACAACCCTCCACAATGGACACTCCAGAAGGTTCTGTCACATGCAGCATGCCCCGGTGAAGCGCCTCCTCCAGCCGCCGCAAGCCTCCGCCAACCGCCGCCATCCTCCTGCAGCCTCCTCCAGCCTCAGCCAGCCTCCTCCAGCCTCAGTCAGCCTCCTCCAGCCTCTGCCAGCCTCCGCCACCCTCCTCCAGCCTCCGCCAACCGCTGACATCCTCCTGCAGCCTCCTCCAGCCTCTGCTAACCGCCACCACCCTCCTCCAGCCCCCGCCAGCCTCCTCCAGCCTCCGCCACCCTCCTCCAGCCTCTGCCAGCCTCTGCTAGCCTCCGCCAGCATCCTCCAGCCTCTGCCAGCCTCAGCCAGCCACCTCCAGCCTTCTCCAGCCTCCGCCAGCCTCCACCACCCTCCTCCAGCCCCCGCCAGCCTCCTCCAGCCCCCGCCAGCCTCCTCCAGCCTCCGCTGCTCTCCTCCAGCCTCCGCCACCCTCCTCCAGCCTCTGCGAGCCTCCAGCCTCTGCCAGCCTCCGCCAGCCACCTCCAGCCTACTCCAGCCTCCAGCAGCCTCCGCCAACCGCTGCCATCCTCCTGCAGCCTCCTCCAGCCTCTTCCAACCGCCACCACCCTCCTCCAGCCTTCGCCACCCTCCTCCAGCCTTTGCCAACCGGCACCACCCTCCTCCAGCCTCTGCCAGCCTCCGCCACCCTCCACCAGCCACCACCAGCCTCTGCCAGCCTCCGCCACCCTCCTCCAGCCTCAGCCAGCTTCCTCCAGCCTCTGCCAGCCTCCGCCACCCTCCTCCAACCGCCGACATCCTCCTGCAGCCTCCTCCAGCCTCTGCTAACCGCCACCACCCTCCTCCAGCCCCCGCCAGCCTCCGCCACCCTCCTCCAGCCTCCTCCAGCCTCTGCCAGCCTCCGCCAGCATCCTCCAGCCTCTGCCAGCCTCAGCCAGCCACCTCCAGCCTTCTCCAGCCTCCGCCAGCCTCCGCCACCCTCCTCCAGCCCCCGCCAGCCTCCTCTAGCCCCCGCCAGCCTCCTCCAGCCTCAGCCACCCTCCTCCAGCCTCCGCCACCCTCCTCCAGCCTCTGCCAGCCTCCAGCCTCTGCCAGCCTCCGCCAGCCACCTCCAGCCTACTCCAGCCTCCAGCAGCCTCCGCCAACCGCCGCCATCCTCCTGCAGCCTCCTCCAGCCTCTGCCAACTGCCACCACCCTCCTCCAGCCTTCGCCACCCTCCTCCAGCCTTTGCCAACCGGCACCACCCTCCTTCAGCCTCCTGCCAGTCTCCGCCAGCCTCCGCCACCCTCCTCCACCCTCCACCAGCAACCACCAGCCTCCTCCAGCCTCTGCCAGCCTCCGCCACCCTCGTCCAGCCTCTGCCAGCCTCCGCCACCCTCCTCCAGCCTCCGCCAACCGCCGACATCCTCCTGCAGCCTCCTCCAGCCTCTGCTAACCGCCACCACCCTTCTCCAGCCCCCGCCAGCCTCCTCCAGCCTCCGCCACCCTCCTCCAGCCTCCTCCAGCCTCTGCCAGCCTCCGCCAGCATCCTCCAGCCTCTGCCAGCCTCAGCCAGCCACCTCCAGCCTTCTCCAGCCTCCGCCAGCCTCCACCACCCTCCTCCAGCCCCCGCCAGCCTCCTCCAGCCCCCGCCAGCCTCCTCCAGCCCCCGCCAGCCTCCTCCAGCCTCCGCTGCTCTCCTCCAGCCTCCGCCACCCTCCTCCAGCCTCCGCCACCCTCCTCCAGCCTCTGCGAGCCTCCAGCCTCTGCCAGCCTCCGCCAGCCACCTCCAGCCTACTCCAGCCTCCAGCAGCCTCCGCCAACCGCCGCCATCCTCCTGCAGCCTCCTCCAGCCTCTGCCAACTGCCACCACCCTCCTCCAGCCTTCGCCACCCTCCTCCAGCCTTTGCCAACCGGCACCACCCTCCTCCAGCCTCTGCCAGTCTCCGCCACCCTCCTCCACCCTCCACCAGCCACCACCAGCCTCCTCCAGCCTCTGCCAGCCTCCGCCACCCTCCTCCACCCTCCTCCAGCCTCAGCCAGCCTCCTCCAGCCTCTGCCAGCCTCCGCCACCCTCCTCCAGCCTCCGCCAACCGCCGACATCCTCCTGCAGCCTCCTCCAGCCTCTGCTAACCGCCACCACCCTCCTCCAGCCCCCGCCACCCTCCTCCAGCCTCCGCCACCCTCCTCCAGCCTCCTCCAGCCTCTGCCAGCCTCCGCCAGCATCCTCCAGCCTCTGCCAGCCTCAGCCAGCCACCTCCAGCCTTCTCCAGCCTCCGCCAGCCTCCTCCAGCCCCCGCCAGCCTCCTCCAGCCCCCGCCAGCCGCCTCCAGCCTCCGCCACACTCCTCCAGCCTCAGCCACCCTCCTCCAGCCACCACCAGCCTCCTCCAGCCTCTGCCAGCCTCCGCCACCCTCCACCAGCCACCACCAGCCTCCTCCATCCTCTGCCAGCCTCCGCCACCCTCCTCCACCCTCCTCCAGCCTCAGCCAGCCTCTGCCAGCCTCTGCCACCCTCCTCCAGCCTCCGCCAACCGCCGACATCCTCCTGCAGCCTCCTCCAGCCTCTGCTAACCGCCACCACCCTCCTCCAGCCCCCGCCAGCCTCCTCCAGCCTCCGCCACCCTCCTCCAGCCTCCTCCAGCCTCTGCCAGCCTCCGCCAGCATCCTTCAGCCTCTGCCAGCCTCAGCCAGCCACCTCCAGCCTTCTCCAGCCTCAGCCAGCCTCCTCCAGCCTCTGCCACCCTCCTCCAGCCTCCGCCAACTGCCGACATCCACCTGCAGCCTCCTCCAGCCTCTGCTAACCGCCACCACCCTCCTCCAGCCTCCGCCACCCTCCTCCAGCCTCCTCCAGCCTCTGCCAGCCTCTGCCAGCCTCCGCCAGCATCCTCCAGCCTCTGCCAGCCTCTGCCAGCCACCTCCAGCCTTCTCCAGCCTCCGCCAGCCTCCTCCAGCCCCCGCCACCCTCCTCCAGCCTCTGCCAGCCTCCGCCACCCTCCTCCAGCCTCTGCCAGCCACCTCCAGCCTACTCCAGCCTTCAGCAGCCTCCGCCAACTGCCGCCATGCTCCTACAGCCTCCTTCAGCCTCTGCCAACTGGCACCACCCTCCTCCAGCCTTTGCCAACCGGCACCACCCTCCTCCAGCCTCTGCCAGTCTCCGCCAGCCTCCGTTACCCTCCTCCACCCTCCACCAGCCACCACCAGCCTCTGCCAGCCTCCGCCACCCTCCACCAGCCACCACCAGCCTCCTCCAGCCTCCGCCACCCTCCTCCACCCTCCACCAGCCACCACCAGCCTCCTCCAGCCTCTGCCAGTCTCCGCCAGCCTCCTCCACCCTCCGCCAGCCTCCACCAGCCACCACCACCCTCCTCCAGCCTCCGCCACCCTCCTCCAGCCTCCTCCAGCCTCCGCCACCCTCCTCCAGCCTCCGCCAGCCTCCTCCACCCTCCGCCAGCCTCCTCCACCCTCCGCCAGCCTCCACCAGCCACCGCCAGCCTCCTCCAGCCACCGCCAGCCTCCTCCAGCCTCCGCCAGCCTCCTCCACCCTCCGCCAGCCTCCACCAGCCACCGCCAGCCTCCTCCAGCCTCCGCCACCCTCCTCCAGCCTCCGCCAGCCTCCTCCACCCTCCGCCAGCCTCCTCCACCCTCCGCCAGCCTCCACCAGCCACCGCCAGCCTCCTCCAGCCTCCGCCAGCCTCCTCCACCCTCCGCCACCTTCCTCCAGCCTCCTCCAGCCTCCTCTCTTTATGTGGGATATGTAATGCAGGGTTTATTTAATGAAGAAAAGCGTATCCTTTGTAGAGAGCTGCCGGCTCCGCTTTCCTTTTGGAGATACTGTATGCCAAGGCTTAGGGTGCACCAGGAAGCTGGCAGGTAACTTGGCTCCGCGGGCGTCACACCTGCTGCCAGCAAGAGGTTGTGTAATCAGATGGCCGTATATATAGCGGGTCAGCGGAACGAGCGGCCAGAACCGCAGCCCAGCATGAAGCTCTGCGCCATCGTGCCCGGCATCCTCCTCGGCCTCCTGCCCCCGCTCCTCTCCTACCCACTGTGAGTACCACCAGCGGCCACCTATGGTGTATCTAATGTGTGATACCGTCTGCAGAGCCGTGTATCTAATCCTATCCTGTGTGATACTGTCTGCTGAGCCGTGTATCTAATCCTATCCTGTGTGATACTGTCTGCTGAGCCGTGTATCTAATCCTCTCCTGTGTGATACTGTGCAGAGCTGTGTGTCTAATCCTAAACTGTGTGATACTGTCTGCTGAGCCGTGTATCTAATCCCATCATGTGTGATACTGTCTGCTGAGCCGTGTATCTAATCCTATCCTATGTGATACTATTTGCTGAGCCGTGTATCTAATCCTATGCTGTGTGATACTGTCTGCTGAGCCGTGTATCTAATCCCATCATGTGTGATACTGTCTGCTGAGCCGTGCATCTAATCCTATTCTGTGTGATACTGTCTGCTGCGCCGTGTATCTAATCCTATCCTGTGTGATGCTGTCTGCTGAGCTGTGTATCTAATCCTATCCTGTGTGATACTGTCTGCTGAGCCATGTATCTAATCCTATCCTGTATCATACTGTCTGCTGAGCCGTGTATCTAATCCTATCCTGTGTGATACTGTCTGCTGAGCTGTGTATCTAATCCTATCCTGTGTGATACTGTCTGCTGAGCCATGTATCTAATCCTATCCTGTATCATACTGTCTGCTGAGCCGTGTATCTAATCCTATCCTGTGTGATACTGTCTGCTGAGCCGTGTATCTAATCCTATCCTGTGTGATACTGTCTTCTGAGCCGTGTATCTAATCCTATTCTGTATCATACTGCCTGCTGAGCCGTGTATCTAATCCTATCCTGTGTGATACTGTCTGCTGAGCTGTGTATCTAATCCCATCCTGTGTGATACTGTCTGCTGAGCCGTGTATCTAATCCTGTCCTGTGTGATACTGTCTTCTGAGCCGTGTATCTAATCCTATCCTGTGTGATACTGTCTTCTGAGCGGTGTATCTAATCCTATCCTGTGTGATACTGTCTGCTGAACTGTGTATCTAATCCTATCCTGTGTGATACTGTCTGCTGCTCCGTGTATCTAATCTTATCCTGTGTGATACTGTCTGCTGAGCTGTGTATCTAATCCTATCCCGTGTGATACTGTGTGCTGAGCCGTGTATCTAATCCTATCCTGTGTGATACTGTCTGCTGAGCCGTGTATCTAATCCTATCCTGTGTTATACCGTCTGCTGAGCCGTGTATGTAATCCCATCCTGTGTGATACTGTTTGCTGAGCCGTGTATCTAATCCTATCCTGTGTGATACTGTCTGCTGAGCCGTGTATCTAATCCCATCCTGTGTGATACTGTGTGCTGAGCCGTGTATCTAATCCCATCATGTGTGATACTGCCTGCTAAGATGTGTATCTAATCCTATGCTGTGTGATACTGTCTGCTGCTCCGTGTATCTAATCCTCTCCTGTGTGATACAGTCTGCGTGTATCTAATCCTGAGCATCAACTTTTCTCATCTTCTTTGTCCCTGTTGTAAGGCTGTTGGCTCTTCCCAGCATGCTCCGCTCCTCTCACCAACCTTCCAGGATGTGGCGGTCTGAGGGGGGCGCTGCAGGAGGTTAATCCTCCTTTCTGACTGCTGGCATTTCCCATGTAATGCTCGCTCTTCAGCAGCAGAGGGCAGCCTAGTGAGGGGGGTGGGGGCACACGGGGCAGGTAGACGATCACTCTCCATGTCCTCTATTACAGGATGAAAGGGAGACCCAATGATACCGGTACCAACCTGTTCTCTGACCCTGACCCCGCCTACAACCTGCCAGGTGAGCGCCGCTGCCGATGTATTATACCTGCCTCAATAGTAATTACATCACTGATATCATGAGATGTACTCCCAGCCCTGCCTCATGCTGATGACATCATTGACATGAGGTAGTTGCAGCCCTGCCCCCTACTGATGACATCACTGATATAATGAGAGGTAGTCACCGCACCACCCCCTGCTGGTGACATCACTAATATAATGAGAGGTTGTCATAGCCCCACCCTCTGCTGATGACATCACTGATATGAGAGGTAGTCACCGCCCCACCCCCTGCTGGTGGCATCACTAATATAATGAGAGGTAGTCATAGCCCCACCCCCTGCTGATGACATCACTGATATAATAAGAGGTAGTCACCGCCCCACCCCCTGCTGGTGATATCACTAATATAATGAGAGGTTGTCATAGCCCCACCCTCTGCTGATGACATCACTGATATGAGAGGTAGTCACCGCCCCACCCCCTGCTGGTGGCATCACTAATATAATGAGAGGTAGTCATAGCCCCACCCCCTGCTGATGACATCACTGATATAATGAGAGGTAGTCATAGCCCCACCCCCTGCTGATGACATCACTAATATAATGAGAGGTTGTCATAGCCCCACCCTCTGCTGATGACATCACTGATAAGAGGAATCAGTGGGGTCTGGACTCTTTTGCAGATAGGGGAGGGCAGCTTGGTGTCCGCGGACAGATGGGTTTCTTTCTGTTTAGGGTCTCCGTGGGCTGGAGCTAGGGGGCGCCGCTGCACAAGTCGACAGTTAACTAAAATATGAGAATGCGCAGCTTGGTTGATCTCTCCTCTAGACTCGGCACCACCGACAGACTCCTCCAAGCTCACCGAACAGTCTCTGCACTCAAGGTAGGCTGATGCCGTCACATGATCATGGTGGTCCTGTGGCCCTTAGAGAGACTTCTGCTCCTCACACGGTGCTCTTCAACTTTACACTTGGCTTTTGCTCTCTATTACAGAAGCCACAACAGAAAATCAAAATCCAAGTTCCGGGGCCCCCAGGGGTCCGTATGCAATGCCATTCTGTAGCGCATTGAGGGGCCGTATACCATGCCATCGTATAGCACATCTAGGGGGGCCCCCAGAGGCTGTGCACAATACCGTCATGTAGTACATCCATGGGGCCCCCGGGGGCCGCACACCATACCATCATGTAGCACATCCATGTCTTCCTATTCAAGTTGTTATTTCACTATGGGACCCCGGTATGAGATAAAGTGCTGGATGGTCTTTTGACTGCGATCTGTGTAAGGATGACCTGTCAGTGTCATCATCATCATCAGTGGTCGGACTGTGGTCAGCGGGTCACGTCCTGAGATATGGGGCACATTTCAATGGCACTGAAGCCGACACTCCGATTTCTTCCTCTGATCACTGATGACAGCGGGACAGATGATCAGCTGATCAGTCGGGGGTCCTGATGTGCGACCTATCCCACAAATCAGATAAAAAGACCCGGAATACCCCTTGTAGGGATGTGCTACAGAAGATGGCCTGTAGGGGGCAACAGACAATCAGTCTGATGCCTGAAACAAGAGGGAAAACACCCACAGGTGTGGTCAGTGCTATAAAAAAGGGTTGTACCCTGCAGGAAGAGTCAGTGTCTGGCTCAGAGAGCCAGAGAGAGAGTGCAGGGCTGCCAGGCCCGTGTGACAGCTCAGTGGAGCTGGGGCTGCTAGGCCCAGTGTCAGGCTGAGAAGGCCAGAGGTGGACAGGGAGACGCCCCTCACCTCAACACCTAGGAGAGGTGTGTGTGCCTGGGAGATACAGGCTGCAGTTACTCGGTGACTTCCAGTGTGAGCAGAGAGGCGCTGTAGACAAGGCGCTGCAAGCTTCCAGCAGGACCCCTGGGGATACGCCTGCCCTTGGACTAGAGACTGAAGGCACTAAAGACTGACGACCAGCTGCGCTCTGGATACCCACAGGTCTGTGCAGAACCTATGGACTTATATGGTCTCCTCAGCTGAGGATTTACCTGCTTTGCCCATGGACTGTAAAGGGTTAAAGCTATAAGAGTCTTTTGTCGTTTTCAATCATTTATTCTTTATCTGGAGACCCAGTCGTTTGTGTTGGTTAAGGTTATGTGAATAAAGTGCAAGTAAAGAAGGAAGCGACCGTTTGGCGTGATATGTAACCCCCGTGTTGTCACATATGGTGGAGGATGCGGGCACAAGCGGTGAAGCTCCCAGCTGAAAGACGCCAGTGAAAAGGCAGACAACCTCTATCAGTATGGAGGAATTGCTGAAGCAGTTGTTGCAAGAGAGACGATGCAAGTGCAGCTGGAGGAAAGGCAACTCCTAATAAAGCAGATGGCGATGCTAATGGAGACTGAAACTGATCACAGGGTTTTGTTGGGAGAACAAACCCAGAAGTGTGAACAAGGTTGTAAGAAGTTAAAGACACAGTCAGCAAAGAAGAATGGTGACTTGGAGTGCCAAGTAAGTCAGCTCAAGGAAGAGCTGGGAATACAGAAAGCTGCTTGCAGTACGGCAGAGAAGCAAGCAGAGATCTTGAAAGTCTTTCTGGGTGAAAAAGAAAACCAGGAAGCGCTGCATGAGAGACTGGTGTCCCAGCTACAGATGAGCTTGGATGAGAGAGCTGAAATACATGGAGCCCAAATCCAGGAGCTGGAACGGAGTCATGCTGCAGTTGTGGGGAAACTGTCCAAGCTGTTGAAGCAAATGGAAAAAGTGAAAGAAACATTGAAAAGTGAGTGTCTTGAGCTGACCCAAAAGGTGAAGGGGTTGTTGGATGACAAGTGCGCATATGAATGCAAGAAAAATACAGTGGAGATGCAGCTTCAAGAGCTACAAATAAAAATAACTGAAGGTGACAGTGTGCAGACAGCGTTGTCTGAGCAGGTGAGCAGGCTGCAGTTGAAGCTGGAAGCTCAGAGTGAAGAGTTCCAGAAGTTACTGCAAGAAGAGACGCAGCAGAGGCTTGGTCTCAGTGCACACCTGAAGACTATGCAAGGTGAGAAAGATGTGCTCCTCAAGCAGGCAGAGAAGGATGCAGAAGCTAAGAGAAACCTATCAGAGCAGATTGCAACACTTCAGGCGGAGGTGGTGGATCTGGAAGATAGAATGGAGAAGAGTGCTTTGTGTTTGGATTCTGTGAAAGAGCAGAAAAGAGAAATACAAGGAGAATTAGAAACTACAAGGCAGCAGTGTGAAGAGAAGACAGCCGCCTGAGAAGGTTAAAGTAAGTCTTCAGCAAGAGGTAGAAGATGCTTCTGTGAAGCTTGGTCAGCAACAGGAGCTTATGGCCAAACTGGAGAAGAAACAGAAGCTGTGTGAACAGAGGCTGACTGAAGAGAAAGCCAGATCTGCAAGACATGTCACTTGACCTGGGAAGGGCAGACCCACCTATGCTGTAGCCCCCTCCCCAATAACGACACAACAACTTTCTTTGGATAAATTGGCCACAGCAGCCAGTTTATTACAATCAATAAATAACATTGAAATTATTACTCAGAAAACAAGTTACGGGGGAGGGTCCTTGGAGCCACAAAATCTGGTGCAACTATACAACTCTGAAAAAATACTTAGCCCCACAGCCGGACAACCAGGCTCAAGGGCAACATTAACCACCCATTGGGTGGCTAACACTCCCATTACTTAAGCCGGAGGGAGTCTACTGCCCCCTCCACCAACCAAGTAACCGCACCAGATAGCATACAATATACTAAGGAGGGAGTCTAAGCAGGTGAGCACTTTTCCCTCCCACACACAATTTCCACCGACTCCAAGGACCCCCCACCCGCCAATGCAAGCACAGCTTACCCCTAAGCCTGCGCCGTCCCCAACAAACCCAATGCCCTCTCTATACCTTCTTGAATCCCAACTACCCAGATATCGATCCCGATATCATTAAGGTGAACACCATCTCCAGCCCAATAGTTACCTTCCCCTTTCTCCAAATCGATATGTCTAACACTGACTCCTGCGTTCCTCGCCACAAAAGCTGAAACATGCCTATTGAGCTTCACCCTTGCCCTATTGATTCCTACTAAGGAACGGGCACCCCTCCAACTCTTTCTTGGGATAATCTCCGACCACACCACTGTCATCTGAGGGAACAGGCAACGTAAACGCAAAAAATCGTACTGAATGTCACGGCGCAATTCTCGCGCCGGACGACTCCCTAAATCGTTCCCTCCCACGTGCAGTACCAAAATATCTGGACTCCTGTCCATTCTGGCATACGAGTCCACCTGCCGCAGCACCTGGCCCCATTTCATTCCCCTCTCTCCTAGCCAACGCACTACGACTGCTTCTTTCCTAAACCCCAGCTGCCTCCCCATAGGACAAACCTTTGCCCTCTCTGCAGCCCAATAAACGTAAGAATGGCCCATCAGCCAGACCAACGCTGGATCTCTGAGACCTGTAATGGAATAAAACCACAAATCATTCCACAAATCAGCCGTCCAACTGTACAACAAAAAATTTTTTTTATATACATGACCCTCACATTCACTGCCACTTACACCAATTCCGGACGAACATATAATTGAAATCTTCTCGACTCCCATCTCCCAATCCTCTTCACAACTTCTCCAAATAAACCCAACCGTGTCGCCTCCGTTGCGGCCCCTATACGAAAGGAATGTGACGAATATCCTCCTCCAACTAAGCCCAAAGCCGCCACGATTCCTTTTAACACCGCATTAAACTGAAGGCCCCATCTCTGTGACACAAGTGGTCCCCCAACCCCTTGCCGCAACTCCACATATTCCTTAAAGCAACGTACTGGACACATCAATGCACCCAGCACCTGCGCCAAACACACTTTACCTTTTCCTGCTTGATCAGTTTTTGACCATCGCAGCCAAATATGCAACACTCTGTCTACCAAATCTACATCTCCCACATCTAGACCCCTTTTTACCACCTTGCTGGGGGACACCAATTCACTCAACCTGAATGCCCCAAAAAATGCAAAAGAAAATGCACAGCGAAATAACCGCATTTCGTAAACATCGGAACAAAAACTTCCTAATTCCGCCCCCATCCTTTACAACAACTCAAAAGTAATGGGACGCCTCCTATCCTTCTCCTGCCTACCCCTCTGGAACCCTTTCAATGCCTGCCGCACCAAAAAGACTTTAGTCAAATCCCGCAGCCCTCTAAACTTGAAACCGAATGCCAACCCTACCATAAATCGATTGACTCTCGCCACAGACCACTGCATAAAAGCTACGTTCCTCAACCAAGCCAATAGTGCATTAACCTGTTCGTCTTCAGACAACTCTTCCCCCAAAACCCTCAACCAACGCTGCCAATCCTCCCAAGCTGTAAGATAAGCTGTCCATGTGACCTGCGTCAACGACCCGGCAATCAGCTGCTCCGCCGCACGTCGACCACAGTCCATAGCTCCGGTGGACAGCACAGACCCTCCCGTTCTGCCTCCGGCGCCAACTCCCAAAAACGATCCCACTGAAAACGAGAAAGGGAATCGCTATATTGTTGTCCACCCCCGGAACATGGACCGCGACCACCCACGCGTTCAACGACAAGCAAAGTAAAACTAACTGACGCAACAAATCAACCACTGGCGGCGACCGAGCCGACACGCTGTTAATCACTTGTACCACTCCCATGTTGTCACAGTGGAAACGGACCTTCTTGTTCCTGAACCATTCCCCCCCAAACCGACACCGCTACCACAATTGGAAACAGCTTCAGTAACACTAAGTTTTTTTACTGCCCCGTATCGCCGCCATTCCTCCGGCCATTGACCAGCACACCATTGCCCCGAAAAAATGCCCCAAACCCGAAAGCCCCTGCCGCATCCATAAATAGCTCACAATCAAAATTATCCACGGCTTGGTCTATGAACAACGACCTCCCATTGTACTTGACCAAAAAGGAAGACCAAACCGCCAAGTCTGCACGGATCTCTGCCGAGATCCGCACGAAGTGATGACCTGCCTTCACTCCCGCCATTTTTCTGCAAAACACTCGCCCCATCGGCATGATCCGACTGGCGAAGTTTAACTTCCCGAGCAAAGACTGTAAAGTTTTAAAGGCAACCTTCTTAGACCGAGACACCGTCTCCAAATCTAACCGCAGTGAATTCAATTTATCCTCCGGCAGGCGACATTCCATCCTCTCAGTATCAATTGTGATACCAAGAAAATTCAGACAAGTAACCGGACCCTCAGTCTTTTCAGGCGCCAATGGAACACCACATTTTTTAGCCACCCCCTGCACCGTAGACAAAAGGGCACTGCACACACCCGAACCTGCCGGGCCAACACACAAAAAATCATCCAAGTAATGCAAAATAGATTGCAAACCGGACACATCCTTAACAACCCACTCCAGGAATGAACTGCATGCCTCAAAGAGGGCGTGAGAGATCGAGCACCCCATTGGCAGGCATTGGTCAACAAAAAACGTCCCCTCCCAAACACACCCCAATAAACGAACGCTATCGGGATGAACCGGGAGCAACCGGAACGCTGATTCAACATCTGTCTTTGCCAGCAACGCCCCTCTACCGCATCTCTGCACCCATCTCGTGGCTGCGTCAAAAGACGTGTACACTACCGAACAGTTCAGGAGCTATCCCGTCATTCACTGACTCACCTTTTGGAAAAGACAGATGATGAATCAATCGAAATTTCCCTGACTAAATTGGGAACTGGAGGAGCCGAAAACGGCCCCACCATGCGTCCCAACAGCACCTCCTTCTCTAACTTATCTCTAACAACCGACGGAAATTGTGACGCTGAACGCACATTTTTTGACGCGCAGGGCACCCGATGCGAAGGCGCTGGGATTTTAAAACCTTCAGAAAAACCCTAAAACAACAACCGGCCCTTTTCTACATCCGGATACCTATTTAGAAAGGGGGCCATCTCGTGAACCTTCACCGGCGTCCTCCCTTTTCCCCGTCTGTCCCTGCGGTCTTACCTTTTACATTTAGAGGCCCCATGGGACGTCCCACTACACACGGAGCAATTGTGTTTAAAATGACAATTTGCTCCAAATTTACACTGGCCCTCATTATATTGCCAGCAGAAACCCGCCTTTCGCACTCCTGACGTCCCGCCACTCGTGGCAAGGCTTCCTCCACTGCTTGCGCCGGATGGACCGGCGCTCCCAGGAAAGGACTGCCCTACCGCGTTGGGGCCATCACCCTGAGCCACAAGCCAATATCCTTGTGATCCCACCGGATATTGGGGCGTACTGCTTTGCGCTGACAAAATTGTTCGTCATAGCGCAACCACGCCTGACCCCCGTACGTCCTATATGCCTCTCCGATAGAGTCCATATAGCAGAAGAGGGCCGAACAATTTTCGGGCGCCTTCTCTCCAATGACCCCGGCCAAAATAGCAAACGCCTGCAACCAGTTGGCAAACGTTTGCGGAATCAGCCTCCAGCGTTTTTTCTCCTCCTCCTCTTTTTTTGACTCCGTTCGCTTTCCTTTCTCTAGATTACATTTTTGCAGAGGTAGCAATGAAAAGATCTCGATGTACTCGTCTTTCCAGATCTTTTCACGCACCTCTTTCTTCAAATGGGCCCCCAGCGGACCCTCAAAGCAGACATAAACTTCCCCTTTCACCCTGTCGTCTAACCTAACTGCTTCCCCATCCGCACTGCCACCGTTACCCCCCAACCCGGTGACCTACTGACGTACCGGGCCGTCCCCTACACCCAAAGCACCTCCACTCCTTACCGGAACCCAAGCCGCCACCGGAGTCGGGTTTAATAAACCCGCACCGCTGTCCCTATCACAACGCTGCAACAACTCCCGCACCGTCCCTAGCAACTCCCGCAATTCACCCCCAAATTCACCACCCACTACAGCAACACTCGCACCCCTCCTTTCATCCACAGCAATACAATCACGTAAAGCATTTGACATATAAGACATGACTCTATGCTCACCAGGCTGCATGGCCGCTGTGTCACCACCAGCCGGATCCACGGACGTCATCGCCTCGTCGTCGCTCCCCGAATCTTCGACTTCTCCTTCCTCCAGCCGTCGTACCGCCAGCTCGACCGCCACACTCCGACTGGTCCCCGCTCTTTGCTCCTGACCCGGAACAACCACCGCTGACCGTACTCTGTGTGCGCTGCTCCCACTAGCGCCCTACACACTCTGTCGCTGACTGTCCGAAGGCAAAGGTTGTTGCCCATTCTTGGTCTGCCTGGTCCGGCCCCTGGCCGGTACATCACCACACGGGGCCACTGTAGGGAGGCTCCTCCTCCCACTCCTCACATTGCTGACACCGGCCCCAGAGGCCGTTCCACTGCTCTCCCGCTGCTTCCCAGAGGCTCCCACAGCCAGTACATCACCAGGGGAGACCTCTGTTCTGTCCTGCTGACTGGAGATGTCAGATGCTGCAGGCCCCGCCCCCGACCGGAGCGGGGGCCCCTGCTCACCGTTGACGCCGGCCGCCTGACAGGATTCCTCCTGACCTGCTGCTCCCTGCCCTGATGCTTAGGAAGAGAACCGCAGCCCCGAGGGTCCCCGGAGGGGCTCCGCAGCCTCCGGCGAGTTGGAGGGGTGACCTCATCCTCCCGCAGTCGCGACGGAGGTCTGGCCCGCCGCGACCTCCTCTCCTGTACTGCCGGAACCACCACACTGCCGCTGCTCGTACCTAACATCCCGGCCACCTGCTCTTGCAGCCAGTCCTGACCGTGGATACTGGCCGCTGCCCTGAGCTCCTGCAAGAGTGTCTCTATCCCAGACATGGTAAGTGTCACACTTCTTCTACTCTCGCTTTCTAGCTCTAAGATGGCACTGCCTCCCCCTCCCCTTACCTTATATATCCCCCTGCCTCCTACTTTTCCTACCAATCCCTGCCATTCCACCCTTATTCCAGAAAATTCTCTACACTCCCCTAAATCTTTGTTAACCCTTTCTAACCTCCCCCCTTACTAGGTGACCTGCCCCCCCCCCCCCCCCCCCCCCCCCCCCCCAGCAAAAGAATAATGACGTAAAAAGGCAAACCCAGAAGGTGAGGAAACTGTTTGTCCAAGTGGTAGAAGCCGATCACAGGGATGCGGGCTCCAAGGACCCACTCATCAGTGAACTGCATGCTGCCAAGCAAAAGTCAGTCAGAGGGAAAGGAACTTCGAAGAATGCGATTGGTGCTAACCGATGACAACACCGTACTAAGAAAAGAGATGGAATTGTTACAAAGTGAGGAAAAGATGAGGAATATACACCAATAAACTGAAAAATGAAGTGGAGACTGTAATCCATAGCAAGGCCAGGCTGGAGCAGGAGCCACAAGAGGAACCCGTCAGACAGGTAAAAACAGAGAGAGACCCCCGAGGCTGGAGTTTAGACCCTGGAGGGCCAGAAGAAGAAAAATGTGATGCGGCCTACGGCCTTCATCAAGGGGGAGAGATATGTAGGGATGTGCTACAGAAGATGGCCTGTAGGGGGCAACACACAATCAGTCTGATGCCTGAAACAAGAGGGAAAACACCCACAGGTGTGGTCAGTGCTATAAAAAAGGGTTGTACCCTGCTGCAAGAGAGTCAGTGTCTGGCTGAGAGAGCCAGAGAGAGAGTGCAGGGCTGCCAGGCCCAGTGTGACAGCTCAGTGGAGCTGGGGCTGCCAGGCCCGTGTGACAGCTCAGTGGAGCTGGGGCTGCCAGGCCCAGTGTGACAGCTCAGTGGAGCTGGGGCTGCCAGGCCCAGTGTGACAGCTCAGTGGAGCTGGGGCTGCCAGGCCCAGTGTGACAGCTCAGTGGAGCTGGGGCTGCCAGGCCCAGTGTGACAGCTCAGTGGAGCTGGGGCTGCCAGGCCCAGTGTGACAGCTCAGTGGAGCTGGGGCTGCCAGGCCCAGTGTGACAGCTCAGTGGAGCTGGGGCTGCCAGGCCCAGTGTGACAGCTCAGTGGAGCTGGGGCTGCCAGGCCCAGTGTGACAGCTCAGTGGAGCTGGGGCTGCCAGGCCCAGTGTGACAGCTCAGTGGAGCTGGGGCTGCCAGGCCCAGTGTGACAGCTCAGTGGAGCTGGGGCTGCCAGGCGCAGTGTGACAGCTCAGTGGAGCTGGGGCTGCCAGGCCCAGTGTGACAGCTCAGTGGAGCTGGGGCTGCCAGGCCCAGTGTGACAGCTCAGTGGAGCTGGGGCTGCCAGGCCCAGTGTGACAGCTCAGTGGAGCTGGGGCTGCCAGGCCCAGTGTGACAGCTCAGTGGAGCTGGGGCTGCCAGGCCCAGTGTGACAGCTCAGTGGAGCTGGGGCTGCCAGGCCCAGTGTGACAGCTCAGTGGAGCTGGGGCTGCCAGGCCCAGTGTGACAGCTCAGTGGAGCTGGGGCTGCCAGGCCCAGTGTGACAGCTCAGTGGAGCTGGGGCTGCCAGGCCCAGTGTGACAGCTCAGTGGAGCTGGGGCTGCCAGGCCCAGTGTGACAGCTCAGTGGAGCTGGGGCTGCCAGGCCCAGTGTGACAGCTCAGTGGAGCTGGGGCTGCCAGGCCCAGTGTGACAGCTCAGTGGAGCTGGGGCTGCCAGGCCCAGTGTGACAGCTCAGTGGAGCTGGGGCTGCCAGGCCCAGTGTGACAGCTCAGTGGAGCTGGGGCTGCCAGGCCCAGTGTGACAGCTCAGTGGAGCTGGGGCTGCCAGGCCCAGTGTGACAGCTCAGTGGAGCTGGGGCTGCCAGGCCCAGTGTGAGGCTGAGAAGGCCAGAGGTTGACAGGGTGACGCCCCTAACCTCAACACCTAGGAGAGGTGTGTGTGCCTGGGAGATACAGGCTGCAGTTACTCGGTGACTTCCAGTGTGAGCAGAGAGGCGCTGTGGACGAGGCGCTGCAAGCTTCCAGCAGGACCCCTGGGGATACGCCTGCCTTGGACTAGAGACTGAAGGCACTAAAGACTGAGGACCAGCTGCGCCCAGGGTACCCACAGGTCTGTGCAGAACCTATGGACTTATATGGTCTCCTCAGCTGAGGATTTACCTGCTTTGCCCACGGACTGTAAAGGGTTAAAGCTATAAGAGCCTTTTGTCGTTTTCAATCATTTATTCTTTATCTGGAGACCCAGCCGTTTGTGTTGGTTAAGGTTATGTGAATAAAGCGAAAGGAAAGAAGGAAGCGACCGTTTGGCGTGATATGTAACCCCCGTGTTGTCACACCCTTTAAAGTTCTGGGGCCACCGGTGAGTCCTGAACTGAGACGACGCTGGCTTGATCTTGGCTGAGCCCGCGAGGTGTCGAGGATCGGGGTGTCGGACTGACCTCAGATGCCGGGTGCTGGATCTCTACACTGTCAGGAACATTCGTGGCCATCAAAGGTCCACAGTTTCGGCGTGGCACGGAGTCGGTTTTGCACTCCATCCCCCTCACTTTGGCGCTGTCTCTCGCTCGCACCGCGCCGTAAGACACCCATCTAGTTTTCTAAGGATTCTGCTTCCGCTTTTCCTGGGTGCTGCTTCCATTCACCCTATCTTTAGGACTAAGCGCTCATTCACACAGGCGGAAGCCTTATGTGCACCAAGTAGGACGTGCCACAGATTTGTTCATGCAATCGCACACTGGTTGAAAAAACGCACTCATGTGCTGTACAAATATGCTCAATGTCAGGAGGGTCCGGCAGCACCAGACCCCTCTGACTGCTTCCATAATGACCACACACAGCGCTTTTCTGCTCTAACTGATGATTAGGCCCACCAAGGAGCACTGTAGAAAGAAGTGGGGAGCTGCTAGACTCTGTGGACAGGTGAGCAGGCTCCCCGCACTACTCCATGGGCTGCAGAGCGCTGGTGAAGGCAGCCATGATGCCGCTCTACCTGGACTCCGCTCCAAAACTCTGGCTGCAAGTAGAGAAAGCAGCTCATGACTCGCACTGTAGTGCTGGCTAATGCTGCTCTGCTCTCTGCATGTGTCTCCTGCGCTTGGAGGACCACAACACTGGGGAGCCGTCGGGTTATGCAGACGGCAGCTGATGAGCAGCTTCCACTGCCTGTAACCAGAGTTCTGGAGCAGAGATTCACAAGGGGACACTAATGCTAAACAGGGGCCACTGAAGGGGACGGCATTAAGACGGGGCCACAGAAGGGGGATACAAGGAGCAGTGATGTGGTGTCCTCTGCCTAGGAGGCCGGCTGGCGGCAGGGAGTCAAAAAATGTTCCTCTTGTAAATGTACATTAGAGCGAGCCGCATTCTTTACGAGCTGCGAAGCTGCAGGACGCACTACAGACGGATGAGCGGAGGGGCCCTTGTGATGATCAGCGTGTGCCGTGGAAGACCCCCGCCTGCAACAACCTCTTCTACAACAATCAGCCCTCAGTTATTCTCAATTTGTCCATTATACAACTGGGGGCCACTATTACCACAGGGGACCGTTATACCACTGGGGGCCACTATTACCACAGGGGACCGTTATACCACTGGGGGCCACTATTACCACAGGGGACCGTTATACCACTGGGGGCCACTATTACCACAGGGGACCGTTATACCACTGGGGGCCACTATTACGACAGGGGACCATTATACCACTGGGGGCCACTATTACCACAGGGGACCATTATACCACTGGGGGCCACTGTTACCACAGGGGACCATTATACCACTGGGGGCCACTGTTACCACAGGGGACCATTATACCACTGGGGGCCACTGTTACCACAGGGGACCATTATACCACTGGGGGCCACTGTTACCACAGGGGACCATTATACCACTGGGGGCCACTGTTACCACAGGGGACCATTATACCACTGGGGGCCACTGTTACCACAGGGGACCATTATACCACTGGGGGCCACTGTTACCACAGGGGACCATTATACCACTGGGGGCCACTGTTACCACAGGGGACCATTATACCACTGGGGGCCACTGTTACCACAGGGGACCATTATACCACTGGGGGCCACTGTTACCACAGGGGACCATTATACCACTGGGGGCCACTGTTACCACAGGGGACCATTATACCACTGGGGGCCACTGTTACCACAGGGGACCATTATACCACTGGGGGCCACTGTTACCACAGGGGACCATTATACCACTGGGGGCCACTGTTACCACAGGGGACCATTATACCACTGGGGGCCACTGTTACCACAGGGGACCATTATACCACTGGGGGCCACTGTTACCGCAGGGGACCATTATACCACTGGGGGCCACCATACCACTGGGGCCACTGTTACCACAGGGGACCATTATACCACTGGGGGCCACTATTACCACAGGGGGCCACTATTACCACTGGGGATCATTATACTACTGGGGGACCCTTTAACCACTGGGGACCATTATACTACTGTGGGCCACTATTACCACGGGGGACCATCATTACCTGCTGGGGGACACTAATATCACTAGGGACCATTATACTACTGAGACCCGCTATTACAACTTGGGGCCACTATTACCAATAGGTAACATTATACTACTGGGGCCAATATTACCACTAGAGGTCATTGTACTGCTGGGGGCCAATATTACCACTAGAGGCCATTGTACTACAGTGACCACTATTACCACTGGGGACCAATATACTACTGGGGGCCACTTTTACCACTGGGAACCATTATACTACTGGGGGCCACTATTACCACTGATGATCATTATACTACTGGGGGCCACTATTACCACTGGGGACCATTATAGTACAATGACCACAATTACCACTGATGACCATTATACCACTGGGGACCTTTATAGTACAATGACCACTATTACCACTGGAAACCATTCTAATACTGGGGGCAACTATAACCACTCACTAGAGGCCATTGTACTACAGTAACCAATATTACTACTGAGGACCATTATACTACTGTTGGCCACTATTATCACTAGAGGCCATTATACTACTGGGGGCCACTATTACCACTAGAGGTTATTGGACTACAGTGACCACTATTACCACTGGGAAACATTATACTATTGAGGGCCACCATTACCACTAGAAGCCATTGTACTACAGTGACCACTATTACCACTGGGGACCATTATACTATTGAGGGTCACCATTACCACTAGAGGCCATTGTACTACAGTGACCACTATTACCACTGGGGACCATTATGCTACTGGGGGCCAGTATTACCACTAGAGGCCATTGTACTACAGTGACCACTATTATCACTGGGGACCATTATACTACTGGGTGCCAGCATTACCACTAGAGGCCATTGTACTACAGTGACCACTATTACCACTGGGGACCATTATACTACTGGGGGCCAGCATTACCACTAGAGGCCATTGTACTACAGTGACCACTATTATCACTGGGGACCATTATACTACTGGGTGCCAGCATTACCACTAGAGGCCATTGTACTACAGTGACCACTATTACTACTGGGGACCATTATATTACTGTGGGCCACTATTATCACTAGAGGCCATTATACTACTGGGGGCCACTATTACCCCTAGAGGCCATTGGACTACAGTGACCACTATTACCACTGGGGAACATTATACTACAGTGACCACTATTTTTACTGGGGACCATTATACTATTGAGGGCCACCATTACCACTAGAAGCCATTGTACTACAGTGACCACTATTACCACTGGGGACCATTATACTATTGAGGGTCACTATTACCACTAGAGGCCATTGTACTACAGTGACCACTATTACCATTGGGACCACTATACTACTGGGGGCCACTATGAACACTAGAGGCCATTGTACTACAGTGACCACTATTACCACTGGGGACCATTATGCTACTGGGAGCCACTATTACCACTAGAGGCCATTATACTACGGGGGGCCACTATTACCCCTAGAGGCCATTGGACTACAGTGACCACTATTACCACTGGGGAACATTATACTACAGTGACCACTATTTTTACTGGGGACCATTATACTATTGAGGGCCACCATTACTACTAGAAGCCATTGTACTACAGTGACCACTATTACCACTGGGGACCATTATACTATTGAGGGTCACTATTACCACTAGAGGCCATTGTACTACAGTGACCACTATTACCATTGGGACCACTATACTACTGGGGGCCACTATTACCACTAGAGGCCATTTTACCACAGTGACCACTATTACTACTGTGGACCATTATACTATTGAAGGTCACTATTACCACTAGAGGCCATTGTTCTGCAGTGACCACTATTACCACTAGGGACCATAATACCACTGGGGGCCTCTATTACCACTAGGGACCATTAAAATACTGAGGGGCACTATTACCACTGGGGGCCAATAATAATATGGGGTAAACTATTACAACTGAGGACCATTATACTATGGAGGGCTACTATTGCTGCTGGGGGACACTAATATCACTAAAGACCATTATACTACTGAGACCCACTATGACAACTTGGGGCCACTATTACCAATATGTACCATTATACTACTGGGGCCAGTATTACCACTAGAGGCCATTGTATTACAGTGACCACTATTACCACTGGGGACCATTATAATACTGGGGGCCAGTATTACCACTAGAGGCCATTATACTTCTGGGGGCCAATATTATCACTAGAAGCCATTGTACTACAGTGACCACTATTACCACTGGAGACCATTATACTACTGGGGGCCACTATTATGACTGGGGTAAACTATTACCACTGAGGACCATTATACTATGGAGGGCTACTATTGCTGCTGGGGGACACTAATATCACTAGAGACCATTATACTACTGAGACCCACTATTACAACTAGGGGCCACTATCACCAATAGGGACCATTATATTACTGGGGGTCATTACTATTAGAGGGGATCACTATTAATAATAAGGACCCTTTTACTATATTATGAGCCACTATTAGTACTGTGGGCCACTATTACCAATGGGGGACATTATACTACTAGGAGCCACTATTACCACTGGGGGCCATTATACTACTGCGAATCACTTTTACCACTGGGGCCATAATACTACTAAGAGCCACTATAACCATGGGGGGCCATTATAATACTGGGTTCACTAATACCACTACTAACACTAGGGACCATTATATTACCGGGGGCCACCATTACCATTGGAGGCCTCTATTACCACCAGGGACCATTATACTACTGGGGGCAACTATTATTATTTGGGGGCCACCATTACCACTAGGGACTGTTATACTACTGGGAGCAACTATTGCCACTGGGGGTCACTATTAATTTTCGGCGGCCACCATTACCACTAAGTAGGATTATACTACTCGGGGCTACTAATGTAACAATGTATCACAAGTTTGTGGATGCGATTTTTGTGCGATGCATTTTTAACATTACAAAGTCTGGTTGACATTTGCGTTAAAAAAGCGAAGTGTTAAAAATAATGCAATTGTGTGGGAACCCTGAGCCGGATATCAGACGAGGTATGGAGACAGCTCTGTGACACGGATGCGCATTGCGGACATTCCACATGACATCACTATTTCATCCGTCAGCAGGAGGAAGCTGTGGTGTCAGAGACCCGACTACAGGCAGGAGCCAATGACATCAGAGCCAACAACAGGGAGGAGCCAGTAACATCAGAGCCAACTAGTGGGAGGAGCCAGTAACATTACAGCCGACTAGAGGGAGGAAGCAGTGACGTAAGAGCCGACTACAGGCAGGAGCCAGTAACATCAGAGCCGACTACAGGGAGGATCCAGTGACATCAGAGCCGACTACAGGCAGGAGCCAGTAACATCAGAGCCGACTACAGGGAGGAGCCAGTAACATCAGAGCCAACTAGAGGGAGGAGCCAGTAACAGTACAGCCGACTAGAGGGAGGAAGCAGTGACGTAAGAGCCGACTACAGGGAGGAGCCAGTGACATCAAAGCCGACTACAGGCAGGAGCCAGTAACATCAGAGCCAACTAGTGGGAGGAGCCAGTAACATTACAGCCGACTAGAGGGAGGAAGCAGTGACGTAAGAGCCGACTACAGGGAGGAGCCAGTGACATCAGAGCCGACTACAGGCAGGAGCCAGTAACATCAGAGCTAAGTACAGGCAGGAGCCAGTAACATCAAAGCCGACTACAGGCAGGAGCCAGTAACATCAGAGCCAACTAGTGGGAGGAGCCAGTAACATTACAGCCGACTAGAGGGAGGAAGCAGTGACGTAAGAGCCGACTACAGGGAGGAGCCAGTGACATCAAAGCCGACTACAGGCAGGAGCCAGTAACATCAGAGCCAACTAGTGGGAGGAGCCAGTAACATTACAGCCGACTAGAGGGAGGAAGCAGTGACGTAAGAGCCGACTACAGGGAGGAGCCAGTGACATCAGAGCCGACTACAGGGAGGAGCCAGTAACATCAGAGCCGAGTACACAGAGGAGCCAGTAACATCAAAGCCGACTATAGGCAGGAGCCAGTAACATCAGAGCCAACTAGTGGGAGGAGCCAGTAACATTACAGCCGACTAGAGGGAGGAAGCAGTGACGTAAGAGCCGACTACAGGGAGGAGCCAGTGACATCAGAGCCGACTACAGGCAAGAGCCAGTAACATCAGAGCCAACTAGTGGGAGGAGCCAGTAACATTACAGCCGACTAGAGGGAGGAAGCAGTGACGTAAGAGCCGACTACAGGGAGGAGCCAGTGACATCAGAGCCGACTACAGGCAAGAGCCAGTAACATCAGAGCTAAGTACAGGCAGGAGCCAGTAACATCAAAGCCGACTATAGGGAGGAGCCAGTGATGTCAGCGGCGACTACAGGGAGGGGCCAGTGACATCAGACCCAACTACAGAGGGGAGCCAGCGACATCAGACCCAACTACAGAGAGGAGCCATTGACATCAGAGCCGACTACAGGGAGGAGCCAGTAACATCAGAGCCGAGTACACAGAGGAGCCAGTAACATCAAAGCCGACTATAGGGAGGAGCCAGTGATGTCAGCGGCGACTACAGGGAGGGGCCAGTGACATCAGACCCAACTACAGAGGGGAGCCAGTAACATCAGAGCCGACTACAGGGAGGAGCCAGTAACATCATAGCCGACTACAGGGAGGAGCCAGTAACATTAGAGCTGACTACAGGGAGGAGCCAGTAACAGAGCCGACTACAGGGAGAAGCCAGTGACATCAGAGATGACTACAGGGAGGAGCCAGTAACAGAGCCGACTACAGGGAGAAGCCAGTGACATCAGAGATGACTACAGGGAGGAGCCAGTGACATCAGACCTAACTACAGAGAGGAGCCAGTGACATCAGAGGCGACTACAGGGAGGGGCCAGTGACATCAGAGCCGAGTACACAGAGGAGTCAGTAACATCAAAGTCGACTAAAGTGAGGGGCCAGTGACATCAGACACAACTACAGAGGGGAGCCAGTGACATCAGACCCAACTACAGAGGGGAGCCAGTGACATCAGACCCAACTACAGAGAGGAGCCAGTGACATCAGACCCAACTACAGAGATGAGCCAGTAACATCAGAGCCGACTAAAGGGAGGAGCCAGCAACATCAGAGCCGACTATAGGGAGGAGCCAGTAACAGAGATGACTACAGGGAGGAGCCAGTAACAGAACCGACTACAGGGAGGAGCCAGTGACATCAGAGATGACTACAGGGAGGTGCCCATGACATCAGACCCAACTACAGAGAGAAGCTAGTGACATCAGACCCAACTACAGAGAGGAGCCAGTAACATCAGAGCCGACTACAGGGAGGAGCCAGTAACATCACAGCCGACTACAGGGAGGAGCCAGTAATATCAGAGCCGACTGCAGGGAGGAGCCAGTAACATCAGAGCCGACTGCAGGGAGAAGCCAGGAACATTAGAGCCGACTACAGGGAGGAGCCAGTAACAGAGCCGACTACAGGGAGGAGCCAGTGACATCAGAGATGACTACAGGGAGGGGCCAGCAACATCAGAGCTGACTGCAGAGAGGAGCCAGTAACATCAGAGCCGACTGCAGGGAGGAGCCAGTAACATCAGAGCCGACTGCAGGGAGGAGCCAGTAACATCAGAGCCGACTGCAGGGAGGAGCCAGTAACATTAGAGCCGACTACAGGGAGGAGCCAGTAACAGAGCCGACTACAGGGAGGAGCCAGTGACATCAGAGATGACTACAGGGAGGGGCCAGCAACATCAGAGCCGACTGCAGAGAGGAGCTGGTGACATCAGAGCCGAGTACACAGAGGAGCCGGTAACATCAGAGCCGACTGCAGGGAGGAGCCAGTAACATCAGAGCTGACTGCAGAGAGGAGCCAGTAACATCAGAGCCGACTACAGGGAGGAGCCAGTAACATCAGAGCCGACTGCAGGGAGGAGCCAGTAACCTCATTCCCGACTGCAGGGAGGAGCCAGTAACATTAGAGCCGACTACAGGGAGGAGCCAGTAACCTCAGTGCCGACTACAGGGAGGAGCCAGTAACCTCAGTGCCGACTGCAGGGAGGAGCCAGTAACATTAGAGCCGAGTACAGGGAGGAGCCAGTAACAGAGCCGACTACAGGGAGGGGCCAGCAACATCAGAGCCGACTGCAGAGAGGAGCTGGTGACATCAGAGCCGACTGCAGAGAGGAGCCAGTGACATCAGAGATGACTACAGGGAGGGGCCAGCAACATCAGAGCCGACTGCAGAGAGGAGCTGGTGACATCAGAGCCGAGTACACAGAGGATCCAGTAACATCAGAGCTGACTGCAGGGAGGAGCCAGTAACATTAAAGCCCACTGCAGGGAGGAGCCAGTAACATTAAAGCCCATTGCAGGGAGGAGCTAGTAACCACTCCAGTCCTCATGGAGCCCCAACAGGTCATGTTTTCAGGATTTCCTATAGGAAGAGCACCAGTCCCAATGTGTGAGGCACTGACAATAATTACATCAGCTGCGGAATACTGAGGAAATCCTGACTGGAGTTGGGAAACACTGATCTGAACTACCAATGATAATTTCTTTGTGATTTGCATACAAATCAAACAGCAGTCATCTGTTGTCAACAGGTAGATCATTTATAAACCATGCCTGGCCCACTCCACCTCTACGCACTGAGCAATGATTGGTCGATGTGTAATGTCATCAGATCCGACACCTTATAATACAACCAGCTTGTACAACATGACTGAGTGGTAGTCACAGCCCGCCCCCTGCTGATGACATCACTGATATGACATAAGATCCACCCACCTTATAATACAACCAGCTTGTACAACATGACTGAGTGGTAGTCACCGCCCCGCCCCCTGATGATGACATCACTGTACCCTCAGATAACTGATATGTATGGTTTTTATGGAGCCGCTGTTAGTTATCGCCACCTTTCTCTCAGTGTTCATGGTGTCTTCTCAGGAATGCCGGATCGCTGCACGGATGGAGGATTTGACGCCATCACGTTAGACGATAAAGGAGTCATGCATTACTTCAGAGGTAAGTCTTGTGAACTGACCGTAGGCTGACCGAGTCGTGGATGTCGTATGTATCCTGCCTGGATCTGAATGTTATTATATTTCATATTATAGGAGGTTTTGTGTGGATGGGATACCAGGGACCGACGCAACGTATAAATGAGACCTGGCCCGGACTGACCGGACCGATAGATGCCGCATTCAGGAACCACAACGAGAAGAACCCTCTGGAACATCAGAGGATCTACCTGTTCAAGGTGCGGGGACAACCTGTGTATAGTGTCTGCAGTTATTTTAAAGTGCTAATGACAATTTGCCCTTGAGTGAGTGTGTTACATGCTCCGCCCCTGATCACATGACATCACCGCAGGTCCTAAAGCAGAAAACATGCAAAGCCTGACAGCAGCCATGTGCTAGCAAGGCCTGTGATGATGTCACAGTCATGTCATTAGTCACCTGGTCTCTGACCTCTGCCCCTGATCACAGGACACTGACATCATCACTACTGCTTCATTTTATTAAAAACCTGCAGAGCTGGACAGCAGCCATTTGCTGACAGGACCTGTGATGATGTCACAGTCATGTGATCAGTCACCAACTCTTGGCTCCGCCTCTGATGATTACATGACAGTGATGTCATCACAGATACTAAAGCATTAGAGGCTGACAAAGAATGTATGTAGTACAGCTTTGTATGTGACAAGTGCATGTAGCAGAGCTGTGTGTGTGTGTGGAGTCTGTGATGCACATGTAGCAGAGCCGTATGTGTCTGTGACAGGTGTATGTAGCAGACCTTTGTGTGCTGTGACAGGTGCATGTAGCAGAGCTGTGTGTGTGTGATGCACATGTAGCAGAGCCGTATGTGTCTGTGACAGGTGTATGTAGCAGACCTTTGTGTGCTGTATGTGACAGGTGCATGTAGCAGAGCTGTGTTTGTCTGTGACAGGCACATGTGTAGCGTTCGAGGAGTGGGCTTACAGCCAAGGAAACAGTGGGATAGAGAAAGGCCTTATCACGGGGCTCTACCATCTTCTTCCTTGGGTGTAGCTCGGGACCTGATCACATTACTGCTGGAGGAGATTGCAGAGATAGTAACTGTGGGTTACCTTAAGTGCAGTGGTCACTCGTGACGCCACCGTTCCGTCCTCTGCGGCGGATCTCCCAGATTAAATAAAGTAGTCCACAGACAGGGCCACCTTCTGAACAAGAACCGGGAACAGTCGGTCCCGTCCCTTTACTGCAAACTATTGATCCAAACAACTAGTCCTGGCATCGAGGTATTCGGATCCTCCACAGTCCCAGCTCTTTGTGTGATCTGCTCCGGCCGCTATCGCTCTACCGCTCCACAGTCACTCTCGTTTCCTCAGCCAGCGGTGAAGTGGCGCGTCGTTCTCTCTCTGCTCAGTGGAACCACCGAGGTCTCCTGGGTAGACTAGGCCCAGGCTGAGCGCAAAGAAGTCGCTCGGCTTCCTCCATTACTCCACACACCGACCGACTCACTTCGGCTAGACCGACCTGACTGACTCTGCATTCCTGCAAACACATATACACAGCATGATCACATGACCACAGCTGATACACAAACCGTTACATTTTCCAGACATTTTCTAGACATACCAGACTTTAACCCTCTCAGTCCTGCAAACAAGACAATTGGTATGAGACAGACATATAAGATTATGAAGGGGCCCTACTAACTCTGGGCCACTACAAATGTAGCAGGGTTGTGTGTATTGTATGTGATGTGCATGTAGCACAGGCGAGTGTGTGACGTCCAGGTGACAAAGCTGTGTGACGCATTGCGTCACCCGAAACAATGGTGCTATAATTCCTTAATAATTACTAGTCACTGTTTATACAGCACACCATCATCAGTGTCTATATACACAGCAGCGTATTACTGTATATACAGGGGTATATAGAGACATACACTATATGGCCGCTTTATCACAGCTTCCAGCCCTTTATTACATCCCCCAGCCCTTTATAAAAGGCCTGGGACTTTAATCAAGTAAAGGTTTGGAGGCTCTAATAGAGTCCTAGGCTCCCTTTTTTAAAGCCCCGGACCTTTATGTGAGCCCCCAGCCTTTTATTATAGTCCCACGTCCCTTTGTTAGAGCCACCAGACTTCTACTAAAGCTCCAGCCCTTTATTAGAGCACCCTGCCCTTTATTTTAGAAGATCGAGCAATCGGAGCGACTTCCAACGAGGCCGGTCATTGGTGCTAGGCTAGCCGGGGTCTTACTGCCAACCATGGGGGTATTCTCATGTAACGGAGTGGAGAGTATACAGAGAATGGCGCAATGGAGGAAAACATCCAGCGAGAGGGGATCCTGCGGACGGGAACAACTCATCACTGAAAGGGGTCGGAGGAGGATGTCAGGAATCGTTCTGACCAACAGGCTGCACAGTCAGCTGAATACAACGCTGGAGCTCCAACTAACGTGTCCGAACGCACAGCTCGCCGTTCCTCCGTACGGATGATATAACAGCGGGCGACCAGTTCCAGCGCCATTGTGTCTAAGAAAAACAGACTTCAGCGGGCAAAAGAGCGCAAAACTTGTATCACTGAGCAGCGGGAAAACATCTCCTGGTCAGATGGAGCCAGACCGTGGGGATGGGAGGTCAGAATTTGGTGCAAGCAGCATGAATCGCTGACCCCTTCCTGTCCGCTGGTGCAGTAATGGTGGGGTCTGGTTTTCTTGATGCACCCGGGTCCTCTGACATCAATGGATGTTGTGGTTTTGAGAGCCAACACTCTAGTAGACGAGGTCTCTAATAACGAGGCCTTCAGTGTACACAGACATATATCTTGTACGAATTCATGCCGTTACCGGCCGCCATCTTGATGTTTTGCAGGGCGCACAAGTCTGGAGCTACTATGAAGGACAGCTGGTGACTGGTTTTCCACGTCTTATTAGCGAAGCGTTTCCTGGGATTCCAGACAAGCCGGACGCTGCGGTGGAGTGTCACCGGGGCGAATGCAGAACCGACAGCGCCATTTTCTTTAAAGGTGAGAATCTGCTGAGTGTTCTGGGCTCCGGATGTCTCCCTGGGCGCCCGAGACAATACTCTGTAGGAAGGGGCCGTGACTGCGTGGTGCACCGCTGAGCCGTATCTGTCCTCTCTCTTCCAGGTGACACTGTGTATATCTACCGCCATGATGAGAAGCCTGCGGTGCAGCAGCGTCGGTGGGCCGGCCTCGGGACCTGCACCGCAGCCGCCAGGTGGAAGGAGAGATATTACTGCTTCAACGGCATCAACTTTACACAATTTAATCCAGTGACTGGGCAGGTTCTGTCCCCGCGGCCGCTGGACTCCAGGGATTACTTCATCAGGTGTCCTGGGAGAGGTGAGTAGCTGGGTTCAGGGATGGAGGTACTCCCTGCTTCCCAGAGGTGTGCAGGATGGCCTCCATACTCCAACTCAGCCCTCTGCACAAAGAGAAGCCGCACTCCTCCCGACCCGCGGTCATTACAAACAGCAGATCACAGCGACCTCTGCAGGTTAGGGAGGTACTGCAGCACCCTGCACTGCATGGCCAATGAGATACTGAAGGTCCCGGATTCCGTAGATCAGTCCCATATTTGGGATGCTGTTCCACAGTCCCAGTCAGCCGGAGGCATGTCCCACTCCCCCCTCCCTCCCCACACACCCACCTGAAGGTGGATTATAATAGGTGCAGCTGCCCTGGGCGTGAGGTTCCAGGGGGCTCCACGTCCATCCAAATGGTTTCCATTAGGAATCCGCCGCTGCAATAAAAATAAAAAAACAGCTAACCTCATTACATCCCTTCCTCCACTCCTGGCCTCTGCAGTCCACGGCGCTGGTTACTCAGTGTGCTTCTGGGTGGACAGATCACATGACAAACACGTTGTCATGTGATCACTACAGCCAATCACCAGGGTGGAGACAAGCAGTGCAGACTGTAGAGGCCAGGAGCAGCAGGAGCAATGTAGGAAAGTATGGCAGTTTTAGAATTTCTTAGCTACTAAAGGGCATTTTTTACATTAAATGGGACCATAAGGGGCATTATGGATAAACAGGGACATGAGGGGGCATTATGGATAAATGAGGCCATGAGGGGCATTATGGATAAACAGGGACATAAGCGGGCATTATGGATAAATGGGGCCTTAAGGGGCATTATGGATAAACAGGGACATGAGGGGCATTATGGATAAATGGGGCCTTGAGGGGCATTATGGATAAATGGGGCCTTGAGGGGCATTATGGATAAACAGGGACATGAGGGGCATTATGGATAAATGGGGCCTTGAGGGGCATTATGGATAAATGGGGCCATGAGGGGCATTATGGATAAATGGGACCATGAGGGGCATTATGGATAAATGGGACCATAAGGGGCATTATGGATAAATGAGGTCATGAGGGGGCACTATGGATAAATGGGGCCATAAGGGGGCATGATGGATAAAAGAGACCATGAGGGGCAATTTGAATAAAGGGGGCCATGAGAGGTATAATGGATAAACGCGGCCATGAGGCGCATTATGGATAAACTGGGCCATAAGGGGGCATTATGGATAAATGTGTCCATGAGGGGCATTATGGATAAACGGGGCCATGAGGGGCATTATAGATAAATGAGGCCATGAGGGGCATTTTGGATAACCAGGGACCATAAGGGGCATTGTAGATAAATGAGGCCATAGGGACATTATGGATAAATGCAGCCATTAGGGGGCATTATGGATAAATGGGGCCATGAGGCGCATTATGGATAAACTGGGCCATAAGGGGCATTATGGATAAACTGGGCCATAAGGGGCATCATGGATAAATGGGCCATAAGGGACATTATGGATAAATGAGGCCATGAGGGGAATAATGGATAAAAGGGACCATGAGGGGCAATGCAACATAATTAAATGGAGCTTATGAGGGACATTATTATTATTGAGAGGGATTGAGATTCATTGAACAGTATTATGAGATACAGAGGGAGTGGCTTTGTGTAAAAAGGGCGTGACCAGTCACAAATATTTTCCACAGAGCGCAACGTGCGCCCCTCCAACTGTCCCTCTTTTTATTGTTCAAAAGTTTGGAGGTATGAATAACCTCAACTCAGATGCAGGATTTGGCCTTCTGGGACATCAGATCCATGCAGTGTCGGCCTTCATCATAGATATGTTACGCACGTGGCTGTCACACTTTACTGTAAACTGACCCATATGGCACCAGTCTCGGGACCTAATGTTTTATTCCTCCTCCCAGGACATGCACATGGCGTCCGGCAGAACGCAACCCTAATGTCCATCATGGATCGCTGCAGCAACAGATCTTTCGAGGCTTTCAGCTCTGATGACAATTCTCGCACCTACGCCTTCCGAGGTGACTCCTTGGACCTTTGGGATGGGAGGACTGGGCTTGTGTAGTGATCCACATGGATACTCTGAGTGGGGAGTAGGTGAGGGACATTGGCCCTTTATGGGTCACGAGCTTCACTAACCTGTTATACCCTTCTTCATTCCAGGGGGTGTCTACTTTCGGTTGGACAGCAGGAAGGATGGCTGGCACCCCTGGCGTCTCAGTACTAACTGGGTAAATCTGTATGGAGTTGTGGATGCTGCTTTCGCCTATAAGAACCGGATGTACTTTATTCAGGTTGGTTGGCGCTGCTGTTGGTCACCCAGTGACTACATTAAGTTAACAGATCCCCGAGACAGAGGGGTCCCAAATTAAATCACAATGAGCCCTTTCACAGATGGGGGCAAACCCTAAAATCAATTTTTATTAAGTTACTTTAAAATAATGGGCTACATAAGACAAATAACATGTAGGACTGACAGATACAAAATAAGGTCAGATCCCCAGAGCGATAAAGGGCCAACTGTATCTTGCTGTCAAACATCAGAATAGGGTCAACTGTGGTTCAAGTCTGCTTCTGAGTGCAATGGTCAGGGATTAATCCTACTATAGAGCACATCAACCATTAAACCTGCCTAATATATCAAGAGTATCCCTAACCAAGGGAGGGAGAGTGCAAGCTTAGAGATCAAGGATAGGGTACATGATCACAGTCACCATAGCTGGACGGGCCACATTGCGTGAATGCCCGATCACCGTCTCCCAAAGCAATTACTATACTCTCAACTCAAGAAGGACAAACGGAAACTTGGTGGACAGCAAAAGAGCTTTAAAGATGGGCTTCAAGCTAACCTTAAAAACTGTGGCACAGACATCGCAAACTGGGAAGCCCTGGCCCCCAACGCTCAATTTGAGGGTTGGCTGTTACCAATAGTGCTGTGGATTTTGAAGAGGCATGAATGGAGGGCGAAGGAGAGAAACATATCAAAAGGGAAAGAACGTCAAACCAATCCTTGTTGGGACTGTCTTCCACTTGGAAACCGATGTCCCCACTGCGAAAGAACCTGCGAACCCCTGACCTCATTACAGTATGCAAAGGCAAATTATCAGCAGCGCGGCTTGACAACTGCAAATAGTGAGGCAATGCAGCAGAGCTCAGAGAGGGTAGAGAACCAGCTGTCCATGAAGCTAAGGGCAGGAGTCAATTATCAGAAATTTACCCAGAGTGGGTCAAAACAAAGTTTCATCACTGTAGCAAAGAGGAATACATTTTGGATTTCTTTCACTGCACCTTATCTTCATGTATTGGTTGTTACATTACTGGGGACTTCCCTAGCTGGTGTGACGCGAATGGGGGCGGAGTCATGTTCCCACCGTCATCATGCTAAGCATGACGTCCCCCCGTAGCGCACTCTGACATGACTCTCTTATCACGCCCCCTTGATATCATTACATTAATGGCGACTCCCCTAGCTGGAGTGATGCAAATCAGCGTGACGTCCAACAATAGTGGCATTCCCTAAGCTGGCATGAAGCAAATTAGGGTGAAGCGCCAAGCGTCATCCTGGTGGGTGTGTCTATAACCCCAAAGTACGCCTTGAATAGTAATCCCTGCTTTATTATCAAAGGTATCTGCATTGGGAGCGGTATCTGATTATAGACGGGGCAGCTGTGCTGACGCAGTGCTTTCTCTGTTACTTATGACATTGGAGTCCTTCATTACAACATACCGCTAGTAGAAACCACAATGTGATTGTTCTCAGCAAGAGAAACCCCGTAATCCTGTAGATATGAGACCTTTTAGTGGCTACAAAAATACATGATGTTCTAGCGAGCTTCCGAACCAACGCAGGGGTCTTCTTCAGGCTTATGGATTGGATCTGAAGAGGCAGGGATATTTATACACACTTATAACATACATACTTATGACGCGGCACAGATATGGATATATATATATACTTATGACAAGGCACAGATATGGATGTGATTGGTTCGCACTTAAAAGGAATTCTGCAACAGCAAACAAACTTTTTTTGTCTAGGCCCTGATAGCGGAGTGAAAGTTTTATGGTCCCTAAATTACTGGGGGGGGGGGAGGGGTCAGCAGGCTTGAATTGCTACAAGAGATACACAAAGATTTTTAGCTAAACACTGATAAGGGAGTGAAAGTTTATGGTCCCTGAATTACTGTTGATGCGGGTCTTATCTGTATAATAAATGTCTCACACCTCCCATTCACACATAAATCCTGGGGAATAGTTTAACCCAGTATTCAGCGTGTCAAAGGTTGTTATCAATTTATATTCCCAAATTCTTCTGTGGTTTTGTGACTTGAAGCCACCCTTCAATATCAAAACTCTCATATCTCCTATGTCATGTCCGTGGTTAGAGAAGTGCTCGGCCACAGGGAATTCTCTTTTTCTGTGTTCAATCGTGTGGCGATGAGATCTCATCCTGGCTTTCAGTTTCTGTCCTGTTTCTCCAACATAAAGACCCCCAACAGTACATTTACTGCACATGATCAGGTACACAGCATTGGACGAGGAACATGTGAATGTCCCGGGATCATATAGTCCTGCTGTGTGTTGGGGATCCGTATCCTGTCCGCGGTCCGTACATGTCAGCAGGTCTTACAGCTCCTTACATTATTGGGATCTTACAGTCCTGCTGTGTGTTGGGGTTATGTATCCTGTCTGCGGTCCGTACATGTCAGCAGGTCTTACAGCTCCTTACATTACAGGGATCTTATAGTCCTGCTGTGTGTTGGGGCTATGTATCCTGTCCGCGGTCCGTACATGTCAGCAGGTCTTACAGCTCCTTACATTACAGGGATCTTATAGTCCTGCTGTGTGTTGGGGATATGTATCCTGTCTGCGGTCCGTACATGTCAGCAGGTCTTACAGCTCCTTACATTATTGGGATCTTATAGTCCTGCTGTGTGTTGGGGCTATGTATCCTGTCCGCGGTCCGTACATGTCAGCAGGTCTTACAGCTCCTTACATTACAGGGATCTTATAGTCCTGCTGTGTGTTGGGGATATGTATCCTGTCTGCGGTCCGTACATGTCAGCAGGTCTTACAGCTCCTTACATTACAGGGATCTTATAGTCCTGCTGTGTGTTGGGGCTATGTATCCTGTCCGCGGTCCGTACATGTCAGCAGGTCTTACAGCTCCTTACATTACAGGGATCTTATAGTCCTGCTGTGTGTTGGGGATATGTATCCTGTCTGCGGTCCGTACATGTCAGCAGGTCTTACAGCTCCTTACATTATTGGGATCTTATAGTCCTGCTGTGTGTTGGGGCTATGTATCCTGTCCGCGGTCCGTACATGTCAGCAGGTCTTACAGCTCCTTACATTACAGGGATCTTATAGTCCTGCTGTGTGTTGGGGATATGTATCCTGTCTGCGGTCCGTACATGTCAGCAGGTCTTACAGCTCCTTACATTACAGGGATCTTATAGTCCTGCTGTGTGTTGGGGTTATGTATCCTGTCTGCGGTCCGTACATGTCAGCAGGTCTTACAGCTCCTTACATTACAGGGATCTTATAGTCCTGCTGTGTGTTGGGGATCTGTATCCTGTCTGCGGTCCGTACATGTCAGCAGGTCTTACAGCTCCTTACATTACAGGGATCTTATAGTCCTGCTATGTGTTGGGGTTATGTATCCTGTCTGCGGTCCGTACATGTCAGCAGGTCTTACAGCTCCTTACATTACAGGGATCTTATAGTCCTGCTGTGTGTTGGGGTTATGTATCCTGTCCGCGGTCCGTACATGTCAGCAGGTCTTACAGCTCCTTACATTACAGGGATCTTATAGTCCTGCTGTGTGTTGGGGTTATGTATCCTGTCCGCGGTCTGTACATGTCAGCAGGTCTTACAGCTCCTTACCTTACAGGGATCTTATAGTCCTGCTGTGTGTTGGGGTTATGTATCCTGTCTGCGGTCAGTATATGTGAGCAGGTCTTACAGCTCCTTACATTACAGGGATAAGTTCCTTTTTGTGTGTCGGAGGGTAATGCACTCCTGATTATAAAGTTCCTCAGACTTGGAGGTTCCTGTAACACAGAAGCGGAGGGTCCGGGAATATGGTGGTCAGACGGTCATCCTTGTGCAGGGTATGGTGGAGTTTTCTTGCGGTTTTCCTTAGTACCTCTAGTTGTGGATTGTAGGTCACTACTAGAGGCACACGATGGTTTCGTTCCTTCTCCTTGTATTGGAGTAGTTGACTCCTGGGTATCCTGGTGGCTCTGGTGATTCCTGGGTATCCTGGTGGCTCTGGTGATTCCTGGATATCCTGGTGACTCTGGTGACTCCTGGATATCCTGGTGGCTCTGGTGATTCCTGGGTATCCTGGTGGCTCTGGTGATTTGGTCATCAATTGAGGTGGGATGGTAGCCCTGATTTATAAATGTCCTGTTAAGATGGTACAAATGTTCCTCTCTGTCTGTTGGGTTGGAGCAGATCCGGTTGTATCTGATGGCCTGGCTGTAGATGATGGACTTTTTGATGTGTTTAGGATGGAAACTGTCCCATCTGAGGTATGTGGGCCGATCAATCGGTTTTCGGTACTGGGATGTCTGTATTGAGTTGTTTGAAATCTTTATGGTGTCCAAAAAGTTGATTTCTGTATCTGAGTAGCTTAATGTCAGGTTTATGGTGGGGTGGAATGCATTGAATCTTTCATGGAATTTTATTAATTCTTGTTCGGTGTTGGTCCAGATGATTATGATGTCATCAATGTAGCGGAAGTAGGCCAATGGTTTGCTGGGGCAAGAGGCCAGAAAGTCACTCTCCAGTGACAGTTTTATGGCAAAACTGGACGGTGACGGTGGGAACATGACTCCGCCCCCATTCGCGTCACACCAGCTAGGGAAGTCCCCAGTAATGTAACAACCAATACATGAAGATAAGGTGCAGTGAAAGAAATCCAAAATGTATTCCTCTATGCTACAGTGATGAAACTTTGTTTTGACCCACTCTGGGTAAATTTCTGATAATTGACTCCTGCCCTTAGCTTCATGGACAGCTGGTTCTCTACCCTCTCTGAGCTCTGCAGCAGTTGTCAAGCCGCGCTGCTGATAATTTGCCTTTGCATACTGTAATGAGGTCAGGGGTGTGATAAGTCACGCCCATTGCGATGACCCCCTGTGTAGCTCCACCCAGGAGATGTCAGGTCGTTCCATGGTGACAAGGTGCAAAGTCACTTAAGACTAGTAATTTCTAGAGCTAAATATGCAGCGTCCAGTGATTTGTAGGGTCATCGTATGGATGGCATCAATATGGAGACCCCCATCAAACCAGCTAGCCTGGGCCGTGAAGCGTTATATAGCTCCTCCCACATAGTGGTGGTGGAGAGGCAGTAACATTCTACATCAATCAAAGGCGTCCACAGGCTGCTCGACATGACCGGCTTGTGTTGGAGCTTTTGCAGTATATCTTGAGCCACAACTTTTATTTCTTTTTGATGGACAATACTTCCAGCAGCTGAGGGGTACGGCTGTGGGAGCCCCTGTGCCCCCTCATATGCCAATGTGTACCTGGACTGGGGGCAGGAAAAATATGTCTTTTCCAAAGCATTGGAGGTCTGGCCCGGGTACATTCCCCTATGGCTTAGATACATATACGATGTCCTGTATGGGTGTGTCTATCTGGAGCTATATAGTCGGGCGGCTCACCATCAGGGCTACCGCTTGCTCCATTATCTTCTCTATCAGTTAGTTGTTCTGATTGTTCGACACTCTTCATGAAGGACTATTTCTAGCCTTATAGAGGATCGCCTCCCGTCCTTATAAGGACTATTTTTGGCTGTATTTTGGTCTCCTACATTCACATTAGTTTTTCTTCATCTAAGGGGTAATTTCTGACCTGGTTCTTATCTGGCCCGCTGGAGCTTTTGTGGAGCTGACTAGTCATCCTTGTAGCTCCTAATTGAAGCCTTTATGCCTATTATACCGGTTGGGTTCTTCCGCAGGCTCTCTTAGGTGTAGTTTATGATCTATGCTTGGTGCCACATTATGAGAGCCACTAGCGCAGACAATATTTTTAGCCCTTCTCCAGATACAATCTTTGGGTGGAGGCTCATGTTACTTGTAGGAACGCAAAATAGACGCCGTTACGGAAGCAGAATAAATATTTCTTCCATGGTGGGATTGCTGTTATAGACCAGTAAGGTGGAAGAACTGGGAGTAATGTTGACTTGTTTCTCTAACTGGGTGAATATTCAGATCTCATATCATCATCATAGGCTATCATTCATGGCCGAGCATGATTGCCTTCCAAGTATGGCGGCGTAGTGGTGGGTACGTAGGTGACCATAGAGACCCATCCTTGATCCGCAGGTTCTTTCGCAGTGGGGACATCGGTTTCCAATGGAAGACAGTCCCAACAAGGATTGGTTTGACGTTCTTTCCCTTTTGATATGTTTCTCTCCTTCGCCCTCCATTCATGCCTCTTCAAAATCCACAGCACTATTGGTAACAGCCAACCCTCAAATTGAGTGTTGGGGGCCAGGGCTTCCCAGTTTGCGATGTCTGTGCCACAGTTTTTAAGGTTAGCTTGAAGCCCATCTTTAAAGCTCTTTTGCTGTCCACCAAGTTTCCGTTTGTCCTTCTTGAGTTGAGAGTATAGTAATTGCTTTGGGAGACGGTGATCGGGCATTCACGCAATGTGGCCCGTCCAGCTATGGTGACTATGATCATGTACCCTATCCTTGATCTCTAAGCTTGCACTCTCCCTCCCTTGGTTAGGGATATTCTTGATATATTAGGCAGGTTTAATGGTTGATGTGCTCTATAGTAGGATTAATCCCTGACCATTGCACTCAGAAGCAGACTTGAACCACAGTTGACCCTATTCTGATGTTTGACAGCAAGATACAGTTGGCCCTTTATCGCTCTGGGGATCTGACCTCATTTTGTATCTGTCAGTCCTATATGTTATTTGTCTTATGTAGCCCATTATTTTAAAGTAACTTAATAAAAATTGATTTTAGGGTTTGTCCCCATCTGTGAAAGAGCATTTAGAGAACAGGAATGACTTCTCTCTCTCTTAGGGTTCGCAGGTCACTTCTTATACGTCAGACGAGCTGTTCATCCCAGTTGCAGGATATCCCAAGGCCATACAGGAAGAATGGGAGTTGCCCACGGTGACGGCGGTAGATGCAGCCTTTACCTGCCCGCACTCCAGTAATTTGTATCTCATCAGAGGTAAGTGTGTGGATATATATTGTAGTGACCTGAGGGTAACTCAATACGGGACCGCCATCTTCTCTTCCAGGATGGCTGGCACCACTCTCATTAATACTCAGGATACTTCAAACTCTTTCACCTACTTTATTTCCCACACAACAAAAGGTTTTCAGCTTCAACACACTGGAACATCACATCATTTTAGCATTCACAACTAGCAGGGTCCCCATCTCTATCCCCAGATTTAGGTATCTAGGGGGCATCCTTCCCTGTCAGACACGTGACGGGCCCAGTCTGGTCCATGCCGGTCTTGGTCTTCAGGCTCCCAGTTCCTGACCCAGCTACTGGCAGCCTGGCTTTTGGCAGGGACTGAATGTATGAGGGTTTTAAGTCCTCCAGCCATACCCACACAGCTGTCCCTGCTATTTAATATACAGAACACCTGCTGTAACGCCCTCTGCAGGCCTTTCTTTGAACTACCTTGCCACATATTCCACCGGGATAAAGGCTGTAGGCCTAATCTCAGTTTTTGCCCTTCCAAGGTCAATACTCCAGGCTCAGGGATCTCTCTCTTATTTTTGCTAGTTCCTCCTGTTCTATACCTGGCACGTTCCCAGCTGCCGCCTCTCGCCGTGCATCTCTTGCTGCACCTCCTCTTTCTCATGCTCTTGAATCTCTTCATGTTCTTGTGTGGATTCTGCCTCTACTGACTCTTATTACTCTCTGACACTTCTGTCACTTTGTTCTTTTCACCTGCAGCTTTTGAGGTCTCTTTTCCAGTCTCTGCTTTTTTAGTGTCTTTCTCAGCTTCAGTATCCTCACCGTCTGCTTCAGTACATATAACATACTAGTATCATCCTCACCGTCTGCTTCAGTACATATAACATACTGCTAGTATCATCCTCACCGTCTGCTTCAGTACATATAACATACTGCTAGTATCATCCTCACCGTCTGCTTCAGTACATATAACATACTGCTAGTATCATCCACACCGTCTGCTTCAGTACATATAACATACTGCTAGTATCATCCTCACCGTCTGCTTCAGTACATATAACATACTGCTAGTATCATCCTCACCGTCTGCTTCAGTACATATAACATACTGCTAGTATCATCCTCACCGTCTGCTTCAGTACATATAACATACTGCTAGTATCATCCTCACCGTCTGCTTCAGTACATATAACATACTGCTAGTATCATCCTCACCGTCTGCTTCAGTACATATAACATACTGCTAGTATCATCCTCACCGTCTGCTTCAGTACATATAACATACTGCTAGTATCATCCTCACCGTCTGCTTCAGTACATATAACATACTGCTAGTATCATCCTCACCGTCTGCTTCAGTACATATAACATACTGCTAGTATCATCCTCACCGTCTGCTTCAGTACATATAACATACTGCTAGTATCATCCTCACCGTCTGCTTCAGTACATATAACATACTGCTAGTATCATCCACACCGTCTGCTTCAGTACATATAACATACTGCTAGTATCATCCTCACTGTCTGCTTCAGTACATATAACATACTGCTAGTATCATCCTCACCGTCTGCTTCAGTACATATAACATACTGCTAGTATCATCCACACCGTCTGCTTCAGTACATATAACATACTGCTAGTATCATCCTCACCGTCTGCTTCAGTACATATAACATACTGCTAGTATCATCCTCACCGTCTGCTTCAGTACATATAACATACTGCTAGTATCATCCACACCGTCTGCTTCAGTACATATAACATACTGCTAGTATCATCCACACCGTCTGCTTCAGTACATATAACATACTGCTAGTATCATCCACACCGTCTGCTTCAGTACATATAACATACTGCTAGTATCATCCTCACCGTCTGCTTCAGTACATATAACATACTGCTAGTATCATCCTCACCGTCTGCTTCAGTACATATAACATACTGCTAGTATCATCCTCACCGTCTGCTTCAGTACATATAACATACTGCTAGTATCATCCTCACCGTCTGCTTCAGAACATATAACATACTGCTAGTATCATCCACACCGTCTGCTTCAGTACATATAACATACTGCTAGTATCATCCACACCGTCTGCTTCAGTACATATAACATACTGCTAGTATCATCCTCACCGTCTGCTTCAGTACATATAACATACTGCTAGTATCATCCTCACCGTCTGCTTCAGTACATATAACATACTGCTAGTATCATCCTCACCGTCTGCTTCAGTACATATAACATACTGCTAGTATAATCCACACCGTCTGCTTCAGTACATATAACATACTGCTAGTATAATCCACACCGTCTGCTTCAGTACATATAACATACTGCTAGTATCATCCTCACCGTCTGCTTCAGTACATATAACATACTGCTAGTATCATCCACACCGTCTGCTTCAGTACATATAACATACTGCTAGTATCATCCTCACCGTCTGCTTCAGTACATATAACATACTGCTAGTATCATCCTCACCGTCTGCTTCAGTACATATAACATACTGCTAGTATCATCCACACCGTCTGCTTCAGTACATATAACATACTGCTAGTATCATCCACACCATCTGCTTCAGTACATATAACATACTGCTAGTATCATCCACACCGTCTGCTTCAGTACATATAACATACTGCTAGTATCATCCTCACCGTCTGCTTCAGTACATATAACATACTAGTATCATCCTCACCGTCTGCTTCAGTACATATAACATACTGCTAGTATCATCCTCACCGTCTGCTTCAGTATATATAACATACTGCTAGTATCATCCTCACCGTCTGCTTCAGTACATATAACATACTGCTAGTATCATCCTCACCGTCTGCTTCAGTACATATAACATACTGCTAGTATCATCCACACCGTCTGCTTCAGTACATATAACATACTGCTAGTATCATCCTCACCGTCTGCTTCAGTACATATAACATACTGCTAGTATCATCCACACCGTCTGCTTCAGTACATATAACATACTGCTAGTATCATCCTCACCGTCTGCTTCAGTACATATAACATACTGCTAGTATCATCCTCACCGTCTGCTTCAGTACATATAACATACTGCTACTATCATCCACACCGTCTGCTTCAGTACATATAACATACTGCTAGTATCATCCACACCGTCTGCTTCAGTACATATAACATACTGCTAGTATCATCCTCACCGTCTGCTTCAGTACATATAACATACTGCTAGTATCATCCACACCGTCTGCTTCAGTACATATAACATACTAGTATCATCCTCACCGTCTGCTTCAGTACATATAACATACTGCTAGTATCATCCCCACCGTCTGCTTCAGTACATATAACATACTGCTAGTATCATCCACACCGTCTGCTTCAGTACATATAACATACTGCTAGTATCATCCTCACCGTCTGCTTCAGTACATATAACATACTGCTAGTATCATCCTCACCGTCTGCTTCAGTACATATAACATACTGCTAGTATCATCCACACCGTCTGCTTCAGTACATATAACATACTGCTAGTATCATCCACACCGTCTGCTTCAGTACATATAACATACTGCTAGTATCATCCACACCGTCTGCTTCAGTACATATAACATACTAGTATCATCCTCACCGTCTGCTTCAGTATATATAACATACTGCTAGTATCATCCTCACCGTCTGCTTCAGTACATATAACATACTGCTAGTATCATCCTCACCGTCTGCTTCAGTACATATAACATACTGCTAGTATCATCCTCACCGTCTGCTTCAGTACATATAACATACTGCTAGTATCATCCTCACCGTCTGCTTCAGTACATATAACATACTGCTAGTATCATCCTCACCGTCTGCTTCAGTACATATAACATACTGCTAGTATCATCCTCACCGTCTGCTTCAGTACATATAACATACTGCTAGTATCATCCACACCGTCTGCTTCAGTACATATAACATACTGCTAGTATCATCCTCACCGTCTGCTTCAGTACATATAACATACTGCTAGTATCATCCTCACCGTCTGCTTCAGTACATATAACATACTGCTACTATCATCCACACCGTCTGCTTCAGTACATATAACATACTGCTAGTATCATCCACACCGTCTGCTTCAGTACATATAACATACTGCTAGTATCATCCTCACCGTCTGCTTCAGTACATATAACATACTGCTAGTATCATCCACACCGTCTGCTTCAGTACATATAACATACTAGTATCATCCTCACCGTCTGCTTCAGTACATATAACATACTGCTAGTATCATCCCCACCGTCTGCTTCAGTACATATAACATTCTGCTAGTATCATCCACACCGTCTGCTTCAGTACATATAACATACTGCTAGTATCATCCTCACCGTCTGCTTCAGTACATATAACATACTGCTAGTATCATCCTCACCGTCTGCTTCAGTACATATAACATACTGCTAGTATCATCCACACCGTCTGCTTCAGTACATATAACATACTGCTAGTATCATCCACACCGTCTGCTTCAGTACATATAACATACTGCTAGTATCATCCACACCGTCTGCTTCAGTACATATAACATACTAGTATCATCCTCACCGTCTGCTTCAGTATATATAACATACTGCTAGTATCATCCTCACCGTCTGCTTCAGTACATATAACATACTGCTAGTATCATCCACACCGTCTGCTTCAGTACATATAACATACTGCTAGTATCATCCTCACTGTCTGATTCAGTACATATAACATACTGCTAGTATCATCCACACCGTCTGCTTCAGTACATATAACATACTGCTAGTATCATCCTCACCGTCTGCTTCAGTACATATAACATACTGCTAGTATCATCCTCACCGTCTGCTTCAGTACATATAACATACTGCTAGTATCATCCTCACCGTCTGCTTCAGTACATATAACATACTGCTAGTATCATCCACACCGTCTGCTTCAGTACATATAACATACTGCTAGTATCATCCACACCGTCTGCTTCAGTACATATAACATACTGCTAGTATCATCCACACCGTCTGCTTCAGTACATATAACATACTAGTATCATCCTCACCGTCTGCTTCAGTATATATAACATACTGCTAGTATCATCCTCACCGTCTGCTTCAGTACATATAACATACTGCTAGTATCATCCACACCGTCTGCTTCAGTACATATAACATACTGCTAGTATCATCCTCACTGTCTGATTCAGTACATATAACATACTGCTAGTATCATCCACACCGTCTGCTTCAGTACATATAACATACTGCTAGTATCATCCTCACCGTCTGCTTCAGTACATATAACATACTGCTAGTATCATCCTCACCGTCTGCTTCAGTACATATAACATACTGCTAGTATCATCCTCACCGTCTGCTTCAGTACATATAACATACTGCTAGTATCATCCTCACCGTCTGCTTCAGTACATATAACATACTGCTAGTATCATCCTCACCGTCTGCTTCAGTACATATAACATACTGCTAGTATCATCCTCACCGTCTGCTTCAGTATATATAACATACTGCTAGTATCATCCTCACCGTCTGCTTCAGTACATATAACATACTGCTAGTATCATCCACACCGTCTGCTTCAGTACATATAACATACTGCTAGTATCATCCACACCGTCTGCTTCAGTACATATAACATACTGCTAGTATCATCCTCACCGTCTGCTTCAGTACATATAACATACTGCTAGTATCATCCACACCGTCTGCTTCAGTACATATAACATACTGCTAGTATCATCCACACCGTCTGCTTCAGTACATATAACATACTGCTAGTATCATCCTCACCGTCTGCTTCAGTACATATAACATACTGCTAATATCATCCACACCGTCTGCTTCAGTACATATAACATACTGCTAGTATCATCCACACCGTCTGCTTCAGTACATATAACATGCTAGTATCATCCTCACCGTCTGCTTCAGTACATATAACATACTGCTAGTATCATCCTCACCGTCTGCTTCAGTACATATAACATACTGCTAGTATCATCCACACCGTCTGCTTCAGTACATATAACATACTGCTAGTATCATCCTCACCGTCTGCTTCAGTACATATAACATACTGCTAGTATCATCCTCACCGTCTGCTTCAGTACATATAACATACTGCTAGTATCATCCACACCGTCTGCTTCAGTACATATAACATACTCTAGTATCATCCTCACCGTCTGCTTCAGTACATATAACATACTGCTAGTATCATCCTCACCGTCTGCTTCAGTACATATAACATACTGCTAGTATCATCCTCACCGTCTGCTTCAGTACATATAACATACTGCTAGTATCATCCTCACCGTCTGCTTCAGTACATATAACATACTGCTAGTATCATCCTCACCGTCTGCTTCAGTACATATAACATACTACTAGTATCATCCTCACCGTCTGCTTCAGTACATATAACATACTGCTAGTATCATCCACACCGTCTGCTTCAGTACATATAACATACTGCTAGTATCATCCTCACCGTCTGCTTCAGTACATATAACATACTGACTAATATCATCCACACCGTCTGCTTCAGTACATATAACATACTGCTAGTAGCCGTCATCCACATCCGTCCTGCTTCAGTACATATAACATACTGCTAGTATCATCCTCACCGTCAGCTTCAGTACATATAACATACTGCTAATATCATCCACACCGTCTGCTTCAGTACATATAACCTTACTCGAACACCGTCTGCTTCAGTACATATAACATGCTAGTATCATCCTCACCGTCTGCTTCAGTACATATAACATACTGCTAGTATCATCCTCACCGTCTGCTTCAGTACATATAACATACTGCTAGTATCATCCACACCGTCTGCTTCAGTACATATAACATACTGCTAGTATCATCCTCACCGTCTGCTTCAGTACATATAACATACTGCTAGTATCATCCTCACCGTCTGCTTCAGTACATATAACATACTGCTAGTATCATCCTCACCGTCTGCTTCAGTACATATAACATACTGCTAGTATCATCCTCACCGTCTGCTTCAGTACATATAACATACTGCTAGTATCATCCACACCGTCTGCTTCAGTACATATAACATACTGCTAGTATCATCCTCACCGTCTGCTTCAGTACATATAACATACTGCTAGTATCATCCACACCGTCTGCTTCAGTACATATAACATACTGCTAGTATCATCCTCACCGTCTGCTTCAGTACATATAACATACTAGTATCATCCTCACCGTCTGCTTCAGTACATATAATATACTGCTAGTATCATCCACACCGTCTGCGTCAGTACATATAACATACTGCTAGTATCATCCTCACCGTCTGCTTCAGTACATATAACATACTGCTAGTATCATCCTCACCGTCTGCTTCAGTACATATAACATACTGCTAGTATCATCCTCACCGTCTGCTTCAGTACATATAACATACTGCTAGTATCATCCTCACCGTCTGCTTCAGTACATATAACATACTGCTAGTATCATCCTCACCGTCTGCTTCAGTACATATAACATACTGCTAGTATCATCCACACCGTCTGCTTCAGTACATATAACATACTGCTAGTATCATCCTCACCGTCTGCTTCAGTACATATAACATACTGCTAGTATCATCCTCACCGTCTGCTTCAGTACATATAACATACTGCTAGTATCATCCACACCGTCTGCTTCAGTACATATAACATACTGCTAGTATCATCCTCACCGTCTGCTTCAGTACATATAGCATACTGCTAGTATCATCCTCACCGTCTGCTTCAGTACATATAACATACTGCTAGTATCATCCACACCGTCTGCTTCAGTACATATAACATACTGCTAGTATCATCCTCACCGTCTGCTTCAGTACATATAGCATACTGCTAGTATCATCCTCACCGTCTGCTTCAGTACATATAACATACTGCTAGTATCATCCACACCGTCTGCTTCAGTACATATAACATACTGCTAGTATCATCCACACCGTCTGCTTCAGTACATATAACATACTGCTAGTATCATCCTCACCGTCTGCTTCAGTACATATAACATACTGCTAGTATCATCCTCACCGTCTGCTTCAGTACATATAACATACTGCTAGTATCATCCTCACCGTCTGCTTCAGTACATATAACATACTGCTAGTATCATCCTCACCGTCTGCTTCAGTACATATAACATACTGCTAGTATAATCCACACCGTCTGCTTCAGTACATATAACATACTGCTAGTATCATCCTCACCGTCTGCTTCAGTACATATAACATACTGCTACTATCATCCACACCGTCTGCTTCAGTACATATAACATACTGCTACTATCATCCTCACCGTCTGCTTCAGTACATATAACATACTGCTAGTATCATCCAAACCGTCTGCTTCAGTACATATAACATACTAGTATCATCCTCACCGTCTGCTTCAGTACATATAACATACTGCTAGTATCATCCTCACCGTCTGCTTCAGTGCATATAACATACTGCTAGTATCATCCTCACCGTCTGCTTCAGTGCATATAACATACTGCTAGTATCATCCTCACCGTCTGCTTCAGTACATATAACATACTGCTAGTATCATCCTCACCGTCTGCTTCAGTACATATAACATACTGCTAGTATCATCCTCACCGTCTGCTTCAGTACATATAACATACTGCTAGTATCATCCTCACCGTCTGCTTCAGTACATATAACATACTGCTAGTATCATCCACACCGTCTGCTTCAGTACATATAACATACTGCTAGTATCATCCACACCGTCTGCTTCAGTACATATAACATACTGCTAGTATCATCCACACCGTCTGCTTCAGTACATATAACATACTGCTAGTATCATCCTCACCGTCTGCTTCAGTACATATAACATACTGCTAGTATCATCCTCACCGTCTGCTTCAGTACATATAACATACTGCTAGTATCATGCACACCGTCTGCTTCAGTACATATAACATACTAGTATCATCCTCACCGTCTGCTTCAGTACATATAACATACTGCTAGTATCATCCTCACCGTCTGCTTCAGTACATATAACATACTGCTAGTATCATCCACACCGTCTGCTTCAGTACATATAACATACTGCTACTATCATCCTCACCGTCTGCTTCAGTACATATAACATACTGCTACTATCATCCTCACCGTCTGCTTCAGCACATATAACATACTGCTAGTATCATCCTCACTGTCTGCTTCAGTACATATAACATACTGCTAGTATCATCCTCACCGTCTGCTTCAGTACATATAACATACTGCTAGTATCATCCTCACCGTCTGCTTCAGTACATATAACATACTAGTATCATCCTCACCGTCTGCTTCAGTACATATAACATACTGCTAGTATCATCCTCACCGTCTGCTTCAGTACATATAACATACTGCTAGTATCATCCTCACCGTCTGCTTCAGTACATATAACATACTGCTAGTATCATCCACACCGTCTGCTTCAGTACATATAACATACTGCTAGTATCATCCTCACCGTCTGCTTCAGTACATATAACATACTGCTAGTATCATCCTCACCGTCTGCTTCAGTACATATAACATACTGCTAGTATCATCCACACCGTCTGCTTCAGTACATATAACATACTGCTAGTATCATCCTCACCGTCTGCTTCAGTACATATAACATACTGCTAGTATCATCCTCACCGTCTGCTTCAGTACATATAACATACTGCTAGTATCATCCTCACCGTCTGCTTCAGTACATATAACATACTGCTAGTATCATCCACACCGTCTGCTTCAGTACATATAACATACTGCTAGTATCATCCTCACCGTCTGCTTCAGTACATATAACATACTGCTAGTATCATCCACACCGTCTGCTTCAGTACATATAACATACTGCTAGTATCATCCTCACCGTCTGCTTCAGTACATATAACATACTGCTAGTATCATCCACACCGTCTGCTTCAGTACATATAACATACTGCTAGTATCATCCTCACCGTCTGCTTCAGTACATATAACATACTGCTAGTATCATCCACACCGTCTGCTTCAGTACATATAACATACTGCTAGTATCATCCTCACCGTCTGCTTCAGTACATATAACATACTGCTAGTATCATCCACACCGTCTGCTTCAGTACATATAACATACTGCTAGTATCATCCTCACCGTCTGCTTCAGTACATATAACATACTGCTAGTATCATCCTCACCGTCTGCTTCAGTACATATAACATACTGCTAGTATCATCCTCACCGTCTGCTTCAGTACATATAACATACTACTAGTATCATCCTCACCGTCTGCTTCAGTACATATAACATACTGCTAGTATCATCCTCACCGTCTGCTTCAGTACATATAACATACTGCTAGTATCATCCTCACCGTCTGCTTCAGTACATATAACATACTACTAGTATCATCCTCACCGTCTGCTTCAGTACATATAACATACTGCTAGTATCATCCTCACCGTCTGCTTCAGTACATATAACATACTGCTAGTATCATCCTCACCGCCTGCTTCAGTACATATAACATACTGCTAGTATCATCCTCACCGTCTGCTTCAGTACATATAACATACTGCTAGTATCATCCTCACCGTCTGCTTCAGTACATATAACATACTGCTAGTATCATCCTCACCGTCTGCTTCAGTACATATAACATACTGCTAGTATCATCCACACCGTCTGCTTCAGTACATATAACATACTGCTAGTATCATCCACACCGTCTGCTTCAGTACATATAACATACTGCTAGTATCATCCTCACCGTCTGCTTCAGTACATATAACATACTGCTAGTATCATCCACACCGTCTGCTTCAGTACATATAACATACTGCTAATATCATCCACACCGTCTGCTTCAGTACATATAACATACTGCTAGTATCATCCACACCGTCTGCTTCAGTACATATAACATGCTAGTATCATCCTCACCGTCTGCTTCAGTACATATAACATACTGCTAGTATCATCCTCACCGTCTGCTTCAGTACATATAACATACTGCTAGTATCATCCACACCGTCTGCTTCAGTACATATAACATACTGCTAGTATCATCCTCACCGTCTGCTTCAGTACATATAACATACTGCTAGTATCATCCTCACCGTCTGCTTCAGTACATATAACATACTGCTAGTATCATCCTCACCGTCTGCTTCAGTACATATAACATACTGCTAGTATCATCCACACCGTCTGCTTCAGTACATATAACATACTGCTAGTATCATCCTCACCGTCTGCTTCAGTACATATAACATACTGCTACTATCATCCACACCGTCTGCTTCAGTACATATAACATACTGCTAGTATCATCCACACCGTCTGCTTCAGTACATATAACATACTAGTATCATCCTCACCGTCTGCTTCAGTACATATAACATACTGCTAGTATCATCCTCACCGTCTGCTTCAGTACATATAACATACTGCTAGTATCATCCTCACCGTCTGCTTCAGTACATATAACATACTGCTAGTATCATCCACACCGTCTGCTTCAGTACATATAACATACTGCTAGTATCATCCTCACCGTCTGCTTCAGTACATATAACATACTGCTAGTATCATCCACACCGTCTGCTTCAGTACATATAACATACTGCTAGTATCATCCTCACCGTCTGCTTCAGTACATATAACATACTAGTATCATCCTCACCGTCTGCTTCAGTACATATAATATACTGCTAGTATCATCCACACCGTCTGCGTCAGTACATATAACATACTGCTAGTATCATCCTCACCGTCTGCTTCAGTACATATAACATACTGCTAGTATCATCCTCACCGTCTGCTTCAGTACATATAACATACTGCTAGTATCATCCTCACCGTCTGCTTCAGTACATATAACATACTGCTAGTATCATCCTCACCGTCTGCTTCAGTACATATAACATACTGCTAGTATCATCCTCACCGTCTGCTTCAGTACATATAACATACTGCTAGTATCATCCACACCGTCTGCTTCAGTACATATAACATACTGCTAGTATCATCCTCACCGTCTGCTTCAGTACATATAACATACTGCTAGTATCATCCTCACCGTCTGCTTCAGTACATATAACATACTGCTAGTATCATCCACACCGTCTGCTTCAGTACATATAACATACTGCTAGTATGATCCTCACCGTCTGCTTCAGTACATATAGCATACTGCTAGTATCATCCTCACCGTCTGCTTCAGTACATATAACATACTGCTAGTATCATCCACACCGTCTGCTTCAGTACATATAACATACTGCTAGTATCATCCTCACCGTCTGCTTCAGTACATATAGCATACTGCTAGTATCATCCTCACCGTCTGCTTCAGTACATATAACATACTGCTAGTATCATCCACACCGTCTGCTTCAGTACATATAACATACTGCTAGTATCATCCACACCGTCTGCTTCAGTACATATAACATACTGCTAGTATCATCCTCACCGTCTGCTTCAGTACATATAACATACTGCTAGTATCATCCTCACCGTCTGCTTCAGTACATATAACATACTGCTAGTATCATCCTCACCGTCTGCTTCAGTACATATAACATACTGCTAGTATCATCCACACCGTCTGCTTCAGTACATATAACATACTGCTAGTATCATCCACACCGTCTGCTTCAGTACATATAACATACTGCTAGTATCATCCTCACCGTCTGCTTCAGTACATATAACATACTGCTAGTATCATCCTCACCGTCTGCTTCAGTACATATAACATACTGCTAGTATCATGCACACCGTCTGCTTCAGTACATATAACATACTAGTATCATCCTCACCGTCTGCTTCAGTACATATAACATACTGCTAGTATCATCCTCACCGTCTGCTTCAGTACATATAACATACTGCTAGTATCATCCACACCGTCTGCTTCAGTACATATAACATACTGCTACTATCATCCTCACCGTCTGCTTCAGTACATATAACATACTGCTACTATCATCCTCACCGTCTGCTTCAGCACATATAACATACTGCTAGTATCATCCTCACTGTCTGCTTCAGTACATATAACATACTGCTAGTATCATCCTCACCGTCTGCTTCAGTACATATAACATACTAGTATCATCCTCACCGTCTGCTTCAGTACATATAACATACTGCTAGTATCATCCTCACCGTCTGCTTCAGTACATATAACATACTGCTAGTATCATCCTCACCGTCTGCTTCAGTACATATAACATACTAGTATCATCCTCACCGTCTGCTTCAGTACATATAACATACTGCTAGTATCATCCTCACCGTCTGCTTCAGTACATATAACATACTGCTAGTATCATCCTCACCGTCTGCTTCAGTACATATAACATACTGCTAGTATCATCCACACCGTCTGCTTCAGTACATATAACATACTGCTAGTATCATCCTCACCGTCTGCTTCAGTACATATAACATACTGCTAGTATCATCCTCACCGTCTGCTTCAGTACATATAACATACTGCTAGTATCATCCACACCGTCTGCTTCAGTACATATAACATACTGCTAGTATCATCCTCACCGTCTGCTTCAGTACATATAACATACTGCTAGTATCATCCTCACCGTCTGCTTCAGTACATATAACATACTGCTAGTATCATCCTCACCGTCTGCTTCAGTACATATAACATACTGCTAGTATCATCCACACCGTCTGCTTCAGTACATATAACATACTGCTAGTATCATCCTCACCGTCTGCTTCAGTACATATAACATACTGCTAGTATCATCCACACCGTCTGCTTCAGTACATATAACATACTGCTAGTATCATCCTCACCGTCTGCTTCAGTACATATAACATACTGCTAGTATCATCCTCACCGTCTGCTTCAGTACATATAACATACTGCTAGTATCATCCTCACCGTCTGCTTCAGTACATATAACATACTACTAGTATCATCCTCACCGTCTGCTTCAGTACATATAACATACTGCTAGTATCATCCTCACCGTCTGCTTCAGTACATATAACATACTGCTAGTATCATCCTCACCGTCTGCTTCAGTACATATAACATACTACTAGTATCATCCTCACCGTCTGCTTCAGTACATATAACATACTGCTAGTATCATCCTCACCGTCTGCTTCAGTACATATAACATACTGCTAGTATCATCCTCACCGTCTGCTTCAGTACATATAACATACTACTAGTATCATCCTCACCGTCTGCTTCAGTACATATAACATACTGCTAGTATCATCCTCACCGTCTGCTTCAGTACATATAACATACTGCTAGTATCATCCTCACCGTCTGCTTCAGTACATATAACATACTGCTAGTATCATCCTCACCGTCTGCTTCAGTACATATAACATACTAGTATCATCCTCACCGTCTGCTTCAGTACATATAACATACTGCTAGTATCATCCTCACCGTCTGCTTCAGTACATATAACATACTGCTAGTATCATCCTCACCGTCTGCTTCAGTACATATAACATACTAGTATCATCCTCACCGTCTGCTTCAGTACATATAACATACTGCTAGTATCATCCTCACCGTCTGCTTCAGTACATATAACATACTGCTAGTATCATCCTCACCGTCTGCTTCAGTACATATAACATACTAGTATCATCCTCACCGTCTGCTTCAGTACATATAACATACTGCTAGTATCATCCTCACCGTCTGCTTCAGTACATATAACATACTGCTAGTATCATCCACACCGTCTGCTTCAGTACATATAACATACTGCTAGTATCATCCTCACCGTCTGCTTCAGTACATATAACATACTGCTAGTATCATCCTCACCGTCTGCTTCAGTACATATAACATACTGCTAGTATCATCCTCACCGTCTGCTTCAGTACATATAACATACTGCTAGTATCATCCTCACCGCCTGCTTCAGTACATATAACATACTGCTAGTATCATCCTCACCGTCTGCTTCAGTACATATAACATACTGCTAGTATCATCCTCACCGTCTGCTTCAGTACATATAACATACTGCTAGTATCATCCACACCGGCTGCTTCAGTACATATAACATACTGCTAGTATCATCCTCACCGTCTGCTTCAGTACATATAACATACTGCTAGTATCATCCTCACCGTCTGCTTCAGTACATATAACATACTGCTAGTATCATCCACACCGTCTGCTTCAGTACATATAACATACTGCTACTATCATCCACACCGTCTGCTTCAGTACATATAACATACTGCTACTATCATCCTCACCGTCTGCTTCAGTACATATAACATACTGCTAGTATCATCCACACCGTCTGCTTCAGTACATATAACATATCATCCTCACCGTCTGCTTCAGTACATATAACATACTGCTAGTATCATCCTCACCGTCTGCTTCAGTACATATAACATACTGCTAGTATCATCCTCACCGTCTGCTTCAGTACATATAACATACTGCTAGTATCATCCTCACCGTCTGCTTCAGTACATATAACATACTGCTAGTATCATCCACACCGTCTGCTTCAGTACATATAACATACTGCTAGTATCATCCTCACCGTCTGCTTCAGTACATATAACATACTGCTAGTATAATCCACACCGTCTGCTTCAGTACATATAACATACTGCTAGTATCATCCTCACCGTCTGCTTCAGTACATATAACATACTGCTAGTATCATCCTCACCGTCTGCTTCAGTACATATAACATACTAGTATCATCCTCACCGTCTGCTTCAGTACATATAACATACTGCTAGTATCATCCTCACCGTCTGCTTCAGTACATATAACATACTGCTAGTATCATCCTCACCGTCTGCTTCAGTACATATAACATACTGCTAGTATCATCCTCACCGTCTGCTTCAGCACATATAACATACTGCTAGTATCATCCTCACCGTCTGCTTCAGTACATATAACATACTGCTAGTATCATCCACACCGTCTGCTTCAGTACATATAACATACTGCTAGTATCATCCACACCGTCTGCTTCAGTACATATAACATACTGCTAGTATCATCCACACCGTCTGCTTCAGTACATATAACATACTGCTAGTATCATCCTCACCGTCTGCTTCAGTACATATAACATACTGCTAGTATCATCCACACCGTCTGCTTCAGTACATATAACATACTGCTAGTATCATCCTCACCGTCTGCTTCAGTACATATAACATACTGCTAGTATCATCCTCACCGTCTGCTTCAGTACATATAACATACTGCTAGTATAATCCTCACCGTCTGCTTCAGTACATATAACATACTGCTAGTATCATCCACACCGTCTGCTTCAGTACATATAACATACTGCTAGTATCATCCACACCGTCTGCTTCAGTACATATAACATACTGCTAGTATCATCCTCACCGTCTGCTTCAGTACATATAACATACTGCTAGTATCATCCTCACCGTCTGCTTCAGTACATATAACATACTAGTATCATCCTCACCGTCTGCTTCAGTACATATAACATACTGCTAGTATCATCCACACCGTCTGCTTCAGTACATATAACATACTGCTAGTATCATCCACACCGTCTGCTTCAGTACATATAACATACTGCTAGTATCATCCTCACCGTCTGCTTCAGTACATATAACATACTAGTATCATCCTCACCGTCTGCTTCAGTACATATAACATACTGCTAGTATCATCCTCACCGTCTGCTTCAGTACATATAACATACTGCTAGTATCATCCACACCCTCTGCTTCAGTACATATAACATACTGCTAGTATCATCCTCACCGTCTGCTTCAGTGTCTTCCAACTCTCTTTGGCACCTCTTCAGCTGCTCCTGCACTTCCTGCACCTTCTTCTTTACTTCTGTTCTTAGAGGTGATTTCCTCCCTGAAGACTTTTCCACTTTTCACCCACTGTTCTCCTGTAGTGCCCAGGTCACCTTCTATGCATAATTTGGCATACTTTACTGCTTGTATCTCAAAATCAAGATAATCAAGTTTCACCAGCAGCACATCGAGAGCCCCTCTGGGGTAGGACTCCTTAGCTATGCAACAGCCACTAAGACAAGGACCATGTCCAAAGACCAAATCAAAGAAAAGGTCTGGCAGCATCAAGTTCCTTTTCAAGTGTTTACACCACCAATCCAGTCATAGCCACACCCAAATACCAACAATCAATCTAAAACAAATGCATCCATAAATACTCATTAAAATACAAGACGCATGCAAATATGGCATACATATAATACAGTGAAGCCCGGGGTGAGCCCTCCATCCATCTGGTCCGTTTGTGGCATCTGAAAAGGTAAGTGTGCAATTGCATGCGTCACCGGTTCTACACTGTGCAGACGCGAAGTCCTCCAACTCTCACGGGAGTTGGTTAAGTCAAGAAAGAGTGTTTAAACTGTGTATCTGTATGCACTTGTGCTGCCGCGCTGGATCTCAAGATCAAACTGCCCAAATAAGTTCCAGGGGACTCTCACCCTCAACAGCACAGTGAGAAGTTACCATCTGAGGGAAGTCTGCAGCAAGAAAAAAGCTGACCAGCCAGCACCCCATCGGCCCTATGGCTGCCCAGTGGATCCATCCATTTGGGTGGATCTACAACCTTTCAGAACCAGAGCTGAAGGTACTCCGAGAATACCTGAATGGAAATTTGAAAAAAGGGGTTCGTGCGACCTTCTTTGTCCCTGGCTGGGGCGCCCATATTCTGCTAGGGTTAGTAACGAGAGACCAACATGTAACAAACATACACACAAGCTCTTGTAATACTTGGGTACTAAATAACCACAGTATATAGAGTTTGTAACTGGCTTGTTTGTAAGACTACATCCAACTTGTTGAGCTTAGTGGAGAGATCAGGCCCACATGGGTCTAGAGTCTGCCAGATGGATCATGAGTCCATGATCCGCTTTAGTAAGCAGAATTATAGAAATGTGGACAGAACTCTCTATGTAGATTAACAGTGTGACTGGCACACGTCCATCCACAGAGGATTGTCAGAAACAACAAGCCAGGACTTGGCTACTCAATTCAAAGGTCTTGCTCAAATAGATAGCAAGCGTTATCATTAGGGTAGAAAAATCCCAACTGATCCAATCAAAGATGGGATTCTAATAGTAAGAAGAGGATTTCCAACTAACATACCCAAAAAGGGTTCAACCGGTTTAGGGATATTAGTTGGAAATCCTATCCTTACTACTTAGAATCCCATCTAAAATTTGATGCAGACCTCCGTCACGTGTTGGTGGAGGGTTTATCATTTTTCCATTGCTGCAGCTCTCCATTGATTGGATTCCATATGGTTTGGACCTGGTTTCTCCCGGTATTGCCTCTATTGGATCTGAATGTTTAGTGAATTCATCCCAAGGCGCTGTCTTATCCTTTCATCTAAAATTTGAAAAAAGGGGTTTGCCCAACCTCCTTTATCCCTGGCTGGGGAGCCCATATTCTTCATGGAAAAGAGTGACTCAACCCTACGAGCATGTATCGATTACAGGGAGTTAAATAAAATCTTCACCAAACTAGATTTACGAGAGGCTTATAACCCTTTACGGATTTGCCCAGGGGATTCGTGGAGGACTGCATTTAGAACAAGGTATGGTCATTTGGAATATCTAAAATGCTGTTCGGCTTCTGCAATGCTCTCGCTACCTTCCAGCACTTCATCAACGACATATTCCGAGACCTGTTGGACCAATCCGTGCGGATGCAGGATTGTGTCCTTTTAAAACTGCAACACTCACATATAGTAAAAGCAAGGCCCAATTGCACCTCTCCAGGTCAGATAGAAGGAACCCTGTCACTTACCAGGGAAAGTGGGGCATCCCTACCTAAAAGCGGGGTGCCCGTCCTGATAAAGTTGGCCTCACTGTCTTCATCTGGGACCTGGCTATCCCTGATTAGGAGCCTGGAGATATGCAATAAACACACCCCACTTGACAATGTTCATACACATTGAACACAGAACAGTACTGCACATAAAACACGTGTCTGGCCACCTGCACAGACATAACACACGTCACTGTTCAACATATAACAGGAACCCAACCAGAGCTGACAGGCATACAGATGGTCAACCATAGCCAGTCCAAGTGTCCTCACACCAGGGGAATGGAGAGTCAGCCATCTGACACACACATAGGACATCAGACGTCTGGGGGCCGCACCTGCCCAGGGATAGGGAGGGCGCCTACACATGTGGTCACCATACCACACACTACACAATGCATGCACCCCAAAATGCAGGGAGGGGAGGGACAACAGATGTCCAGACCGTCCTCAGGGAAGGACAGGGACACTACAGACAAGCATGTACACACCAGCTCTGAGTGGGATTAACAGTGAAGAACTAAAATCACCAGCAATCTCTCACAATCTCTCTGCCGCAGACAAGGGGGGACTGACTGGTGGAGAATATAACACCTAGCCAGATCAATTAGCCCCTACCTCTGAAGGTGTGCACAAGGAAACCTGTAGAACCACAGGTCCCAGATGTACAACCTTAACACAAAAATTATCTCTCTAGACGGCTTGAGTATGGACCCCAGCAAGTGTAAAGCCATCACTGATTGGCACATTCCAAGAAATGTAATGGATGTACAGCGCCTTATTGCTTTTGCGAATTTCTACAGATTTATTAAGGATTTCTTGAAGGTCATCTCTCCTATCAATGCCCTCACAAACAAAAGAACAAGTGTTTTCTTGGTCCCCGGAGGCACAGATCACTTTGGGGAAACTAAAGACCCTTTTCACTTCTGTACCAGTGCTGATCCACCCAAGACTAGAATTGCCTTTTGTTGTGAAGCTGGACCCCCCTCGACTCCATAGCAGGGGTATTCTGTCAGAACAAGTCGGAGATAAGATGCAACTACATCCTTGTGCATTTCTGTCGTATACCTTGTCACCCACAGAGAAGAACTAGGACATCGGAAGCAAGGAACTTCTGGCCATCAGGTGGCTTTCACTGGATGGAGACACATCCTGGAAAGATGACGATAAGAACTTAGAATTTCTCCCTACATCCAAGAGGTTATCCAAGCCAAGCACGACTGACCCTGTTTTTCTCCAGGCTCAACTTTGTTGTTTCCTACAGACCCGGTTCCAGAAATGGCAAGGCGGTCACCTTGTCCAGGATTTTTTCGGAACCTAAAGGGGGTCTAACACTGCTTTATTCTGTCCCCAGGAATTCTTTTGAGCATTGTTCACTCAGAACACCTACTAGCTTAGTTTAAAGAAGGATACGAAAATGACCCTTTCCCAAGTCATCCCTCTAAGGATGTGGAGCTTGTTTTTAAGAATGGACTATAGAATGCGAAAAGACCAACTATATGACCCCAAGGCTGATCGACTCAAAGTCCTTAAACTGTTCCATGATTCCAAGCTTGCTGGTCATCTGGGGGGGGTAAAAAACAACTTTGGAACTTCTGCTTCATTCCTTCTTGTGGCCTGCCTGCAGGAGGGATGTGAAGAGGTATGTCACCTCTTGCGAGGCATGTGCTCAGAACAAGACGCCACAGGCTCATCCTTTGGGTTTCCTATGACTTTTTCCAGTCCCATCCAGGCTATGGGGATCTATGTGTATGGACTTCTTTGTGGATCTGCCTGCCCTTGAAAGGAATGACTACCATTCTTGTTGTTGTGGACTGACTTACGAAGATGGCTCGCTTCGTCCATATGAAAAGAATTCCCACTGCTGAGCACACCACAGAGTTGATGTTCCGGGAAGTTTTGCGACTACATGGCATTTCATATGATGTGGCCTCTGACAGAGGGGTGCAGCTCATGTCAAAGTTCTGGAAACACTCCTGCACGGCCCTAGGAACTGCCGCGAGTCTCTCCTCTGCCTTTTGTCCTCAATCTAATGGCCAGACCGCTGTTTCCTTTCCCATCTTCAGGATGACTGGGTGAATTATTTATCAACTGTGGAATTCACTTATAATAATGCCCAACATAATTGAACCGCTCAGAGCCTGTTCTATGCCCATTCAACTACAGTATACATCTCGCCTTTATTCCTGGTCTTCCTATCAGCATTTCTGTCCCAACTGTCAATCACAGACTGTCGGCGTTGGTGGAAACTCAGAAGGAATTGAAGCAGGCCTTTTGGGAAGCTCAGGGTGTCTATAAGAAAGCGTCTGACTGACACCACCAAGCAGTCCTACCTTTCGGATTTGAGAAAACATGTTGCTGTCCACGAAAAACTTGAAGGCCCACATATCCTCTCCTAAACTTGGATAAAAATTAATTTGGCCCTTCCTGTCTCACAAGGGTCAGCCAGGTGGCATTCTGATTGAAGCTCCCAGGCAGTTCGAGGATCCACCCGTCTTCCATGTATCTCTGCTAAAACCATTTTGGGAAAATACCTTCATGGGAAGACAACAACTGTGTCCTCGTCCTGTGAAGGTTCAGGGTCACAATGAGTTTGTCATAGAAAAAATCTTGGATTCCAGAAAATATAGAGGAAGACTTCAGTATCTTGTGCTGTGGCAGGAATACAGGCCAGAGGAGAACTCCTGGAGCTGGACCTAAATATACATGCTCCAAGGCTTGCCAGAGAATTCCACTGGAAACACCCAGGGAAACTGGCATCTGGGATGTCTGGAGGCCATCCTCAAAGGGGGACTACTATCAGGGCTCAAACTCAAGACCTTGTGCTCTCAAATTGGCTGCTCTCTCCGCTTAGCCATCCAGCCATCTGGACAGTTCCCCTGCTGAGCTTAGCCATGATCCTGTACTCATGGTCTGGTTCCCGGTCCTGGCCCCGCCCTGCTTCTGATTAGGAATTACTATAAAAGCCCTGATTGAGCTTCACTCCTGCCTACTGCTCTGCTATTTCAACTAAAGACATACTGATATCGACCTTTAGCTTCCTTTTTGACAACGCTTCCTGCCTCTGCCATTTATACAAGTCTGTGCCTGGCTGCAGGCCAATCACATGTCATGGCACGTATCGTGACTGCGCTGACCTTAGACGACAGGAAGATCAGGAGGGAGGTCCAGAGTGGCATGGGGGCGCTGTGTAGGAAGCGAGTAACTGCAGGCAAGGCAAGATGACCGGACAGAGACTGACTTACTTTGGTCACATGATGAGGGTGGATTTGCTGGACAAAGACATGCTTCTTGGAATGGTCACAAAAGAAAACATCAGACAATTGAAAGAAGACGCAGAGAATAGAGAAGCCTGAAGAGGAGCGGTCCACAGAGTATCCAAGACCTGGAGACCGCTGAGCGGATGGAACTGGTATCATTCAGCAGAAGCCTGAAGGAAGCTCTGGATGTGACTGCAGTATAAGACATGATGCAACTCCGGATCAGTGCATCAAGCAAATTGTTCTCATTGGCTGATATGTAGCTTATAGTCCAACACAAAGTGGATTTTGGACCCTATAGATGCAAGAAGGCATCCGGATCCTAGCAGTTATTGAGCTTCGTGTGGTGCAGAGTGTAAGCTCTCGCCTACGACCTGAAGGTTGCAAGCTCGATCCCCGCATGAATCAGGTAGCCGGCTCAAGGTTGACTCAGCCTTCCATCCTTCCGAGGTCGGTAAAATGAGAACCCAGCTTGGTGGGGGGTAATAAATAATAATTACCTGAAAGTGCTGCGGAATAAGTTGGCGCTATACAAATGCCATGATTTGAGTTGTTACATTACACCAAATGTCTTAGATGCTCAGCACCACGTCTATGATGTGTTTTAGACCACGGCCTGATTAAGGCTGCCCACAGTACAGGGCAGTACATTATGATCTCCCCCCCCCCCCATGGCCTGCCCCTCCCAATGGTAACTCTTACTATTGAATTAATCCTCTGGCGCATAGGATGCCACACCAAATTTTTAGGCCGCACTAATTGTATCCCCCCCCCTCACAGTAATAGTGCTTGCCAGTGACCCCATAATAGTCAGTTATTAGCTGTACATAATGATAGTGGTTACAGTGCAGTTGCTTCCATCGATCACAGGTGGCGCCCTCTTTGACTGGTGTCGTTATCTTTTTCTTCTCTATCCATGCCCAGACCATCACAATGACTCCTCACAGCCACTTTCCTTTTCAGAATTTAACAAACTGAACTCCATAGGCTCTTGTTTTTCTATCACCCTCTCTACGTTTTCCACACCTCTACACAATCCACATGCCCCAAATAGTAATTAGACCCCACGCAGTAAATGTGCCCTCTTTACTGCACTTATCAGTAATAATGCTGCCCTTTCAGCCTCCGTACTTTAAAAATGCCATCTTTTCTACCCGTGTAGGTCAACTGACCCCATAGCTAATAATGCCTACTTTTTTGCCCCGCTTTATAAATAATTCCCCTCTTATGCCCCGTATTTAATAATGCTGCCTTTTATGCCATTTAGATAATAATGCCAATATTTTCTGCCCCCATAATTAGACAAAGCTGCCACTTTTACTCTGCCACTTCCCTTCTGGTTTAATGCCACCCTGGACTGCCCTTCTGATATGTTTTCCAGGGTTACGGCAGGTACTAGGTGTTTTTTAAACCACCATTTGGCCTAACTGGATGTCAATGAATCTGTCGAATCGGTGAGGACCAATGATTGGGGCCCCCTCAGCCAGCTGAAGAGGAGGCAGCCAGGGGCCCCCCTGAACATAGGGGAATGTGGGGCCTGGAGCCAGTGCTCCATAGGCACACTTGTAAATCTGGCCCTGTTTTAGACACTTTCAGACACTTTTTCAGGGCACCCAGAAAGGGGGTGTGGTTTGGAAATTGTGTGTGGCTTTGCAAGAAGAGCGTAGCTGAAATGTGACACAGCACCAAAAATAGTGACAACATCTTGGTGCAAACACTGATGTTAAATAACTGATATGTGGTGTAAAATTCTACAAAGGACTCTGAAAGATCTCCAGATTTATCATCCAGAAGGAGCCACTGTGATAATATTTTCAGACTAGTGTAAGTCTAACAAGTAGACAGGATTAGTCCATCCGCCCCTGTGTGTGCATCCACTGACCAGCCTTCACTTTTATACAGGGAACAAGCTCACCCTGGTGGATCTCAACACTCGGAAATGCAGTGGAGAAGACCAGACCATCATCCACGCCGAACTGGATGCCGCTATGTGTAACAGTGAAGGGCTGTATCTCTTCTACGGTCCATCCTTCTACCACTACAAGAATGTAGAGGAACTGCTGTCCTCCAAGGTGGCCCCAAGTCCCGGGAGCATCGCGTCCCACTTCCTAGACTGCTAGATCCACACCCAGACCATCTACCAAGAGTGATGCCACCGCCGTCCTCCAAGGTGGCCCTGAGCCCCGAGAGCATCACATCCCACTTACTAGATTGCTAGATCCACACCCAGACCCTCTACCAAGAATGATGCTAACACCACCCTCCAAGGTGGCTCAGAGCCCCGGTAGCATCACGTCCCACTTACTAGATTGCTAGATCCACACCCAGACCATCTACCAGGAGCGATGCCAACACTACCCTCCAAGGTGGCTCCGAGCCCCGGGAGCATCACGTCCTACTTCCTAGACTGCTAAATCCAGACCATCTACCAAGAGCGATGCCACTGCCGTCCTTCAAGGTGGCCCCCGAGCCCATCGCGTCCCACTGCCTAGACTGCTAGATCCACACCCAGACCATCTACCCAGAGCGATGCTACCGCTGTCCTCCAAGATGGCCCCAGGAGCATTGCATTCCGCATCCTGGACTGCTAGATCCACACCCAGACCATCTACCGAGAGTGATGCCACTGCCGTCCTTCAAGGTGGCCTCAACTCCCGGAGGCATCACGTTCCACTTCCTAGATGGCTAGATCCACACCCAGACCATCTACCAAGAGTGATGTCACCCTCGTCCTCCAAGGTGGCCCCGAGAGCATAGTGTTGCACTTCCTAGACTGCTAGATCCACACCCAGACCATCTGCCAAGAGTGATGCCACCGCCATTCTCCAATATGGCCCCCGAGCCCTGAGAGCAGCACGTCCCACTACCTAGACTGCTAGATCAACACCCAGATCTACCAAGAGCGATGCCACTGCTGTCCTCCAAGATGGCCCTGAGCCCCAGTAGCATCGCATCCTGCTTCCTAGACTGCTAGATCCACACCCAGACCACCTACCAAGAGCGATGCCAACACCACCCTCCAAGGTGGCCCCGAGAGCATCGCATCCCACTTTCTAGACTGCTAGATCCACACCCAGACCATCTGCCAAGAGTGATGCCATCGTAGTCCTCCAAGGTGGCCTCAAGTCCCCGGAGCGTCACATCCCACTTCCTAGATGGCTAGAGCCACAAGTAGACCATCTACCAAGAGTGATGCCACCACCACCCTCCAAGGTGGCCCCGAGAGCATCGCATCCCACTTTCTAGACTGCTAAATCCACACCCAGAACATCTACCAAGAGTGATGTCACTGCCATCCTCCAAGGTGGCCCCGAGCCCTGGGAGCATCGCGTCCCACTTCCTAGACTGCTAGATCCACATCCAGACCATCTACCAAGAGTGATGCCACTGTCGTCCTCCAAGGCGGCCTCAAGTCCCGGGAGCACCGCGTCCCACTTCCTAGATGGCTAGATCCACACCCAGACCATTTAACAAGAGTGATGCCACCACCACCCTCCAAGGTGGCCCCGAGCCCATTACGTCCCACTTCCTAGACTGCTAGATCCACACCCAGACCATCTACCAAGAGTGATGCCACTGCCATCCTCCAAGGTGGCCTGAAGTCCTGGGAGCACCGCGTCCCACTTCCTAGATGGCTAGATCCACACCCAGACCATCCACCAAGAGTGATGCCACCCCCATCCTCCAAGGTGGCCCCAAGCCCTGAGAGCATAGTGTTCCACTTCCTAGACTGCTAGATCAACACCCAGACCATCTACCAAGAGCGATGCCACCGCTGTCCTCCAAGATGGCCCTGAGCCCCAGTAGCATCGCATCCTGCTTCCTAGACTGCTAGATCCACACCCAGACCACCTTTCAAGAGCGATGCCACTGCTGTCCTCTAGTGCCACTAGATCTCAGTAGTAGACGTGACAGAGAACTGCCCTCCCATTGAATGTACTAAATTTATATAATCGTCTGCTTCTACCATACATTATTGCTCTCTCTTACCCGGTCACTTTGTGCTGAACCATAATACAATAAACTCATATACTGTCAGAATAAAGTGTCTCCTGACTAGTAACATATAGAAGACTGAGACCACCGGAGTGCACCTAAAGGGGTCCCATTATCAGGAGCACCCCAAGCCTTTATGCTGTCTGAGGCGTAGGGTGAACCCCCGGGCAAAAAGACTCATTTTACAGGTACTTGGAGTGATCATACACAATATTTAAACCATTAAGACTTGTCTGAAGTGACAGAATAATAGTGGCTCCAATAGTAATAGTGACTCCCTCAATGGCCTCTGTAGTGATAGTGGCCCCAGTAATAAAAGCGACCCTTTTACTGGACTTCCAGCCAGCCAGCAACCCCTTTAATGATCCTAGTAGTAATAGCACCCCCGTTAGTGGCCCAGTAGTAATAGCAACACCCATAATGTCCCAAGTAATAAGTGACCCCCATGCTGGACTTTGGGCTGGGCAGTAACCCCTCCCAGCACTCGCTCTATCATCAGATGCTGTGACCCCTGACCCCTCACTAGTTGGCAGACGTGCTGTATGTACAGGTTACCTATCACCAGCAGGGGGCACCAGGCAGACATGAGCTGTACGTACAGGTTACCTATCACCAGCAGGGGGCACCAGGCAGACATGAGCTGTATGTACACGTTACCTATCACCTGCAGGATACACCAGGCAGACAATACCTATCTATATGGGTTACCTATCACCTGCAAGAGACACCTTGTTGCGTCTTACTGATGCTGGATTGCAGCTGCAGGTGTAGTAGCCAAGCAGGTCACTGGAGAGTAGTCAGAATAGCCGGGAGTTGTTATCGGGAAGTCATGTGTGCAGTACAAATAGATGAGAAGGAAGCATAGTCAATGGAAGCCAAAGGTCAGCAGCAGGAGGTACCAGTATGCTTGTAGAGGAGCTGGAGGAAAAGAGGCCTGATCAAGGTGGTGGAACACAACAATCACACACTGAAGGTGTGGTAGGGCTAGGCTTATATGGGAAGTGCAATCAGGAACAGGGGCGGGGTAAGGACCAGGAGGGAGAAAGTATGTAACAGAAATACAGAACAAGGCTAGATTTCAGCAAGGGAACTGTCAAAGTCCTCAATAGCCTAGCGGAGAGAGCTGCCGACTGGAACACCCGCTGGGAGGTTGTGGGTTTGAGCCCTGCCACACCCGGCAGACATGAGCTGTGTGTACAGTTTACCTATCACCAGCAGGAGACACAGCTAATTCCCTGCGCCTTTCTTAGTGCTGCAGAAGCGGTTAATGTGTCCTTTACTCGCATTCTTATGTATTCGCGGGAGGTTATGTGGCTAGAGCCGGACAACGCATGTGTCGTTAGTGCGGAAAACAGGATCTTCTCTGAAACTGGTCACCTGATTTTATGCCGCACTGCGGGGTCATTCCCAGAAAGGGACATGGTGGTCTGGCCAGTTGGTGCGGATGGCTTCCACGTGCCCTGCAGGCTAGTACCATTACATGTTTACTGGTCTCCGCGCCGTTGTGGCCACAAGGAATCCATCCGTTCCTTTCGGATCTTGAAACTAATAAAGGAAAATCAGAGGAGACGGTAAATGATGTCGGTTTATTGGAAAGATCAGAATGAAGTTGGACGGTACAATTATTCATCTACTACCATAAGATGTCTACACCGACGGCCCCGTTATTACCCCCCATCTAGTAGTGTAGGACCCACAGCGGTGTAGATCCCACTCAGTGATGAAACGGTTCTGGATGAATCTCGGCCCCTGCGGACAGGAAGCTTCTGTAGTCGCTGCAGATTAGATGGCGGTGCTGACATGTTCTGACCGGCTGACAGGAAGGGGTCAGCCATTCATGCTGCTTGCGCCAAATTCTCACCTCCCATCAGCAACAGAGATCTGGACCCATCTGACCAGGGGATGTTTTTCCGCTGCTCAGTGATACAAGTTTTGCGCTCTTTTGCCCGCTGGAGTCTTTCTGTGTCTCTTACACACAATGGCGCTGGAACTGGTCACCCGCTGTTATACCATCCGTGCGGAGGAACGGCGAGTTGTGCGTTCGGACACGTTAGTTGGAGCTCCAGCGTTGTATTCAGCTGACTGTGCAGCCTGTTGGGCAGAACGATTCCTGACATCCTCCTCCGACCCCTTTCAGTGATGAGTTGTTTCCGTCCGCAGGATCCCCTTCCGCTGGATGTTTTCCTCAATCGCGCCATTCTTTGTATACTCTCCACACCGTTACATGAGTAACCCCCCGCGGTTGGCAGTGAGACCCTGACTAGTCTAGCACTGATGAAAGATGAGAAGAAAAAAAGAGGGAGCGGAGCGTGTCTAAAAACCGATGCTGTGGTTTGGGAACTTTGTTTTATTTTCTTCTCCCTTCTATATAATGAGATTGATTGATTCTTGACGAGTCGGAGAGGTTCGGACGGACCACGAAATGTCACATCCTCCCAGGAGGACGTACAGATGCATGGAATAAATGTAGGGAAAATGTGGCTGTAGGCGCAGTCCCTTTTCTTAACGAGGCACGAGACGTATTTCTGAGCTCGATGCCTCTGATTTTATTAAGAATTAATCCAGTATGTAATACCGTGTTTCCCCAAAAATAAGACAGTGTCTTATATTAATTTTTGTTCAAAAAGGTTTAACTTTTTTACATGTATAGCTGCCTGGACACTATTTAAATTGACTTTTTTAATTAACTGTTAGCAGGGCTTAATTTTGGAGAAGGGCTTATATTTCAAGCATCCTAAAAGGCCTGAAAAGTCATTTTGCATCCTCAAAAATTCTGGAAAATCATGCTATGTCTTATTTTCAGGGAAACAGGGTAATAGACGCGTTTCGGGGGCGGTGCGCCCCTTCCTCAGTAGCTCTGGTGTGTTCTCTTTGCGGAGGAGTGGGGCATGTCTATTATACACTGGATCAATTCCTAATAAAAACAGACTCATCCAGCACCGATGACCGGCCTCGCTGGAAGTCGCTCCGATCGCTGGATCTTCCATCTAATGTGGAGTCACACTGAGACTGATCAGCGGAAAACTTTTATGCCGTGTGATTTTATGCCGCACTCTACGGTCATTCCCATAAAGGGAAGTGCCAATCGTGGGCTGGCCGATGGATCTAATAAAGGGCAGGGGGTTGTAAGGAGGGGCCGTTTAGTTTCGGTGACATGTTGAAAAATGCTTCAGCCAAAGATGCACACTGTGCCGGCTGCCATGCGATGCTTATACTCGTACAAGACACAGGAGGCCGGGGGGAAATTGCCGCTCATCTCCAGTTTGCCTGGCACGGTGTGTATGGTGACTCCCTTGCTGAGGCCTTCTGACAACTTTTGGAGCATACGCTGGGCAAGGTATCTCTTGGCATATCCGGGATCGGCCTCAATGTTGGCATAGACATCGGGCGGTGGGTTTGGGATTTTCCATTCCAGCTCACCTATCAGTTGGTTAATCTTTCCCTTGTCCAGGGACACGGGGTTCTCACTATAACTCAGCACCACCTGAGTACCACAATCCCCCCTAACGGAGATGTAGCTCCCGTTCACTAAGACGTCTCTTTCCTTCCCCGGCGGAGAGTGAGAGACCATCACCGCCCAGCGCAGCCAGTCATAATTCTTCTCCAGCACCTTTAATATGCCCATTGCTTTTTCCTCATCCGTTAGTGACTCATTGCGGGGCAGATACTTCTCCACATCCTCCTGGGCTTGCTCCTTGAAGTATGCAGCACAGTCTCGAGAGGTGTCCTCCATTCTCTTATACAGAGCAGACATTTTGTCTGTCCAGCGGCTCATCATGAGTTGGGTGTCTCTTCCTGTTAGAGATCCATGGACAAAAAGGCAAAGCAAGCCAGTGGCCAGTACAAAGTTGGCCTGCTGGCAGAAAGCGATCATCTCCCAGCGGCGTGGGTGGTGGTCTCTGATGACCTGCTGTAGGAGAGTGATATGGTCTGCCATGACAGAGATGCCGAGGAGCCGGTTGTACAGAGCATTCAGCTGTCTATCAATCTTGTAGTCGTACACGTATTGGATGAACACCTCCTTCTCTTTGGCTTTGTAGGACTTTCCCGCCCGGACAACAGCAGCCAGCTGCTGGTACACAATGATGATGTCATCTTCACATCTGGTGACATCACAATCTCTCATCAAGCCCTTTCCAACGGCCAATTGACGGTCAGTAGACTCCAAGGTCTTCTTGACGAATTCGATTTCTTCTGTCGTTGCGGAGTCATTGATCTGAGCGACAAGTCCCAAAACCACGGAGTTGATCGTTTGCAGAAATCCCACCGATTCCCACGCCTTGGTGAATAGAGCCATGATGTCGTCCTACGATCTGGTTAGCCTTCAAAGAGAAAGAAACACAGATGAGACCACAGCACCCATGACATATGTATCACACTACGGCTACAGACTCATCTGGTGGTTTCCCCATGAGATACATAATTAATGCTGTGGTCCTTTTTTTGGTTTCTCCTCTCATTTACCCATCGTCATCGCTGTCTGAGGACTTGTAGTTTTCAGCAGTACCATGTGATCTACCACATAATGTACAAGGTTCCACCATCTTGGGGGGGGGGGGGTCTTGTTTCTACGGCAGCAATGACAGGATGGCCTTATTCTACGGGTCACGACAATACCAAACTTACAGCTGTGCGGGGGCTGCATGTTTTTTGCGTGACGTCCCGTAGTTTCTACTGCTCCCATTTTGGAGGACAGGTGGCTTTTCATCGCTTTTTAAAAAATGTAATCAAATGTGACCCAAAAAATTGCAGTTCTGGAATTGTGCATTTTTTTCTGACTAAATTCCCCGTCCGGGATAAATAACGCGGCAGTTTGTGAAAACAGACTTATGGACACAGCAATGAAAAATATATTTGGGCGGGTTGTTTTCTTTTATAATAAATACGTGAAGCGGGATTCTTAAACTTTCATTCACTTCATTTTTTCTAATAAATTATAACTTTTTTTGCTCATTTTTACATTGAACTTGCGATCCATCGATTGCTCATAGATTATAATGTGGTACCGCAGTCTATCGAGGCGTGCTACAGGCATGGCTTGCTAGTCCATTAGCCATGACAGCCCTGGAAGCCTTCGATAGGCCCCCGACTGCCATGGCAACCAAACAGCGCCTTGTGATTTCATCACGCGGTGATTTGGGACCCCGAAATACTGATCAGGCTATTTAAAAGACGCTACCAGTATGGACAGCAGCATTTAAATAGTTAACTGGGGGGTGAAGGGGTTAAAGAGGACTTGCTGCCCCTCTGGACGGGCTGACTTAGTACATACTGGTACTCCCCATGGAGTGACTATCCGTTCTCTGCTTTGTGTCGTCCTTCTGAATATATAGGATTACACTGAAATCTGTCACCAGTTGGGGGTGTGTCCCTGCACCGTCCAATCACAGCAGACCACTGCAGACCATGTAGCCAATCGCCAGATTCACAGGAGGAATGGCAACAATGTAGGATGCAGTCAGAAACTCCCAGGAGGAATGCGCCCGCTCTCACACGGATGGCTCGGATTCCGCATGCAGGAGCCCCGACCGCGCATATGTAGTATATCCCGCTTTGCGGCTGGGCCGCGGATCGGACGGCTCCCATGGACTTCAATTGTGGCCACACTAAAATAGAACATGCGGTGATTTTATTTTCCACAACTGGAAATCGCAATGGCTGCCCGCTGACGTGAGCGGAGATGTGACGGTACTATTGTTGGAATGTGGGCAGAATACCGCGGATCATCCGTGCGGGTGACCATCGTGGATCCCGCAATTCAAGCCCGGTCATGTGAGACCGGCCTAATAGAGGGACACAGAGCTATAAGAAAAGATGCTTCAACCTCACTGCGGCTCGCACTAACCTCACGGCGGCTCGCACTAACCTCACGGCGGCTCGCACTAACCTCACGGCGGCTCGCACTAACCTCACGACGGCTCGCACTAACCTCACGGCGGCTCGCACTAACCTCACGGCGGCTCGCACTAACCTCACGACGGCTCGCACTAACCACCGCGGCTCACACTAACCTCACGGCGGCTCGCACTAACCTCACCGCGGCTCGCACTAACCTCACCGCGGCTCGCACTAACCTCACAGCGGCTCGCACTAACCCCACCGCGGCTCGCACTAACCTCACGGCGGCTCGCACTAACCTCACGGCGGCTCGCACTAACCTCACGGCGGCTCGCACTAACCTCACGGCGGCTCGCACTAACCTCACGACGGCTCGCACTAACCTCACGGCGGCTCGCACTAACCTCACGGCGGCTCGCACTAACCTCACGACGGCTCGCACTAACCACCGCGGCTCACACTAACCTCACGGCGGCTCGCACTAACCTCACGGCGGCTCGCACTAACCTCACCGCGGCTCGCACTAACCTCACAGCGGCTCGCACTAACCCCACCGCGGCTCGCACTAACCTCACGGCGGCTCGCACTAACCTCACGGCGGCTCGCACTAACCTCACGGCGGCTCGCACTAACCTCACGGCGGCTCGCACTAACCTCACGACGGCTCGCACTAACCTCACGGCGGCTCGCACTAACCTCACGGCGGCTCGCACTAACCTCACGACGGCTCGCACTAACCACCGCGGCTCACACTAACCTCACGGCGGCTCGCACTAACCTCACCGCGGCTCGCACTAACCTCACCGCGGCTCGCACTAACCTCACAGCGGCTCGCACTAACCCCACCGCGGCTCGCACTAACCTCACGGCGGCTCGCACTAACCTCACGGCGGCTCGCACTAACCTCACGGCGGCTCGCACTAACCTCACCGCGGCTCGCACTAACCTCACCGCGGCTCGCACTAACCTCACAGCGGCTCGCACTAACCCCACCGCGGCTCGCACTAACCTCACGGCGGCTCGCACTAACCTCACGGCGGCTCGCACTAACCTCACGGCGGCTCGCACTAACCCCACGGCGGCTCGCACTAACCTCACGGCGGCTCGCACTAACCCCACCGCGGCTCGCACTAACCCCACCGCGGCTCGCACTAACCCCACCGCGGCTCGCACTAACCCCACGGCGGCTCGCACTAACCCCACCGCGGCTCGCACTAACCCCACCGCGGCTCGCACTAACCCCACGGCGGCTCGCACTAACCTCACGGCGGCTCGCACTAACCCCACGGCGGCTCGCACTAACCCCACGGCGGCTCGCACTAACCTCACGGCGGCTCGCACTAACCTCACGGCGGCTCGCACTAACCTCACGGCGGCTCGCACTAACCCCACCGCGGCTCGCACTAACCCCACCGTGGCTCGCACTAACCCCACCGCGGCTCGCACTAACCTCACCGCGGCTCGCACTAACCCCACCGCGGCTCGCACTAACCTCACGGCGGCTCGCACTAACCTCACGGCGGCTCGCACTAACCTCACAGCGGCTCGCACTAACCTCACGACGGCTCGCACTAACCCCACCGCGGCTCGCACTAACCCCACCGCGGCTCGCACTAACCCCACCGCGGCTCGCACTAACCTCACGGCGGCTCGCACTAACCTCACGGCGGCTCGCACTAACCCCACCGCGGCTCGCACTAACCCCACCGCGGCTCGCACTAACCCCACCGCGGCTCGCACTAACCCCACCGCGGCTCGCACTAACCCCACCGCGGCTCGCACTAACCCCACCGCGGCTCGCACTAACCTCACGGCGGCTCGCACTAACCTCACAGCGGCTCGCACTAACCCCACCGCGGCTCGCACTAACCCCACCGCGGCTCGCACTAACCCCACCGCGGCTCGCACTAACCCCACCGCGGCTCGCACTAACCTCACGGCGGCTCGCACTAACCTCACGGCGGCTCGCACTAACCTCACGGCGGCTCGCACTAACCTCACGACGGCTCGCACTAACCTCACAGTGCCCCTCCCTTGTCCACAGACCTCATCACAGCTCACCTGTCTGCATAGACTACACCTGTATAACCATACTAGTCACCTCACCTGCTCACAGACCTCATCTATAACCATATTATACATATATTCTGCCTGTATAGGCTGGCCATGTATAGTCATGGTATATGCCTCATTTGTGCACATTTCACCTGTCTTTATGGTCTAGATCTATATAAGCATGCTATGTACTTCACCTGTCTACCAATCTCATCCACCTCTCACCTGTCAGTATGGACTAAACCTATAGTATATAACCATACTATACACCCTACCGACATACAAGAGGTTATCCACATCTCAGCTAAAATGTGTATAAAGGACAAGACCTATATAACCATGCTGTATATACCGTACCTGTCCACAGACCTCATCCACCTCCTCCGTCTATATAGACTACACCTGTATAACCATACTATACACCCCACCGACCTACAAGAGGTTATCCACATCTCAGCTACAATGTGTATAAAGGACAAGACTAGAGATGAGCGAGCACCAAAATGCGAAATTATCGCGATGCTCGAGGGTTCGTTTCGAATAACGAACCCCATTGAAGTCAATGGGCGACCCGAGCATTTTTGTATATCGCCGATGCTCGCTAAGGTTTTCATGTGTGAAAATCTGGGCAATTCAAGAAAGTGATGGGAACGACACAGAAACGGATAGGGCAGGCGAGGGGCTACATGTTGGGCTGCATCTCAAGTTCCCAGGTCCCACTATTAAGCCACAATAGCGGCAAAAGTGCCCCCCCCCCTCCCGACAACTTTTACTTCTGAAAAGCCCTCATTAGCATGGCATACCTTAGCTAAGCACCACACTACCTCCAACAAAGCACAATCACTGCCTGCATGACACTCCGCTGCCACTTCTCCTGGGTTACATGCTGCCCAACCCCCCATGCACGACCCAGTGTCCACAGCGTACACCAAACTGTCCCTGCGCAGCCTTCAGCTGCCCTCATGCCACCTTCATGTCTATTTATAAGTGCGTCTGCCAGAGGAACCGCAGGCACACACTGCAGAGGGTTGGCACGGCTAGGCAGCGACCCCCCCATAAAAGGGGCGGGCCGATAGTCCACAATGCTGTACAGAAGCAATGAGAAATCCAATCCTGTGCCACCGCCATCAGGAGCTGCACATGTGGGCATAGCAATGGGGAACCTATGTGCCACACAGTATTCATTCTGTCAAGGTGTCTGCATGCCCCAGTCAGACCGCGGTTTTTTATAAATAGTCACAGGCAGGTACAACTCCGCAATGGGAATTCTGTGTGCACCCACAGCATGGGTGGCTCCCTGGAACCCACTGGCTGTACATAGAAATATCCCATTGCATTGCCCAACACAGCTGAGGTAGTAATGTCGTGCGTAATACAGGTGGGCTTCGGCCCACACTGCATGCCCCAGTCATGCAGTACGTTGAAGATACACCTGCATCCTGCAAAATATTATGTACCATCTATACATATCAATATGGTCTTTCTTGTTTTGCTAGTAACACAGTACATTTATAGGCTTAATCAAATGGTTGCACAGTTTGCACTTGCAAAAAGGACAATATTTTTAGTATACACCCGCATCAAACGTTCACCATAAAAACTTGTCTACAATAAAAATATATATCATTCATAAAATATAGATTATAAATATACATTCAACAAAACTGTGCAACCATTTGATTAAGCCTATAAATGTACTGTGTTACTAGCAAAACAAGAAAGACCATATTGATATGTATAGATGGTACATAATATTTTGCAGGATGCAGGTGTATCTTCAACGTACTGCATGCCAGAGAGAATGAAGCCAGTTTTATCGATATGGTATTGTTTTTCACTCAGAGGGTAAGGTCCGAATAGAGGTTGATTTTATGACCCTAACGATGTATGACATACTAAACATGCCCCTAGTAATCTTTCAAACACTCTTCTGCCTGTTTAAGGTGGTATGTCAAAATGCCGATCATGTGACCGGCGTTGGTGAATGGTAAACCCTCCCCCAATATGGCCGCTATTACCGGGAGACACTAATAGTAATGGTACGTCGGAACGCTAGTCATGTGACCAGCGTGATGACGTGGGCTTGCTACAACACGCCCCTAATATGGCCGCTATCACCAGGTCTTACTGGCAGGGGCAGAACGTCGTTCGCGCTGACCATGTGACCGGCGTGACGACGATTGATGAAAACACGCCCCCAATATGGCCACAACCACCGGGAGACATGAATAATGAGGTACGTCGGAACGCTGGTCAGGTGACCGGCGCGATGACGCGGGCTTGTTACAACACGCCCCCAATATGGCCGCCACCACCGGGCCCCACTGGCAGTGGTGGAACGCCATCACGCCGGTCACGTGACCGGCGTGATGACGCTGGTAAATTGAGACACACCTCCAATATGGCTGCGACCACTGAGAGACACCAGCAGCATGCAATGTAAGTGACCCATGTACTATATATGTAACGATCATACTGTTTTATTATGGCTTGAGAAAGGTGCCTGTGTGCACTGAAACGCGTTGCCCGTCGTTTTAGCGAAGTCTGAAAATAAAAGGTGTTATTATTTCATCTCTTAAACGTGTGGAAACATCTATCTGGAGACAGAAGGAGACATCACTTCAAGGAGGGGGCTCATGGTCATCACACCCCCCTCCTCCTCAGTAAGTGTAACTCCTATGTATTTTTCCCTGACAGATTATTATTTGTGGTTACACACTATTTTTTGAGCGCAGAAAATATTTTGTTTGCTGATAGCCTTTTTGCATTTTATTCCTTTGGGACCACTCTCTTATGAGAGACCCCAATTATTTCTGCAGCTCTCCCCCTTGCATTGGAGGATTAGAATAGTGTCGTCTTCCACTGAATGACAACCTTGAGGCGCTATCTGGCTACATCTTCCAGTCAGACTGGGGTTCTTTAGAAGTGGAAACAGATGCATTTACAACTCCCTGTGCACCCACAGCATGGGTGGGTGCCAGGAAGCCACCGGCGGTACATACAAATATCCCATTGCATTGCCCATCACAGCTGAGGTAACATAGTAACATAGTATGTAAGGCCGAATGAAGACAATGTCCATCTAGTCCAGCCTGTCTATCCTACTGTGTTGTTGATCCAGAGGAAGGCAAAAAACCCCAAGGCCAGAAGCCAATTAGCCCTTTTGGGGGAAAAATTCCTTCCCGACTCCCTAATGGCAATCAGACTGTTCCCTGGATCAACCCCTAATAGTTCCTACCTGTCTATATACCAGGATTGACACTTCACCTAATATTTATATCCTGTAATATCCTTCTTCTCCAGAAAGACATCAAGTCCCCTTTTAAACTCCTCTATGGATTTTGCCATCACCACTTCCTCCAGTAGAGAGTTCCATAGTCTAACTGCTCTTACAGTAAAGAATCCCCTTCTATGTTGGTGATGAAACCTACTTTCCTCTAGACGTAGCGGATGTCCTCTTGTTACCGTCGTGGTCCTGGGTGTAAACAGATCGCGGGAGAGATCCTTGTATTGTCCCCTCATGTATTTATACATGGTTATTTGGTCGCCTCTTAGCCATCTTTTTTCCGGGGTGAATAATCCCAGTTTTGGTGCCTCTCTGGGTATTCCAGTCCCGTCATTCCATGTATTAGTTTAGTTGCCCTTCTTTGAACCCCCTCCAGCACTGTAACATCTTTCCTGAGCCCCGGTGTCCAGAATTGTACGCAGTATTCCATGTGAGGCCTGACAAGTGCCTTATATAGTGGGAGGATAATGTTCTCGTCCCTCGCCCTTATACCCCTTTAATGCACCACAAGACTTTATTTGCCTTTGCAGCAGCTGACTGGCATTGGTTACTCCAGTTTAGTCTATTATCCACTAATACCCCCAGATCCTTTTCCATATCACTTTTCCCTAGTGGTACCCCATTAAGTGAATATTGGTGACATCCGTTCCTCCTGCCCATGTGCATAGTCTTACATTTATCCACATTGACCTTCATTCCCCATCCCCCCCCCCCCCCCCAAGCCCCCGGCTTATCTCGGTCCGTTTGTAGCCGCACATTGTCCTCCGTTGCATTAATTATATTGTATAATTTTGTGTCATCTGCAGATACTGATATTTTGCTGTGCAGCCCCTCTATCAGGTCATTAATAAATATGTTGAACAGAGTGGGGCCTAATACTGAACCCTGTGGCACCCCGCTAGCGACTGTGGTCCAATCAGAGTACGCACCATTTATTACCACCCTCTGCTTTCTATCATTGAGCCAATTTTCTACCCACTTACACACGTTTTCGCCCAGTCCGAGCTGCCTCATTTTGTATATTAGCCTATTATGTGGCACGGTGTCAAAGGCTTTAGAGAAGTCCAGATATACGAGATCTATAGATTCTCCCCGGTCCAGCTTAGAGCTTACTTCATCATAGAAACTGATCAGATTTGTCTGACATGAGCGACCCTTCATGAATCCATGCTGGTGAGGAGTTATTCCCTTAATCTCCTTGAGGTATTCATCGATGGCGTCTCTCAGAATCCCCTCGAAAATTTTTCCCGTTACTGAAGTGAGACTTACTGGCCTGTAGTTACCAGGCTCACTTTTGCTCCCTTTTTTGTAAATTGGAACCACGTTGGCAATGCGCCAGTCCAATGGTACTACTCCGGTCTTGATAGTGTCTAGAAATATTAGGTATAGCGGCCTAGCTATCTCGTCACTTAGTTCCTTTAGTATCCTTGGGTGTAATCCATCTGGGCCCGGTGATTTATCAATTTTAGTTTTCTTTAGACGCTTCCGCACCTCCTCCTGCGTTAGGTATGAGATATTTTGTAAGGGGTTCGTTTTATTCCCCTGCATCTCGTGTGGCATTTCCTTTTCTTTGGTGAACACACTTGAGAAGAAGCTGTTTAGTAGATTTGCTTTCCCTTCGTCATCATCAATGATTTCTCCTGCATTGTTTTTTAAAGGGCCAGCGCTCTCCCTGCAAATCCTTTTGCTGTTTATGTAGTTGAAAAATAGCTTCGGGTTGTTTCTGCTCTCTTTTGCGATCCGTCTTTCTGCTTCCTCCTTGGCAGTTTTGATCGTATCTTTGCATATTTTGTTTTTTTCCCTGTATGATTTTAGTGCTTCTTCGCTGCCTTCTTGCTTTAGTAGTTTGAACGCTTTCTTCTTTTCGTTTATTGCCCCTCGTACCGTCTTGTCGAGCCACATTGGTTTCCTTTTAGCTGAGTTTCTTTTATTTTTAAAGGGAATGAACTGCTCACATGAGGTGATTAGGATCCTTTTGAACTTTTCCCATTTTTCCTCCGTACTGATATTTTTGAGGATGTTGTCCCAATTAATGTTACCGATAGTAGTTCTAAGCTCATCAAATTTTGCTTTACTAAAATTTAGTTTCTTTGTCTCTCCCTGATAAGGCTTCCTATTGATTAACAGTTGGAAGTTGATTATATTGTGGTCGCTGTTCCCCAAGTGCCCCTCAACCTGTACCCCCTTTATTCGGTCCGGTTTGTTAGTTAGTACTAGGTCCAGAATGGCCCTCCCTCTTGTTGGTTCCTGCACAAGTTGGTTCAGGTAATTGTCTTTAATTACTCTCAAGAACTTATCACCCCAGTGAGATTTGCAGGTTTCCTTCTCCCATGTTATATCTGGGTAATTAAAGTCCCCCATGATAATTACTTCGTTGCGCTTTGACACCTCTTCTATCTGCCTTAGTAGTAGGTCTTCAGTTTCTTCTGTTGCTTTTGGTGGTCGATAGAAGACCCCTATCAGGATTTTGTTATTTTTTCCTCCCTGTATTTCTACCCACAGAGATTCCACCTGTTCGTCTCCTGCCCCTATATCCTCCCGTAGCCTCGGCTTCAAGTTCGATTTGACGTACAGACATACCCCTCCCCCTTTCTGATTCCTTCGGTCTCTTCTGAAGAGATTGTACCCCTGCAAATTCACCGCCCAATCGCACTTATCATCAAGCCATGTTTCAGTAATTCCGACTATATCATAGTTTTCATCAGTCATTCTCGCTTCAAGCTCACCCACTTTACCGATCAGACTTCGTGCATTCGTGGTCATACAGTTTATATCATTTTTTTTGTTTTTTAAATTTGTTTTGTTGCTATTCGTACTTATGGCTGATCTGTCAGTTCTAACTGTACTAACCCCACCCCCTGCTCGTCCCCCATTCCCTTTGCTTGGACCCGGATCGCTAGTTACACTGGCTACCCCACTATTTCTCTTTTTGCCCTCCACCCCAGTCCCTAGTTTAAACACTCCTCCAGCCTTCTAGCCATCTTTTCCCCCGCACAGCTGCACCCTCCCCATTAAGATGCAGCCCGTCCCTACGGTAGAGCCTGTAGCCGACCGCAAAGTCAGCCCAGTTCTCCAGGAACCCAAATCCCTCCTTCTTACACCAACTCCGGAGCCACTTGTTTACCTCCCTAAGGTCCTGCTGCCTTTCTAGTGTGGCTTTAGGTACAGGTAGTATTTCCGAGAAAACTACCCTGGAGGTCCTCGCCCTGAGCTTGGACCCTAAGTCCCTGAAATCATTTTTGAGGGCCCTCCATTGACCTCTAACTTGTTCATTGGTGCCAACGTGCACCATGACCGCTGGATCCTCACCAGCCCCTCCCAGTAATCTGTCAATCCGATCCGCGATGTGTCAAACTGGAGCGCCAGGAAGACAACACACCGTTCGACGATCCCGGTCTTTATGGCAGATTGCCCTCTCTGTCCCCCTAATAATTGAGTCCCCCACCACTAGAACCTGTCTAGCCTGCCCTGCGCTCCCCGTCCCCGTCTCACTGGAGTAGTCATCCCCCTGGCGTTCAGAGGGCATGTCGTGCTGCAGCGGTGCTGGCTCTGTAATGGCATCGCCCTCATCTGCCAACATTGCAGACATGTTGGGTTGTGCCAGTTCAGGACCAGCCTCCCTGGATCTCTTCCCTCTATCCCTCCTCCTATATGTCACCCAGCTGACTGCCTGCTCCCCCTGCTCTTCCGTACTACCGTCCGCCCCCGCCTCTACCCCAGCGAGTGTCTGCTCAGTGAGCACCAAACTCCTTTCAATGATGTCAATGGCTCTCAGTGTTGCCAGTTGCCCATTTAGATCCAGAATTTGGGCTTCTAAATGTGTGATGTGCACGCATCTTGTGCAACAGTATGCACCCTCGATCGGCTGATCAAGGACCGCATACATTGCACAAGTAGCACACTGGATGACATTGCCAGGCGTGGAGCTCATCCTAATGAGGATCTACAATTTACTTGTGGAAGTAGTGAAGATAGACTTGTTCACACTCCGCTCACACGCTGCCGCAACCGCTGGCCCGCTGCCGCAACCGCTGGCCCGCTGCCGCAACCGCTGACCCGCTGTCGCAACCGCTGACCCGCTGTCGCAAACACTGACCCACAGCCACTGACCCGCTGCCGCAGACCCGCTGCCGCAACCGCTGTCGCAACCGCTGACCCACTGTCGCAACCGCTGACTTGCTGCCGCAACCGCTGACCCGCTGCCGCAACCACTGACCCACTGCCGCAACCCCTCACCCGCTGCCGCAACACAGAAGATACTTATCAGCTCCTCCGCTCCTCCTGGTGACGTCACCCGCTGTCCCGGCGGCCGCTCACTCCCCTCCTGTCTCAGCTGCTCCGCTGAACTCCTGGTGGCCTCTTGGCGCCGGCTGCTGCGCTCCGGTCTCACTGGTCACTCCTGCCCCCGCACCTGCTTCGGCTGCCGCTGCCCCGCACCTGCTTCGGCTGCCGCTGCCCCCGCACCTGCTTCGGCTGCTGAGCTGCTCCGCTGTCCCCTTCAGCTCCCCGCTCGTGCCTCCGTCTCGTGCCGCTGCTCCTGGCGTCGTGCTTAATGCAGGTGGGCTTCGGCCCACACTGCATGCCCCAGTCAGACTGGGGTTCTTTACAAGTGGACACAGATGCAGTTACAACTCCGTGTGCACCTACAGCATGGGTGGGTGCCAGGAAGCCACCGGTGGTACATAAAAATATCCCATTGCATTGCCCAACACAGCTGAGGTAACGTCAGCTACAATACAGGTGGGCTTCGGCCCACACTGCATGCCCCAGTCAGACTGGTAATATATACCTTAACAGTAACCGCGTTGGTGGTAATGTGGTGGTGACTGCGGACCTGGTAGCGCGATTTTATGTAGTTGGTTTTCGGAATGTGGCCAGGATTAAGTGGGCCGCGGCGGGGGGATGGTGGGGGGGCTCTCTTGTTGTGTCGGTAAAGGTGAAATTCTTCGACTGCCACCAGACGGACCAATGCAAAGGTATTTGCCAAGAATGTTTTCATTGTTGGAGGAGGAGGGGGATGTTTTGGAGGCACTACGTGTCCCCTACACGTGTCCGTGGTTATATGCACCTTAACAGTAATAGCGTTGGTGGGAAATGGCCTCGCCGCCATCATGTCTTTGGGAAGCCTCTGTTTCCACACCCCAGTGACATACCATTAGCTGCGGTATAGGCAGAGCCCATAATTATTAACATTTCAGCGGTAGCATTAGGGACAGGCCCCACTAACATATCACTAGCAGCAGTATAGGGGGAGCGCAGTCTTCGTTCCATTTCAGTAGTAGTAGCACTCAAGACAGGCCCCAGTAACAATTCCGAAGCAGCAGTATAGGGAGATAACATTCTCTTTCACATTTCAGTAGGTGCAGTATAGACACGGCCCCAGTTACATTTATGTAGCTAAAGTGTAGGCCAACCCCACACACCTTTCTGTACCATGAGTGCAGACGAAGAACATAGAAATTACTATGATTACACTGTAGGTGAGGGCCCAAAAAAATTGGTGTACCAACAGTACTAATGTACCTCAGAAAAAATTGGCCATGCCCAACCAAGAGGGCAGGTGAAACCCATTAATCGCTTTGGTTAATGTGGCTTAAGTGGTAACTAGGCCTGGAGGCAGCCCAGTTGAACGAAAAGTTGGTTCAAGTTACAGTTCCAACGCTTTAATGAGCATTGAAACTTATAAAAATTGTTTAGAAAAATTATTTGAGTGAGCCTTGTGGCCCTAAGAAAAATTGCCCGTTCGGCGTGATTACGTGAGGTTTCAGGAGGAGGAGCAGGAGGAGGAGGAGGAGGAATATTAGACACAGATTGATGAAGCAGAAATGTCCCCGTTTTGGATGGTGAGAGAGAACGATGCTTCCATCCGCGGGTGCAGCCTACGTATTGTTTAGGTATCGCTGCTGTCCGCTGGTGGAGAAGAGAAGTCTGGGGAAATCCAGGCTTTGTTCATCTTGATGAGTGTTAGCCTGTCGGCACTGTCGGTTGACAGGCGGGTACGCTTATCCGTGATGATTCCCCCAGCCGCACTAAACACCCTCTCTGACAGGACGCTAGCCGCAGGACAAGCAAGCACCTCCAGGGCATACAGCGCGAGTTCAGGCCACGTGTCCAGCTTCGACACCCAGTAGTTGTAGGGAGCAGAGGCATAACGGAGGACGGTCGTGCGATCGGCTACGTACTCCCTCACCATCCTTTTACAGTGCTCCCGCCGACTCAGCCTTGACTGGGGAGCGGTGACACAGTCTTGCTGGGGAGCCAGAAAGCTGTCAAAGGCCTTGGAGAATGTTCCCCTGCCTATGCTGGACATGCTGCCTGATCTCCGCGCCTCCCCTGCTACCTGGCCCTCGGAACTGCGCCTTCTGCCACTAGCGCTGTCGGATGGGAATTTTACCATCAGCTTGTCCGCCAGGGTCCTGTGGTATAGCAACACTCTCGAACCCCTTTCCTCTTCGGGAATGAGAGTGGAAAGGTTCTCCTTATACCGTGGGTCGAGCAGTGTGTACACCCAGTAATCCGTAGTGGCCAGAATGCGTGTAACGCGAGGGTCACGAGAAAGGCATCCTAACATGAAGTCAGCCATGTGTGCCAGGGTACCTGTATGCAACACATGGCTGTCTTCACTAGGAAGATCACTTTCAGGATCCTCCTCCTCCTCCTCCTCCTCCTCAGGCCATACACGCTGAAAGGATGACAGGCAAGCTGCATGGGTACCGTCAGCAGTGGGCCAAGCTGTCTCTTCCCCCTCCTCCTCATGCTCCTCCTCCTCAACGCGCTGAGATATAGACAGGAGGTTGCTCTGACTATCCAGCGACATACTGTCTTCCCCCGGCTCCGTTTCCGAGCGCAAAGCGGCTGCCTTTATGCTTTGCAGGGAACTTCTCAAGATGCATAGCAGAGGAATGGTGACGCTAATGATTGCAGCATCGCCGCTCACCACCTGGGTAGACTCCTCAAACTTTCCAAGGACCTGGCAGATGTCTGCCAACCAGGCCCACTCTTCTGAAAAGAATTGAGGAGGCTGACTCCCACTGCGCCGCCCATGTTGGAGTTGGTATTCCACTATAGCTCTACGCTGCTCATAGAGCCTGGCCAACATGTGGAGCGTAGAGTTCCACCGTGTGGGCACGTCGCACAGCAGTCGGTGCACTGGCAGATTAAACCGATGTTGCAGGGTGTGCAGGGTGGCAGCGTCCGTGTGGGACTTGCGGAAATGTGCGCAGAGCCGGTGCGCCTTTACGAGCAGGTCTGACAAGCGTGGGTAGCTTTTCAGAAAGCGCTGAACCACCAAATTAAGGACGTGGGCCAGGCATGGCACGTGCGTGAGGCTGCCGAGCTGCAGAGCCGCCCCCAGGTTACGGCCGTTGTCACACACGACCATGCCCGGTTGGAGGCTCAGCGGCGCAAGCCAACGGTCCGTCTGCTCTGTTAGACCCCGCAGCAGTTCGTGGGCCGTGTGCCTCTTATCTCCTAAGCTGAGTAGTTTCAGCACGGCCTGCTGACGCTTGCCCACCGCTGTGCTGCCACGCCGCGCGACACCGACTGCTGGCGACGTCCTGCTGCTGCTGACACATCTAGATTGCGAGACAGAGGTTGCGGAGGAGGAGGAGGAGGGTGCTTTAGTGGAGGAAGCATACACCGCCGCAGATACCACCACCGAGCTGGGGCCCGCAATTCTGGGGGTGGGTAGGACGTGAGCGGTCCCAGGCTCTGACTCTGTCCCAGCCTCCACTAAATTCACCCAATGTGCCGTCAGGGAGATATAGTGGCCCTGCCCGCCTGTGCTTGTCCATGTGTCCGTTGTTAAGTGGACCTTGCCAGTAACCGCGTTGGTGAGGGCGCGTACAATGTTGCGGGAGACGTGGTCGTGCAGGGCTGGGACGGCACATCGGGAAAACTAGTGGCGACTGGGAACTGAGTAGCACGGGGCCGCCGCCGCCATCATGCCTTTGAAAGCCTCCGTTTCCACAACCCTATACGGCAGCATCTCAAGGCTGATAAATTTGGCTATGTGGACGGTTAACGCTTGAGCGTGCGGGTGCGTGGCGGCGTACTTGCGCTTGCGCTCAAACACTTGCGCTAGCGACGGCTGGACGGTGCGGTGCGAGACATTGGTGGATTGGGCCGAGGACAGCGGAGGTGAGGGTGTGGGTGCAGGCCAGGAAACGGTAGTGCCTGTGTCCTCAGAGCGGGGTTGTATCTCAGTGGCAGGTTGGGGCACAGGGGGAGAGGCAGCGGTGCAAACCGGAGGCGGTGAACGGCCTTCGTCCCACCTTGTGGGGTGCTTGGCCATCATATGCCTGCGCATGCTGGTGGTGGTGAGGCTGTTGGTGGTGGCTCCCCGGCTGATCTTGGCGCGACAAAGGTTGCACACCACTGTTCGTCGGTCGTCAGGCGTGTCTGTGAAAAACTGCAAGACCTTAGAGCACCTTGACCTCTGCAGGGTGGCATGGCGCGAGGGTGCGCTTTGGGAAACACTTGGTGGATTATTCGGTCTGGCCCTGCCTCTACCCCTGGCCACCGCACTGCCTCTTGCAACCTGCCCTGCTGCACTTGCCTCCCCCTCTGAAGACCTGTCCTGTGTAGGCGTTGCAAACCAGGTGGCGTCAGTCACCTCATCGTCCTGCTGCTCTTCCTCCGAATCCTCTGTGCGCTCCTCCATCGGACTTACTGCCCTTACTACTACCTCACCGATAGACAACTGTGTCTCATCGTCATCGTCCTCCTCACCCACTGAAAGGTCTTGAGACAGTTGCCGGAAGTCCCCAGCCTCATCCCCCGGACCCCGGGAACTTTCCAATGGTTGGGCATCAGTGACGATAAACTCCTCTGGTGGGAGAGGAACCACTGCTGCCCAATCTGAGCAGGGGCCCGAGAACAGTTCCTGGGAGTCTTCCCGCTCCTGAGCATGTGTCATTGTAGTGGAGTGAGGAGGCTGGGAGGAAGGAGGAGCAGCAGACAGAGGATTCGGATTTGCAGCACTGGACGGCGCAGAACTGTGGGTGGACGATAGGTTGCTCGAAGCACTTTCTGCCATCCACGACAGGACCTGCTCACACTGCTCATTTTCTAATAAAGGTCTCCCGCGTGGACCCATTAAATGTACTATGAAGGTGGGGACGCCAGAAACGTGCCTCTCTCCTAATCCCGCAGCAGTCGGCTGCGATACACCTGGATCAGGAGTTCGGCCTGTGCCCACACCCTGACTTGGGCCTCCGCATCCTCGCCCGCGTCCACGTCCTCTAGGCCTACCCCTACCCCTCAGCATGCTGTATTACCAGTGATTTGATTTCCCAGCCAGGAAATAAATTGGCGCAAGCCTGCTGTTAAACTTAGCTGGCTGCGTATGATTTTTGTTTAAGTTCTCCACCCACCACACACGTACCCAGAACGCTGAGGACTGTCAGAGGCAGGCCAAATAGAACTTTTTGCCCTTTTTTTTTTAAAGGAAAGGCCCACTGACTATATTCAATCAATAATATATGTCTTCTGGCCCTGCCTACACAATTCTGTCCCTGGAGTATTACTGCAGGGCGCAATGCTCTGCACGGCCGATTTGGAAAAAAAAAAATGTGCAACACTGCTAACAGCAGCCTCCACAGTACTGCACACGGTTAGATGTGGCCCTAAGAAGGACCGTTGGGGTTCTTGAAGCCTACACTAACTCCTAACGCTCTCCCTACAGCAGCTCTGGCACCAGCAGCACTGTCCCTCAGCTAACTCACAAGGCATCTGTGGCGAGCCGCGGGAGGGGCCGACTTTTATACTCAGGTGACACCTGATCTCGCCAGCCACTCACTGCAGGGGGGTGGTATAGGGCTTGAACGACGCAGGGGGACGTTGTAATGCCTTCCCTGTCTTTCTATTGGCCAGAAAAGCGCGCTAACATCTCAGAGATGAAAGTGAAAGTAACCCGAACATCGCGTGGTGCTCGTTACGAGTAACGAGCATCCCGAACACCCTAATACTCGAACGAGCATCAAGCTCGGACGAGTACGTTCGCTCATCTCTAGACAAGACGTATACCACCATTCTATATATATACCTCACCTGTCCACAGACTACATCCACATCTCACCTGTCTCTGTGGATTACACCTATATAACCAGACTATGCACCTCACCTGTGTGCATCGGCTACACCTGTACAAGTTCTACACACTGGTTTCTTCTCGTTCATATAGAACACACATCTCACCTGTCTATATAGACTACACCTATACAAGTATATCACATTGGTCTTCCTATAAGTCACATCTCACCTGTCTATATAGACTACACCTATACAAGTATATCACATTGGTCTTCCTATAACTCACATCTCACCTGTCTATATAGACTACACCTATACAAGTATATCACATTGGTCTTCCTATAAGTCACATCTCACCTGTCTATATAGACTACACCTATACAAGTATATCACATTGGTCTTCCCATAACTCACATCTCACCTGTCTATATAGACTACACCTATACAAGTATATCACATTGGTCTTCCTATAACTCACATCTCACCTGTCCATATAGACTACACCTATACAAGTATATCACATTGGTCTTCCTATAAGTCACATCTCACCTGTCTATATAGACTACACCTATACAAGTATAACACATTGGTCTTCCTATAACTCACATCTCACCTGTCTATATAGACTACACCTATACACGTATATCACATTGGTCTTCCTATAACTCACATCTCACCTGTCTATATAGACTACACCTATACAAGTATATCACATTGGTCTTCCTATAACTCACATCTCACCTGTCTATATAGACTACACCTATACAAGTATAACACATTGGTCTTCCTATAAGTCACATCTCACCTGTCTATATAGACTACACCTATACAAGTATATCACATTGGTCTTCCTATAAGTCACATCTCACCTGTCTATATAGACTACACCTATACAAGTATATCACATTGGTCTTCCCATAACTCACATCTCACCTGTCTATATAGACTACACCTATACAAGTATATCACATTGGTCTTCCTATAACTCACATCTCACCTGTCTATATAGACTACACCTATACAAGTATATCGCATTGGTCTTCCTATAAGTCACATCTCACCTGTCTATATAGACTACACCTATACAAGTATATCACATTCGTCTTCCTATAACTCACATCTCACCTGTCTATATAGACTACACCTATACAAGTATATCACATTGGTCTTCCTATAACTCACATCTCACCTGTCTATATAGACTACACCTATACAAGTATAACACATTGGTCTTCCTATAACTCACATCTCACCTGTCTATATAGACTACACCTATACAAGTATATCACATTGGTCTTCCTATAACTCACATCTCACCTGTCTATATAGACTACACCTATACAAGTATATCGCATTGGTCTTCCTATAAGTCACATCTCACCTGTCTATATAGACTACACCTATACAAGTATATCACATTGGTCTTCCTATAACTCACATCTCACCTGTCTATATAGACTACACCTATACAAGTATATCGCATTGGTCTTCCTATAAGTCACATCTCACCTGTCTATATAGACTACACCTATACAAGTATAACACATTGGTCTTCCTATAAGTCACATCTCACCTGTCTATATAGACTACACCTATACAAGTATATCACATTGGTCTTCCTATAAGTCACATCTCACCTGTCTATATAGACTACACCTATACAAGTATATCACATTGGTCTTCCCATAACTCACATCTCACCTGTCTATATAGACTACACCTATACAAGTATATCGCATTGGTCTTCCTATAAGTCACATCTCACCTGTCTATATAGACTACACCTATACAAGTATAACACATTGGTCTTCCTATAAGTCACATCTCACCTGTCTATATAGACTACACCTATACAAGTATATCACATTGGTCTTCCTATAACTCACATCTCACCTGTCTATATAGACTACACCTATACAAGTATATCGCATTGGTCTTCCTATAAGTCACATCTCACCTGTCTATATAGACTACACCTATACAAGTATATCACATTGGTCTTCCTATAAGTCACATCTCACCTGTCTATATAGACTACACCTATACAAGTATATCACATTGGTCTTCCTATAACTCACATCTCACCTGTCTATATAGACTACACCTATACAAGTATAACACATTGGTCTTCCTATAAGTCACATCTCACCTGTCTATATAGACTACACCTATACAAGTATATCACATTGGTCTTCCTATAACTCACATCTCACCTGTCTATATAGACTACACCTATACAAGTATATCGCATTGGTCTTCCTATAAGTCACATCTCACCTGTCTATATAGACTACACCTATACAAGTATATCACATTGGTCTTCCTATAACTCACATCTCACCTGTCTATATAGACTACACCTATACAAGTATATCGCATTGGTCTTCCTATAAGTCACATCTCACCTGTCTATATAGACTACACCTATACAAGTATAACACATTGGTCTTCCTATAAGTCACATCTCACCTGTCTATATAGACTACACCTATACAAGTATATCGCATTGGTCTTCCTATAAGTCACATCTCACCTGTCTATATAGACTACACCTATACAAGTATATCACATTGGTCTTCCTATAACTCACATCTCACCTGTCTATATAGACTACACCTATACAAGTATATCACATTGGTCTTCCTATAAGTCACATCTCACCTGTCTATATAGACTACACCTATACAAGTATATCGCATTGGTCTTCCTATAAGTCACATCTCACCTGTCTATATAGACTACACCTATACAAGTATATCACATTGGTCTTCCTATAACTCACATCTCACCTGTCTATATAGACTACACCTATACAAGTATAACACATTGGTCTTCCTATAAGTCACATCTCACCTGTCTATATAGACTACACCTATACAAGTATATCACATTGGTCTTCCTATAAGTCACATCTCACCTGTCTATATAGACTACACCTATACAAGTATATCACATTGGTCTTCCTATAACTCACATCTCACCTGTCTATATAGACTACACCTATACAAGTATATCACATTGGTCTTCCCATAACTCACATCTCACCTGTCTATATAGACTACACCTATACAAGTATATCACATTGGTCTTCCTATAACTCACATCTCACCTGTCTATATAGACTACACCTATACAAGTATATCGCATTGGTCTTCCTATAAGTCACATCTCACCTGTCTATATAGACTACACCTATACAAGTATATCACATTCGTCTTCCTATAACTCACATCTCACCTGTCTATATAGACTACACCTATACACGTATATCACATTGGTCTTCCTATAAGTCACATCTCACCTGTCTATATAGACTACACCTATACAAGTATAACACATTGGTCTTCCTATAAGTCACATCTCACCTGTCTATATAGACTACACCTATACAAGTATATCACATTGGTCTTCCTATAACTCACATCTCACCTGTCTATATAGACTACACCTATACAAGTATATCGCATTGGTCTTCCTATGAGTCACATCTCACCTGTCTATATAGACTACACCTATACAAGTATATCACATTGGTCTTCCTATAACTCACATCTCACCTGTCTATATAGACTACACCTATACAAGTATATCGCATTGGTCTTCCTATAAGTCACATCTCACCTGTCTATATAGACTACACCTATACAAGTATAACACATTGGTCTTCCTATAAGTCACATCTCACCTGTCTATATAGACTACACCTATACAAGTATAACACATTGGTCTTCCTATAAGTCACATCTCACCTGTCTATATAGACTACACCTATACAAGTATATCGCATTGGTCTTCCTATAAGTCACATCTCACCTGTCTATATAGACTACACCTATACAAGTATATCACATTGGTCTTCCTATAACTCACATCTCACCTGTCTATATAGACTACACCTATACAAGTATAACACATTGGTCTTCCTATAAGTCACATCTCACCTGTCTATATAGACTACACCTATACAAGTATATCACATTGGTCTTCCTATAACTCACATCTCACCTGTCTATATAGACTACACCTATACACGTATATCACATTGGTCTTCCTATAAGTCTCATCTCACCTGTCCATATAGACTACACCTATACAAGTATATCACATTGGTCTTCCTATAAGTCACATCTCACCTGTCCATATAGACTACACCTATACAAGTATATCACATTGGTCTTCCTATAACTCACATCTCACCTGTCTATATAGACTACACCTATACAAGTATAACACATTGGTCTTCCTATATGTCACATCTCACCTGTCTATATAGACTACACCTATACAAGTATATCACATTGGTCTTTCTATAACTGACATCTCACCTGTCTCAGTGGACTACACCTATATAACCAGACTATGCACCTCACCTGTGTGCATCGGCTACACCTGTACAAGTTCTACACACTGGTTTGTTCTCTTTCATATAGAACTCACATCTCACCTGTCTATATAGACTACACCTATACACGTATAACACATTGGTCTTCCTATAAGTCACATCTCACCTGTCTATATAGACTACACCTATACAAGTATATCACATTGGTCTTCCTATAAGTCACATCTCACCTGTCTATATAGACTACACCTATACAAGTATATCACATTGGTCTTCCTATAACGCACATCTCACCTGTCTATATAGACTACACCTATACAAGTATATCACATTGGTCTTCCCATAACTCACATCTCACCTGTCTATATAGACTACACCTATACAAGTATATCACATTGGTCTTCCTATAACTCACATCTCACCTGTCTATATAGACTACACCTATACAAGTATATCGCATTGGTCTTCCTATAAGTCACATCTCACCTGTCTATATAGACTACACCTATACAAGTATATCACATTCGTCTTCCTATAACTCACATCTCACCTGTCTATATAGACTACACCTATACAAGTATATCACATTGGTCTTCCTATAACTCACATCTCACCTGTCTATATAGACTACACCTATACAAGTATAACACATTGGTCTTCCTATAAGTCACATCTCACCTGTCTATATAGACTACACCTATACAAGTATATCACATTGGTCTTCCTATAACTCACATCTCACCTGTCTATATAGACTACACCTATACAAGTATATCGCATTGGTCTTCCTATAAGTCACATCTCACCTGTCTATATAGACTACACCTATACAAGTATAACACATTGGTCTTCCTATAAGTCACATCTCACCTGTCTATATAGACTACACCTATACAAGTATAACACATTGGTCTTCCTATAAGTCACATCTCACCTGTCTATATAGACTACACCTATACAAGTATATCGCATTGGTCTTCCTATAAGTCACATCTCACCTGTCTATATAGACTACACCTATACAAGTATATCACATTGGTCTTCCTATAACTCACATCTCACCTGTCTATATAGACTACACCTATACAAGTATATCACATTGGTCTTCCTATAAGTCACATCTCACCTGTCTATATAGACTACACCTATACAAGTATATCGCATTGGTCTTCCTATAAGTCACATCTCACCTGTCTATATAGACTACACCTATACAAGTATATCACATTGGTCTTCCTATAACTCACATCTCACCTGTCTATATAGACTACACCTATACAAGTATAACACATTGGTCTTCCTATAACTCACATCTCACCTGTCTATATAGACTACACCTATACAAGTATATCACATTGGTCTTCCTATAACTCACATCTCACCTGTCTATATAGACTACACCTATACAAGTATATCACATTGGTCTTCCCATAACTCACATCTCACCTGTCTATATAGACTACACCTATACAAGTATATCACATTGGTCTTCCTATAACTCACATCTCACCTGTCTATATAGACTACACCTATACAAGTATATCGCATTGGTCTTCCTATAAGTCACATCTCACCTGTCTATATAGACTACACCTATACAAGTATATCACATTCGTCTTCCTATAACTCACATCTCACCTGTCTATATAGACTACACCTATACAAGTATAACACATTGGTCTTCCTATAAGTCACATCTCACCTGTCTATATAGACTACACCTATACAAGTATATCACATTGGTCTTCCTATAACTCACATCTCACCTGTCTATATAGACTACACCTATACAAGTATATCGCATTGGTCTTCCTATAAGTCACATCTCACCTGTCTATATAGACTACACCTATACAAGTATATCACATTGGTCTTCCTATAACTCACATCTCACCTGTCTATATAGACTACACCTATACAAGTATATCGCATTGGTCTTCCTATAAGTCACATCTCACCTGTCTATATAGACTACACCTATACAAGTATATCACATTGGTCTTCCTATAACTCACATCTCACCTGTCTATATAGACTACACCTATACAAGTATAACACATTGGTCTTCCTATAAGTCACATCTCACCTGTCTATATAGACTACACCTATACAAGTATATCACATTGGTCTTCCTATAACTCACATCTCACCTGTCTATATAGACTACACCTATACAAGTATATCGCATTGGTCTTCCTATAAGTCACATCTCACCTGTCTATATAGACTACACCTATACAAGTATATCACATTGGTCTTCCTATAACTCACATCTCACCTGTCTATATAGACTACACCTATACAAGTATATCGCATTGGTCTTCCTATAAGTCACATCTCACCTGTCTATATAGACTACACCTATACAAGTATAACACATTGGTCTTCCTATAAGTCACATCTCACCTGTCTATATAGACTACACCTATACAAGTATATCACATTGGTCTTCCTATAACTCACATCTCACCTGTCTATATAGACTACACCTATACAAGTATAACACATTGGTCTTCCTATAAGTCACATCTCACCTGTCTATATAGACTACACCTATACAAGTATATCACATTGGTCTTCCTATAACTCACATCTCACCTGTCTATATAGACTACACCTATACACGTATATCACATTGGTCTTCCTATAAGTCTCATCTCACCTGTCCATATAGACTACACCTATACAAGTATATCACATTGGTCTTCCTATAAGTCACATCTCACCTGTCCATATAGACTACACCTATACAAGTATATCACATTGGTCTTCCTATAACTCACATCTCACCTGTCTATATAGACTACACCTATACAAGTATAACACATTGGTCTTCCTATATGTCACATCTCACCTGTCTATATAGACTACACCTATACAAGTATATCACATTGGTCTTTCTATAACTGACATCTCACCTGTCTCAGTGGACTACACCTATATAACCAGACTATGCACCTCACCTGTGTGCATCGGCTACACCTGTACAAGTTCTACACACTGGTTTGTTCTCTTTCATATAGAACACACATCTCACCTGTCTATATAGACTACACCTATACACGTATAACACATTGGTCTTCCTATAAGTCACATCTCACCTGTCTATATAGACTACACCTATACAAGTATATCGCATTGGTCTTCCTATAACTCACATCTCACCTGTCTATATAGACTACACCTATACACGTATATCACATTGGTCTTCCTATAAGTCACATCTCACCTGTCTATATAGACTACACCTATACACGTATAACACATTGGTCTTCCTATAAGTCACATCTCACCTGTCTATATAGACTACACCTATATAAGTCTATCACATTGGTCTTCCTATAACTCACATCTCACCTGTCTATATAGACTACACCTATACAAGTATAACACATCGGTCTTCCTATAAGTCACATCTCACCTGTCTATATAGACTACACCTATACAAGTATAACACATCGGTCTTCCTATAAGTCACATCTCACCTGTCTATATAGACTACACCTATACAAGTATATCACATTGGTCTTCCTATAAGTCACATCTCACCTGTCCATATAGACTACACCTATACAAGTATATCACATTGGTCTTCCTATAAGTCACATCTCACCTGTTCCGAGAAAGAGTTGTCTGTATTTTGCCGTCTGATTCTGCTTCTTAGTTTCTTATCTGAAGCTTATCACAGCCCTCAGGTGGGCGATAACAGAGAAACAATAGAGCTGGCGGCGATTGGCTCTCTCACCAAATGCCCTACAGAAGGTGACATTGGGGACGCACACCGAGGTCACCTAAGACCACGTGGCCTCCATCAGACAATGGAGCCGATAATGTACCAACAGGTATCTGCCCAGAACAGAGTACCCAATCTGCCCCCACCACCATTACTACCCAGAAGTCTCAAAACGTGACGCGTCCTAAATAGAGATGAGCGAGCGTACTCGGAAAAGCGGTACTCGCTCGAGTAATTGACTTTATCCGAGTATCGCTGTGCTCGTCCCTGAAGATTCGGGTGCCGGCACGGAGCGGGGAGCTGCAGGGGAGAGCGGGGAGGAACGGAGGTAAGATCTCTCTCTCCCTCTCTCCTGCCCGCTCTCCCCTGCTCCCCGCTGCGACTCACCTGTCAGCCGCAGCGGCACCCGAATCTTCAGGGACGAGCACAGCGATACTCGGATAAAGCAAATTACTCGAGCGAGTAGTGCTTTTCCGAGTACGCTCGCTTATCTCTAGTCCTAAACCCTCTGTAAGTGTAGCGCCCCTGTGCCGAACAATGTCTGGCATCTCCGAGGTCCCCTTGTGACTACTTTGGTTACACATAAAATAGACAGATATTGGTGGCCACTGTCATTGGCACAAGATTCACAGGTCTTCGATTCAGCCCTGGCTGAGCCTAAGTGAGCCCTACAAGCTGGGTTAAGATAAAGCCAAAGTTTCACAAAAGCTCAAGTGACATCATTAGGTTGATGATGTCACTAAACTGATATCTTCCCTATCCCCTGGGCTTAGTTCTACAAGGATTGTCACTTCTCACATGAGCTCCTGTTGCCTTACTCCTAATTCTGAACCCAGCGGCCTCCGTACTATACTCCAGATGTCAGCCATCTTGTCCTCCCATGGAGTCACGACTGTGGTCCAACCCAACTGCTCCTGTCGGCTAAATGTCCCCGCTGTGTGTGGAGCCCGAGAGACCCGCACATCCAATGAGCCATGTCTTCTGTGCCTCCTGTCTCTCTTCCGTGCTTGCATCTGTCTCTTCTCGGTATTAGCACATGCCTTCTGGCCGACTGTCCGTAAACGGCCCTTTACATCCCTTCTCTGCATCTTCCGCCTCTTCTCCATAGCGTATTTTCCGTCTTCGCACTCTGTATATTCTCCGTGAAGCTCCTCTGTGTATCTAATGACTCTTCTTGTTTAACGGCTAACAAAACTGCATGAGGTTAAAGATTCAGCTGACGGATGGGATCCATGAGGGCAGCTGACAGTACTCCCCTCCGTCCTCCGCGATGTCCCGCGGCGGTGTTCTGGACGTGTGCGCAGAAGCCTGGGAGATGTAAGATCTTCCTGTTCCTGGCTAGCACGAGTAGCTGAGAGCAGGGAGATGTCAGCGGGAGCGGCCGTGTGCGGTCCCAGGTCACGTGATCGCCGATATCCATTGGATCATCAAGTAAAATAGTAAACAAAAGAAAAAGTCCGTGAGGAAAGATGAAGTTACGTACCTAAAGCCAGTGGATTATCCGTGGACCTTACCCCGACTTTTGCGCACACGGATGAATGCACAAAATACGCAGATTTCCGGGTTAATTTAAAATCTCCCTGCTCCTAGCTACCAAACGCAGCCAAGAGCCTGCAGATGTCATGGGGGGGCTGTGATACGTGGTCCCTGGTCATGTGATCGCCGTCATCCGATGGATAACGTTGAGCATGTAAAAGTAAAAAAGTAAAAGTAAAAAATCGGATCCATGAGGGGAGCTGAAATGACTTCTGTAGGGTCTCCGGCGCGGTCCCCCGACGGGATCTTTATCCGCTGACCTCTCCCCAGCTTCAGCATGTGAAACTTGCCAAAGTAGCCGACACTAGTGCAGAAGCTGGGGGGATTGGGAAATGTAAAAAACTACCTCCTCCTCGCTACTAAAGGTAGCCGATAGCCTGGAGCCGTGAGCAAGGGCCGCGGTGAGCGATCAGCGAACTTCTTGCCGGAGGCCTCCGTATTTGAACCCCAACATGATCCTCTTCCACGGACATTCCCCGACTCACGTGCTAGCCCCGCCGGCAAAATGCTAGACACATGTGCAGGGGCCAGGGAGCTCGGGAAATCTTAAATCTCCCTGCTCCTGGCCACCAAGGTCACCGAGAGCCTGGAGCAGTGACCATGGCCTTGTTGATGGTCATGTGATAAAAAGGTAGCGATCTACCAAAAGGCACAGGCATGATTATATACATACATGATTACATACAGACATGAAACGCCACAGACATGCTTATATACATACATGACATGCCACAGACATGATTACATACACACATGATTACATACAGGCATGATTATATACATACATGATTACATACAGACATGAAACGCCACAGACATGCTTATATACATACATGACATGCCACAGACATGATTACATACACACATGATTACATACAGGCATGATTATATACATACACTAGCTGATATACCCGGCTTCGCCCGAGTTAATTTGGTACTGGTGTTTATCTGGTGGTCACACGGAAAATCTTATGAAGTCGTGGTTACTTTAGAGATACTGAGGAAAAACATATGTTCACCATTTTGCATAGTTCTCTGCGTTACCCAGGAAACACCACGGGGAGGTAACCATGCGACGTTTCCTTTATATAAAATGACATCAGGAAGTGAGAGAATTAGATTACGTACATAAAATTTGGACACTAATTCTTTTGCGCATAGAATTGAATAATTGAGTTGGGACCCACTAACTTTTCCTATTTATGACATAATCAATGCTCGTGCCAAGTTTCCCGTTTCTATGACACTGGAAAGTGAGAAAATTACATTCCGCACGTAAAATTTCGACGCTAATTCTTTTGCGCATAGAATTGAATAATGGAGTTGGGACCCATTAGCTTTTCCTATTTATGACATAATCAATGCTCGTGCCAAATTTCACGTTTCTATGACATTGGGAAGTGATTTAGATTATGTACGTTAAATTTCGACGCCAATTCTTTTGCGCTAGAATTGAATAATCGAGTTGGGACCCAATTTCTTTTCCTATTTTGGAGATAATCTATGCTTGCGCCAAATTTCATGTTTCTACGACATCGGGAAGTTGGAGAACTTTTGGCGAGTCAGTCAGTGAGTCAGTCAGTCAGTGAGTCAGTCAGTCAGTCAGTCAGTCAGTCAGTCAGTGAGGGCTTTCAGCTTTATATATATATATATAGATGATTACGTATAGACATGACATGCCACAGACATGCTTATATACATACATGACAAGGCACAGGCATGATTATATACATACATGATTACATACAGACATGAAACGCCACAGACATGCTTATATACATACTTGACACGCCACAGACATGCTTATATACATACATGACATGCCACAGACATGATTACATACACACATGATTATATACACACATGATTACATACAGGCATGATTATATACATATATGATTACATACAGGCATGATTATATACATACATGATTACATATAGACATGACATGCCACAGGCATGCTTATATACATACATGACAAGGCACAGGCATGATTATATACATACATGATTACATACAGACATGACACACCACAGACATGCTTATATACATACATGACATGCCACAGACATGATTACATACACACATGCTTATATACACACATGATTACATACAGACATGCTTATATACATTATATTGTGTGTGTATATATATATATATATATATATATATATATATATATATATATATATATATATACATACATACACACACACGTACACACATGACATACCACAGGCTTGCTTATATACATACACTAGCTGATATACCCGGCTTATCTTGTGAAGTTGTGGTTACTTTAGAAATACCGAGGAAAAACATATGTTCACCATTTTGCATAGTTCTCTGCGTTACCCAGGAAACACCACGGGGAGGCAACCATGTGACGTTTCCTTTATATAAAATGACATCAGGAAGTGAGAGAATTAGATTCTGTACATAAAATTTGGACACTAATTCTTTTGCGCTTAGAATTGAATAATCGAGTTGGGACCCATTAGCTTTTCCTATTTATGACATAATCAATGCTCCTGCCAAATTTCATGTTTCTACAACATCGGGAAGTTGGAGAATTACCCTGTTTCCCCGAAAATAAGACGCGTCTTATAGAAATTTTTGCTCCCAAATATGCGCTATGTCTTATTTTCAGGGGGTGTCTTATTTCGCCGCGGCAAATCTGTCTGTGGCCGCTAATCCCTCAATTGGCCAGCTTTGTGGATGAAATTTCTCAGAAATCTCATCCACATAGGACAGCAAATGTGTCACGGCAAAGCTGGGAGAAGCCGGTGTTGTGGTGCGGATTCACCGGCTACAGAAACGGAAAAGCGTGCAGCCAGGTCGCTTCAAAACAAGCGTCTGAGTGCCGTGGGTATTGAAGCAGCGCTTTCCCGGTGGAAATCTCACTCTTTCTCGCTGTGGCCAAACTGCGAGATTTCCTCTGGAAATACGCTCTGTGAGAACCCAGCCTTAAGAATCACACAGGGTGCCTGACACACACACAGAGCCATAAAAAAATAAGGGCTGTAAAGTAACGTACCTGTCTGCAGACAGAAGTTCCTGTACCACTTGTAAGCAGGGATGGTATTGCAGCTTCCGGCCACCAGGGGGAGCTCATCACAGCAGACATGTACAGCAGGAACAGAGCGTACAGTATGGACTTTTCCAGCCAGCAAGGGGAGCTCACAACAGCACACTCATACAGCACAGCAGGGACAGGATAACAGCAGACTGTCTGCAGATCTACCTATACATCTGGAGGTAGGAGACAACGGGGATGGTAGCAGGGGACAGGCCTCTTGACTTGCCTGCACACTTTATAATGCCTTACTATCGGGGGGTGCCTTATATTTGGGGCCTCTGAAAATTTCAGGGGGTGTCTTATTTTCTGGGAAACACGGTGTTGGCGAGTCAGTCAGTCAGTCAGTGAGTCAGTGAGGGCTTTCGTCTTTATATATATAGATGATTACATACTAGTATAATAATAATCTTTATTTGTATGGCGCCAACTTATTCCGCAGCGCTTTCAGGCATGGATAAATGCAAAACAATACAACAATTACAATGTGAGGTACATTGGGTTAGACACAAATGGGTTGGGGGTGGTACAGGAGGTGCAGGGGGGTGGGGAACACAGGCAGTAGGGGATGTCATGTACAGATCATTTATCAGAAGGCAAACAGGGCTGGGCACCATAGGGAGGGGCGAGGGACTAGGTCAGGAGATTTGGTATGCTTCCCTGAAGAGGTGCGTATTTAAGGCGCGTATGAAATTTCGTGCATCGGGAATTGTCCGGATGCCTTGGGGTAGAGCGTTCCAGAGGATGGGTGCTGCTCTGGTGAAGTCCTGGAGGCGACCATGTGAGGTTCGTATTAGAGGGGTGTTTAGTCTGAGTGTGTTAGCCGATCAGAGTGAGCGGGCTGGGTGGTGTACTGATAGTAGGGAGGCGATGTATGGTGGTGTGCTGACAGTAGGGAGGTGATGTATGGTGGTGTACTGACAGGAGGGAGGTGATGTATGGTGGTGTACTGACAGGAGGGAGGCGATGTATGGTGGTGTACTGACAGGAGGGAGGTGATGTATGGTGGTATACTGACAGGAGGGAGGTGATGTATGGTGGTATACTGACAGTAGGGAGGTGATGTATGGTGGTGTACGGACAGGAGGGAGGCGATGTATGGTGGTGTACTGACAGGAGGGAGGTGATGTATGGTGGTGTACTGACAGGAGGGAGGTGATGTATGGTGGTGTACTGACAGGAGGGAGGCGATGTATGGTGGTGTACTGACAGGAGGGAGGCGATGTATGGTGGTGTACTGACAGGAGGGAGGCGATGTATGGTGGTGTACTGACAGGAGGGAGGCGATGTATGGTGGTGTACTGACAGGAGGGAGGCGATGTATAGTGGTGTACTGACAGGAGGGAGGCGATGTATGGTGGTGTACTGACAGTAGGGAGGCGATGTATGGTGGTGTACTGACAGTAGGGAGGCGATGTATGGTGGTGTACTGACAGTAGGGAGGCGATGTATGGTGGTGTACTGACAGGAGGGAGGCGATGTATGGTGGTGTACTGACAGTAGGGAGGCGATGTATGGTGGTGTACTGACAGTAGGGAGGCGATGTATGGTGGTGTACTGACAGTAGGGAGGCGATGTATGGTGGTGTACTGACAGTAGGGAGGCGATGTATGGTGGTGTACTGACAGTAGGCAGGCGATGTATGGTGGTGTACTGACAGGAGGGAGGCGATGTATGGTGGTGTACTGACAGGAGGGAGGCGATGTATGGTGGCGTACTGACAGGAGGGAGGCGATGTATGGTGGCGCAGCGCCATGCAGAGCTTTGTGAGTGAGGTAGAGGAGTTTACATTTAGTTCTGCAGTAGATGGGCAGCCAATGCAGCGACTGGCATAATGCAGAGGCGTCTGAGTAACGACTGGATAGAAAAATGAGTCTAGCTGCTGCATTTAGTATGGATTGGAGCGGAGCGAGTCTAGTGCGGGGGAGGCCAATGAGTAGCGAGTTGCAGTAGTCAAGTCGGGAGTGGATGAGCGCAACCACGAGCGTCTTTAGCGTGTCCGTGGTTAGGAACAGACGTATGTTAGCAATATTTCTGAGGTGCATGTGGCATGTTTGGGCCAGAGATTGGATATGGGGGGCAAAGGAGAGGTCAGAGTCCAGTGTGACCCCAAGGCATTGGGCATGCTGTCTGCGGTTATGATGGTGCCAGACACTGGAATGGAGATGTTGAGGGGAGGTCGGTTAGAAGGTGGAAAGACAAGGAGGTCAGTTTTAGAGAGGTTTAGTTTGAGAAAAAGGGAGGACATAGTGTTAGAGACAGTGGACAGACAGTCAGTGATATTTTGGAGGAATGGTCCAGAGATCTCACGAGAGGAGGTGTATAGTTGGGTGTCATCAGCATAGAGATGGTATTGGAGGCCAAATCTGTGGATGGTTTGTCCAATTGGGGCAGTATAGATAGAGAAAAGAAGGGGACCAAGGACCGAGCCCTGGGGGACCCCAACAGCGAGAGGAAGTGGAGCAGAGATAGAACCAGCAAAGGAAACACTGAAAGAGCGGTCAGAGAGGTAGGAGGAGAACCAGGAGAGAGCAGTATCCTTTAGACCAATAGAGTGGAGCATAGTGAGAAGGAGATTATGGTTGACAGTGTCAAATGCAGCAGACAGGTCAAGGAGGATTAGTAGGGAGTAATCACCTCTCGACTTTGCAGTCATCAGGTCATTTGTTACTTTTGTGAGGGCAGTTTCGGTCGAGTGTAGAGAGGGGAAACCAGACTGGAGGGGGTTGAGGAGCGAGTTGTCAGAGAGAAAGCATGTGAGGCGGGAGGATACTAGGCGCTCTAGTATTTTGGAGATGAAGGGGAGGTTTGAGATGGGTCGGTAGTTGGCAGCATCAGTTGGGTTAGTTTTTTTTTAGCAGAGGGGATATGATGGAGTGTTTGAATGAGGAGGGAAAAGTGCCAGAGGTTAGGGAGAGGTTGCAGATTGTGGTGAGGTGAGTAATGAGAGCTGGGGAGAGGGAACAGAGGAGGTGAGAGGGGAGAGGGTCGCTAGCGCAAGTGGTGGGGCGGGCAGCGAAAAGGAGCCTGGAGACTTCTTCCTCTGTCGCTGGTTCTAACGTAGTGTGGGGATATAGCTCGGTAGGCGTGCAGGTTTCTTGATACACAGAGACGGAACACCAGCGGATGCAGTCCAAATACAGGCGTGGCCTGCGTTTATTTTATACCAGCAACATAAAAAGTCCAACCTTAACTTCAGGCAAACAAATGATAGTCCATAATCCAGATATCAGGTAAACACTTAGCCGCTGCAGCACACAGCAGGGCTTCTACCTCCAAGCCGGTCACACAGGCTGCCAGGGTCCAGCAGCCATCTTAGCGCCACCTGGTCCTCCCAGGCACACACCTCCAGTAGGTGTTGAGGTGAGGGGCGTCTCCCTGTCCACCTCTGGCCTTATCAGCCACACACTTTGGGCTAACAGCCCGGCAGCTCCACTGAGCTGGTTACCTGGCCTTCTCAGCCAGACACTCTCCATCTCTGTGTCTGTGCACCTACTTATGTGCACACTTGATGTGGCTCAGCCTCAGCACCTGGGCTGACTGAGCTCGCCCACACCCTGGAGTGGAGGAGGTGGAATGGACAGCCCCACTACCAACCTGCCATCCATTCCAAAAAAAAACGACCCAGATATTTTTAAACAACAGATCTCCAGCATCTGCTCGCTGGAGACCACATTATGCTCCTGGGTTTTTACGTCTCTGAGCGAGACATGACCTTCCTCCAGTCCCCTTAGTACCTCACAGTAGATAGTGAGTAGGTGCTGGGTGCAGTGCCGATGGAGCTGGGATCAGGGCTAACCATGCAGCTTTCAGAGATTTCTTTTCGAATGTGGTCGATTTTTTCTTTGAAATAGGCAGCTAGTTCTCCAGCAGTCAGGTCTGTCGCAGGGGCCTGTTCCTTGGGGCTGAGGAGGGAGTGAAAGGTCTCAAAGAGTTGTTTGGGGTTGTGGGATAGTGAGGAGACAAGAGAGGTGAAATAAACTTGTTTGGCATGGTGAAGGGCGAGGTTATAGGTTTTAAGCATGAATTTGGAGTGGAGGAAGTCTGCTGGCAGCTTTGACTTTCTCCACAGCCGCTCGGCGCACCTAGAGCACCGCCGGATGAAGCGTGTTTGGGACGTGAGCCAGGGTTGCCGTGGTCTGCGTTTGACGGCTCGAGTCACGGGTGGTGCCGCTTCATCCAGGGCACGGCTGAGGGTGGTGTGGTAGTATTCGGCTGCCAGGTTAGGGCAGGGGAGGTTAGAGATAGGCGATAGGGAGGACTGAATAGTTTCGGCAAGCTGTTTAGTGCGGACAGACTGTAGGTTCCTAGAGGTGCGATAGATAGGAGGGTCAGGAGAGATGCTAGGGTGCCTGATGGAGAAAGAGAGAAGGTTGTGATCCGAGTGTGGAAGTGGGGAGTTAGTAAAGAGAGAAGCAGAGCAGAGACGGAGGAAAACTAAATACATACATGCTTATATACATACATGCTTATATACATACATGATTAGATACATACATAATTATATACATACATGATTATATACATACATGATTATATACAAGCCACAGGCATGATTATATACATACATGATTAGATACATGACATGCCACAGGCATGATTACATACATACAAGCCACAGACATGCTTATATGCATACATGATTACATACAAGCCATATAAATATATACATATACTAGCTTACCCGTCGCGCGTTGCTGCGAAGACAGACAGACATACATACATTCGTTTTTATATACCTAGATAACAACCAATCACAGCGCAGCTTTCATGTTACCTCAGCAGTATAATATATAACAACCAATCACAGCACAGCTTTCATGTTACCTCAGTATAATATATAACAACCAATCACAGCGCAGCTTTCATGTTACCTCAGTATAATATATAACAACCAATCACAGCGCAGCTTTCATGTTACCTCAGTATAATATATAACAACTAGAGATGAGCGAACACGTTCGGCTCCGCCCCTTTTTCGCCCGAACACCGAACTTTGCGAACACTTCAGTGTTCGGGCGAAAAAGTTCGGGGGCCGCCGTGGCAGCGCGGGGGGGTGCGGCGGGGAGTGGGGGGGAGAGGGAGAGAGAGAGGGCTCCCCCCTGTTCCCCGCTACTGCCGCCCGCGCCGCCGCGCATCTCCCCGCCCCCCGGCGGCACCCGGACACTTACGCGCGAACACTGCAGTGTTCGGCAAAGCCGGTGTCCGGGTGCGGATGTGTCCGTAACGGACACGTTCGCTCATCCCTAATAACAACCAATCACAGCGCAGCTTTCATGTTACCTCAGTATAATATATAACAACCAATCACAGTGCAGCTTTCATGTTACCTCAGTATAATATATAACAACCAATCACAGCGCAGCTTTCATGTTACCTCAGTATAATATATAACAACCAATCACAGCGCAGCTTTCATCTTACCTCAGCAGTATAATATATAACAACCAATCACAGCGCAGCTTTCATGTTACCTCAGTATAATATATAACACCCAATCACAGCATAGCTTTCATGTTACCTCAGCGGTATAATATATAACAGCCAATCACAGCACAGCTTTCATGTTACCTCAGTATAATATATAACAACCAATCACAGCACAGCTTTCATGTTACCTCAGCAGTATAATATATAACAGCCAATCACAGCACAGCTTTCATGTTACCTCAGTATAATATATAACAACCAATCACAGCGCAGCTTTCATGTTACCTCAGTATAATATATAACAACCAATCACAGCGCAGCTTTCATGTTACCTCAGTATAATATATAACAACCAATCACAGCGCAGCTTTCATGTTACCTCAGTGTAATATATAACAACCAATCACAGCGCAGCTTTCATGTTACCTCAGCAGTATAATATATAACAACCAATCACAGCGCAGCTTTCATGTTACCTCAGTATAATATATAACAACCAATCACAGCACAGCTTTCATGTTAGCTCAGTATAATATATAACAACCAATCACAGCGCAGCTTTCATGTTACCTTAGCAGTATAATATATAACAACCAATCACAGCGCAGCTTTCATGTTACCTCAGCAGTATAATATATAACAACCAATCACAGCACAGCTTTCATGTTACCTTAGCAGTATAATATATAACAGCCAATCACAGCACAGCTTTCATGTTACCTCAGTATAATATATAACAACCAATCACAGCGCAGCTTTCATGTTACCTCAGCAGTATACAGATACTCCCCGACTTGCGAACGGGTTCCGTTCCGGGAGCCCGTTCGCAAGTCCGTTTTGTTCGCAAGTCGAACAAGTAGTAGTATGGAGCGGGATCGCGGGTGGATCCCGCTCCATACAACGTCGGGTGCAGGCTGTTCTTACAGCGGGCACCCCGCGGCAGCAGTTCCGACGAGCCGTGGCGCTTGTCGGAACTGTTAACCCTTTAATACCGCTCTGACAGCGGTATTTAAAGTGTTAACAGTTCTGACGAGCGGCGCGGCTCGTCGGAACTGCTGCCGCCGGGTGCCCGCTCTAAGAACAGCCTGCACCCGACGTTCAGGGGGCCCGTACAGCGTCCCACGATGAGATCGCGGGACGCTGTGTGGTTGCTAGGCAGCCGGGGACCTCCTGAAAGGCCCCAGGGCTGTCTATGCAGAGTGCCCATCAAGCGCACGGATTGCTAGGCGCTCTGCATAGACAGCCCTAGGGCCTTTCAGAAAGCCCCCGGCTGCCTAGCAGCCGCGATCTGACCGGACAGGCTTCTATCAGGCTTGATAGAAGCCTGTCCGGTCCCTGCACAGCATGATGTAATGCCATAGCATGACATCATACTGTGCCATAGCATGACATCAGACTGTGCCATAGCATGACATCATACTGTGCAAAACAGATAGTTCGTATCTAGCGAAATTCGCAAGTCGAATGTTCGCAAGTCGGGGACTATCTGTAATATATAACAACCAATCACAGCGCAGCTTTCATGTTACCTCAGTATAATATATAACAACCAATCAAAGCACAGCTTTCATGTTACCTCAGCAGTATAATATATAACAACCAATCAAAGCACAGCTTTCATGTTACCTCAGCAGTATAATATATAACACCCAATCACAGCATAGCTTTCATGTTACTTCAGTATAATATATAACAACCAATCAAAGCACAGCTTTCATGTTACCTCAGCAGTATAATATATAACAACCAATCACAGCACAGCTTTCATGTTACCTCAGCAGTATAATATATAACAACCAATCACAGCGCAGCTTTCATGTTACCTCAGCAGTATAATATATAACAACCAATCACAGCGCAGCTTTCATGTTACCTCAGTATAATATATAACAACCAATCACAGAGCAGCTTTCCTGTTACCTCAGCGGTATAATATATAACAACCAATCACAGCGCAGCTTTCATGTTACCTCAGCAGTATAATATATAACACCCAATCACAGCATAGCTTTCATGTTACTTCAGTATAATATATAACAACCAATCAAAGCACAGCTTTCATGTTACCTCAGCAGTATAATATATAACAACCAATCACAGCGCAGCTTTCATGTTACCTCAGCAGTATAATATATAACAACCAATCACAGCGCAGCTTTCATGTTACCTCAGTATAATATATAACAACCAATCACAGAGCAGCTTTCCTGTTACCTCAGCGGTATAATATATAACAACCAATCACAGCGCAGCTTTCATGTTACCTCAGCAGTATAATATATAACACCCAATCACAGCATAGCTTTCATGTTACTTCAGTATAATATATAACAACCAATCACAGCACAGCTTTCATGTTACCTCAGCAGTATAATATATAACAACCAATCACAGCGCAGCTTTCATGTTACCTCAGCAGTATAATATATAACAACCAATCACAGCGCAGCTTTCATGTTACCTCAGTATAATATATAACAACCAATCACAGAGCAGCTTTCCTGTTACCTCAGCGGTATAATATATAACAACCAATCACAGCACAGCTTTCATGTTACCTCAGCAGTATAATATATAACAACCAATCACAGCACAGCTTTCATGTTACCTCAGCAGTATAATATATAACAACCAATCACAGCACAGCTTTCATGTTACCTCAGCAGTATAATATATAACAACCAATCACAGCACAGCTTTCATGTTACCTCAGCAGTATAATATATAACAACCAATCACAGCACAGCTTTCATGTTACCTCAGCAGTATAATATATAACAACCAATCACAGCACAGCTTTCATGTTACCTCAGCAGTATAATATATAACAACCAATCACAGCACAGCTTTCATGTTACCTCAGCAGTATAATATATAACAACCAATCACAGCACAGCTTTCATGTTACCTCAGCAGTATAATATATAACAACCAATCACAGCACAGCTTTCATGTTACCTCAGTATAATATATAACAACCAATCACAGCGCAGCTTTCATGTTACCTCAGTATAATATATAACAACCAATCACAGCACAGCTTTCATGTTACCTCAGTATAATATATAACAACTAGAGATGAGCGAACGTACTCGTCCAAGCTTGATATTCGTGCGAATATTAGGGTGTTCGGGATGCTCATTACTCTTAATGAGTACCACGCGATGTTCGGGTTACTTTCACTTTCCTCTCTGAGACGTTAGCGCGCTTTTCTGGCCAATAGAAAGACAGGGAAGGCATTACAACTTCCCCCTGTGATGTTCCAGCCCTATACCACCCCCCTGCAGTGAGTGGCTGGTGAGATCAGGTGTCACCCGAGTATATAAATCGGCCCCTCCCGCGGCTCGCCACAGATGCATTCTGACATAGTTCAGGGACAGTGCTGCTGGTGCCGGAGCTGCTATAGGGAGAGCGTTAGGAGTTAGTGTAGGCTTCAAGAACCCCAACGGTCCTTCTTAGGGCCACATCTGACCGTGTGCAGTACTGTGGAGGCTGCTTTTTGCAGTGTTGCACATTTTTTTTTTTTTGTATATCGGCCGTGCAGAGCATTGCGTCCTGCAGTAATTATACATACTCCAGGGCCAGTAGTGGTGACGCAGGGACAGAAGACATATACAGTGTATATAGGCAGTGGGCCTTTCCAAAAACATTTGGGGAAAAAAATCTATTTGGGCTGCCTGTGACTGTCCTCAGTGTACTGGGTCAGTGCTGGGGGTAGTTGTCGTAATTCATACGCAGCCAGCTAAGTGTTACAGCGGGCTTGCACAAAATTCTTTCCTGGCTCTGCTGTGCGTTCCGTAAGCGTAGTCAGCCTCCAACCACAGGCCAATAAGCGGCACATTTAATTACAGCGTTCTGTTTCTGCACTACTGGTAATACACCATGCTGAGGGGTAAGGGTAGGCCTAGAGGACGTGGACGCGGCCGAGGACGCGGAGGCCCAAGTCAGGGTGTGGGCACAGGCCGAGCTCCTGATCCAGGTGTATCGCAGCTGACTGCTGCGGGATTAGGAGAGAGGCACGCTTCTGGCGTCCCCACATTCATCTCACAATTAATGGGTCCACGCGGTAGACCTTTATTAGAAAATGAGCAGTGTGAGCAGGTCCTGTCGTGGATGGCAGAAAGTGCATCCAGCAATCTATCGACCACCCAGAGTTCTGCGCCGTCCACTGCTGCAACTCTCAACCCTCTGGCTGCTGCTCCTCCTTCCTCCCAGCCTCCTCACTCCATTACAATGACACATTCTGAGGAGCAGGCAGACTCCCAGGAACTGTTCTCGGGCCCATGCCCACAATGGGCAGCAATGGTTCCGAATCCTCTCCCACTGGAGGAGTTTGTCGTGACCGATGCCCAACCTTTTGAAAGTTTCCGGGGTCCGGGGAATGAGGCTGGGGACTTCCGGCAACTGTCTCAAGAGCTTTCAGTGGGTGAGGAGGACGATGACGATGAGACACAGTTGTCTATCAGTGAGGTAGTAGTAAGGGCAGTAAGTCCGAGGGAGGAGCGCACAGAGGATTCGGAGGAAGAGCAGCAGGACGATGAGGTGACTGACCCCACCTGGTTTGCTACGCCTACTGAGGACAGGTCTTCAGAGGGGGAGGAAAGGGCAGCAGCAGGGCAGGTTGGAAGAGGCAGTGCGGTGGTCAGGGGTAGAGGCAGGGCCAGACCGAATAATCCACCAAGTGTTTCCCAAAGCGCCCCCTCGCGCCATGCCACCCTGCAGAGGCCGAGGTGCTCAAAGGTCTGGCAGTTTTTCACTGAGAGTGCAGACGACCGACGAACAGTAGTGTGCAACCTTTGTCGCGCCAAGATCAGCCGGGGAGCCACCACGACCAGCCTCACCACCACCAGCATGTGCAGACATATGATGGCCAAGCACCCCACAAGGTGGGACGAAGGCCGTTCACCGCCTCCGGTTTGCACCGCTGCCTCTCCCCCTGTGCCCCAACCTGCCACTGAGATCCAACCCCGCTCTGAGGACACAGGCACTACCGTCTCCTGGCCTGCACCCACACCCTCACCTCTGCTGTCCTCGGCCCCATCCACCAATGTCTCTCAGTGCACCGTCCAGCCATCGCTAGCGCAAGTGTTGGAGCGCAAGCGCAAGTATGCCGACACGCACCCGCACGCTCAAGCATTAAACGTGCACATAGCCAAATTTATCAGCCTGGAGATGCTGCCGTATAGGGTTGTGGAAACGGAGGCTTTCAAAAGTATGATGGAGGCGGCGGCCCCGCGCTACTCAGTTCCCAGTCGTCACTACTTTTCCCGATGTGCCGCCCCAGCCCTGCACGACCACGTCTCCTGCAACATTGTACGCGCCCTCACCAACGCGGTTACTGCCAAGGTCCACTTAACCACAGACACGTGGACAAGCACAGGCGGGCAGGGCCACTACATCTCCCTGACGGCACATTGGGTGAATTTAGTGGAGGCTGGGACAGAGTCAGAGCCTGGGACCGCTCACGTCCTACCCACCCCCAGAATTGCGGGCCCCAGCTCGGTGCTGGTATCTGCGGCGGTGTATGCTTCCTCCACTAAACCACCCTCCTCCTTCTCCTCCGCAACCTCTGTCTCGCAATCAAGATGTGTCAGCAGCAGCAGCACGTCGGCAGCAGTCGGTGTCGCGCAGCGTGGCAGCACAGTGGTGGGCAAGTGTAAGCAGGCCGTGCTGAAACTACTCAGCTTAGGAGAGAAGAGGCGCACACGGCCCACGAACTGCTGCAGGGTCTGACAGAGCAGACCGACCGCTGGCTTGCATCGCTGAGCCTCCAACCGGGCATGGTCGTGTGTGACAACGGCCGTAACCTGGTGGCGGCTCTGCAGCTCGGCAGCCTCACGCACGTGCCATGCCTGGCCCATGTCTTTAATTTGGTGGTTCAGCGCTTTCTGAAAAGCTACCCACGCTTGTCAGACCTGCTCGGAAAGGTGCGCCAGCTCTGCGCACATTTCCGCAAGTCCCACACGGCCACTGCCACCCTGCGCACCCTGCAACATCGGTTTAATCTGCCAGTGCACCGACTGCTGTGCGACGTGCCCACACGGCGGAACTCTACGCTCCACATGTTGGCCAGGCTCTATGAGCAGCGTAGAGCTATAGTGGAATACCAACTCCAACATGGGCGGCGCAGTGGGAGTCAGCCTCCTCAATTCTTTACAGAAGAGTGGGCCTGGTTGGCAGACATCTGCCAGGTCCTTGGAAAGTTTGAGGAATTTACCCAGATGGTGAGCGGCGATGCTGCAATCTTTAGCGTCACCATTCCTCTGCTATGCATCTTGAGAAGTTCCCTGCAAAGCATAAAGGCAGACGCTTTGCGCTCGGAAACAGAGCCGGGGGAAGACAGTATGTCGCTGGATAGTCAGAGCACCCTCCTGTCTATATCTCAGCGCGTTCAGGAGGAGGAGGAGGAGCATGAGGAGGATGAGGAGGAGGGGGAAGAGACAGCTTGGCCCACTGCTGAGGGTACCCATGCTGCTTGCCTGTCATCCTTTCAGCGTGTATGGCCTGAGGAGGAGGAGGAGGATCCTGAAAGTGATCTTCCTAGTGAGGACAGCCATGTGTTGCGTACAGGTACTCTGGCACACATGGCGGACTTCATGTTAGGATGCCTTTCTCGTGACCCTCGCGTTACACGCATTCTGGCCACTACGGATTACTGGGTGTACACATTGCTCGACCCACGGTATAAGGAGAACTTTTCCACTCTGATACCCGAAGAGGAAAGGGGTTCGAGAGTGATGCTATACCACAGGACCCTGGCGGACAAACTGATGGTAAACTTCCCATCCGACAGCGCTAGTGGCCGAAGGTGCAGTTCCGAGGGCCAGGTAGCAGGGGAGGCGCAGAGATCAGGCAGCATGTACAGCACAGGCAGGGGAACACTCTCTAAGGCCTTTGACAGCTTTCTGGCTCCCCAGCAAGACTGTGTCACCGCTCCCCAGTGAAGGCTGAGTCGGCGGGAGCACTGTAAAAGGATGGTGAGGGAGTACGTAGCCGATCGCACGACCGTCCTCCGTGACGCCTCTGCCCCCTACAACTACTGGGTGTCGAAGCTGGACACGTGGCCTGAACTCGCGCTGTATGCCCTGGAGGTGCTTGCTTGTCCTGCGGCTAGCGTCTTGTCAGAGAGGGTGTTTAGTGCGGCTGGGGGAATCATCACAAATAAGCGTACCCGCTTGTCAACCGACAGTGCCGACAGGCTAGCACTCATCAAGATGAACAAAGCCTGGATTTCCCCAGACTTCTCTTCTCCACCAGTGGACAGCAGCGATACCTAAGCAATACGTAGGCTGCACCCGCGGATGGAAGCATCGTTCTCTCTCACCATCAAAAACGGGGACATTTCTGCTTCATCAATCTGTGTCTAATATTCCTCCTCCTCCTCCTCCTGCTCCTCCTCCTGAAACCTCACGTAATCACGCTGAACGGGCAATTTTTCTTAGGGCCACAAGGCTCAGTCATATAATTTTCATACGTTTCAATGCTCATTAAAGCGTTGAAACTTTCACCTGAACCAATTTTTCGTTACACTGGGCTGCCTCCAGGCCTAGTTACCAATTAAGCCACATTAACCAAAGCGATTAATGGGTTTCACCTGCCCTCTTGGTTGGGCATGGGCAATTTTTCTGAGGTACATTAGTACTGTTGGTACACCAATTTTTTGGGGCCCTCGCCTACAGTGTAATCCTAGTAATTTTTAGCCCACCTGCATTACAGCTGACGTTACCTCAGCTGTGTTGGGCAATGCAATGGGATATATTTATGTACCGCCGGTGGGTTCCAAAGAGCCACCCATGCTGTCGGTCCACACGGAGTTGTAACTGCATGGGTCCACTTCTAAAGAGCCCCAGTCTGACTGGGGCATGCAGTGTGGGCCGAAGACCACCTGCATTAAACATGACATTACCTCAGCTGTGATGGGCAATGCAATGGGATACATTAATGTACAGCCGGTGGCTTCCTGGCGCCCACCCATGCTGTGGGTCCACACGGACTTCACAATAGGGAGTTGTACCTGCCTGTGTCTATGAATTAAAAACCCCGGTCAGGTTGGGGCATGCAGTGTGTGCCTGCGGTACCTCCTCATGGCAGACGCACTTATAAATAGACATGAGGGTGGCGTGGCATGAGGGCAGCTGAAGGCTGGGCAGGGACAGTTTGGTGTGCGCTGTGGACACTGGGTCGTGGGGGGGGGGGTTGGGCAGCATGTTACCCATTAGAAGTGGCAGCGGAGTGTCATGCAGGCAGTGATTGTGCTTTGTTGGAGGTAGTGTGGTGCTTAGCTAAGGTATGCCATGCTAATGAGGGCTTTTCAGAAGTAAAAGTTGTTGAGAGGGGGGGGGGGCACTCTTGCCGGTATTGTGGCTTAATAGTGGGACCTGGGAACTTGAGATGCAGCCCAACATGTAGCCCCTCACCTGCCCTATCCGTTTCTGTGTCGTTCCCATCACTTTCTTGAATTGCCCAGATTTTCACAAATGAAAACCTTAGCGAGCATCGGCGTTATACAAAAATGCTCTGGTCGCCCATTGACTTCAATGGGGTTCGTTACTCGAAACGAACCCTCGAGCATCGCGGAAAGTTCGTCCCGAGTAACGAGCACCCGAGCATTTTGGTGCTCGCTCATCTCTAGTGCGGAATGTAATTTTCTCACTTTCCGGTGTCATAGAAACGGGAAATTTGGCATGAGCATTGATTATGTCATAAATAGGAAAAGCTAATGGGTCCCAACGCGATTATTCAATTCTAAGCGCAAAAGAATTAGCGTCCAAATTTTATGTACGTAATCTAATTCTCTCACTTCCTGATGTCATTTTATATAAAGGAAACGTTGCATGGTTTCCTCCCCGTGGTGTTTCCTGGGTAACGCAGAGAACTATGCAAAATGGTGAACATATGTTTTTCCTCAGTATCTCTAAAGTAACCACGACTTCATAAGATTTTCCGTGTGAACACCAGATAAACACCAGTACCAAATTAACTCGGGCGACGCCGGGTATATCAGCTAGTTTTATATATATATATATATATATATATATATATATATATATATATATACACACACACGTGACACAGCACAGACATGATTATACATACATGACATACCACATACATGCTTATATACATACATGACACACCACATACTTGATTATTTACATACACGATACGCCACAGATATGCTTATATACATATATACATACATGACACTCGACATACATGATTACATACCTACATGACACGCCACATACATGATTATATACATACATGACATGCTGCAGGCATGATTATATACATACATGATTATATACAAGCCACAGGCATGATTATATACATACATGATTATATACAAGCCACAGACATGATTATATACATACTTGATTACATACATACATGATTATATACAAGCCACAGACATGCTTATATACATACATGACACACCAGACATGATTATATACATACATGACACGCCACAGGCATGATTATATACATACATGATTACATACAAGCCACATGCATGCTTATATACATACATGATTACATATATACATGATACGCGACAGACATGCTTATATACATACACGACACGCCACAGGCATGATTATATACATACATGATTACATACATACATGATTATTTTCAAGCCACACGCATGCTTATATACATGCATGACATGCCACAGACATGATTATATACATATATGATTATATACATGCATGACACGCCACAGGCATGATTATATACATGCATGACACGCCACAGGCATGATTATATACTGAATGGAACATATTTTCCTCCAGCAGGTTTCAGGGTATTCTGTAGCTTCCTAATTGTATAGTGTGCACACATAATAAAAGAAACCAATTGGACACAAGTCATCAGCCTTGAACCTCAACCAGCTCTCTCTGGGCTTACAATCCCCAGAGCCCTAATTTATTGAAACACATAATACCTGCCCTTTATGGGCGTGCAACAGATTACATCAGTAACGTATACATATTCTTATTCGCTAGGTCATATAGAATTCCCTGCCTCCCTGCCCACCGTCTCTCAAGTCCAGTGTAGTGTGGACTTGGTCCTCTTAGCAGGCGGTCGAGCTAAAGGAATTTCAGTGTATGTGGCAGTCTTTGTTTAAGAAGTTTCAGTGTTATTTAAGAAGTTTCTGTGTGGGGGCAGGGCTGGGGAAACATCCAAGATGAATACAAGCAATACATATAGTATTGTGATTTAACTCTTAGAGGCTGCTGTGAAACTTTGTATCAGTCTAAAGTTATGAAACACACATCTTTCACCATGCCATTGTCCAGTAATTACCATAATGAGATTATGCAGCCATTAGCCTCTACAGAGTTAAATCACTACAGCTGCATAATACTTCTAGCTTATTACAAATCAATAGACATTTTACACTGACTAATCATCATGTCTACTACAATACATACATGATTACATACATATATACATACACTAGCTTATATACCCAGCTTCGCCCGAGTTAATTTGGTACTGGTGTTTATCTGGTGTTCACACGGAAAATCTTATGAAGTCGCGGTTACTTTAGAGATACCGGAAAAACATATGTTCACCATTTTGCATAGTTCTCTGTGTTACCCAGGAAACACTACGGGAGGTAACCATGCGACATTTCCTTTATATGAAATGACATCAGGAAGTGAGAGAATTAGTGGCCAGTCAGTCAGTGAGTGAGTCAGTCAGTGAGGGCTTTCGTCTTTATACACATACATGATTACATACATACATGACACACCACATACATGATTACATACATACATGACACGCCACAAACATGGCAGGATTTTTTTCCCCTACCACAGGATGAGTAGAGAAATAGATAAATACTAAATAGTCCCTGATAAGATGGGAGGGTTTATGGTCCCTAAATGAAGGTCCCTTTACATGGACCGATGCAAGCGATGGCCGCCACCCCTCGTCCGTGTGTGTCTGCGCTCCTGCACAGAAGCTAGCGGAGCTGGCTGGGTCACGGAGCGGCCAGCAGGGGGCGGCTGCAGATTCCTCTCCTCTGACCCCCCCCCCCCCCCCCCTCCTCACTGAAACAACCCAGTGGCCACTCACCGCCCGCTGGTTACATCGAGCCATCAGCTTCATGCAGCATACGGCGCTGGGCGGTCAGCTGATGGCTCGGTGTAACTAGTGGGCGGTCAGTTGATGGCTCGGTGTAATTAGCGGGCGGTCAGCTGATGGCTCGGTGTCACTAGTGGGCGGTCAGCTGATGGCTCGGTGTCACTAGTGGGCGGTCAGCTGATGGCTCGGTGTAATTAGCTGGCGGTCAGCTGATGGCTCGGTGTCACTAGTGGGCGGTCAGCTGATGGCTCGGTGTCACTAGTGGGCGGTCAGCTGTTGGCTCGGTGTCACTAGTGGGCGGTCAGCTGATGGCTCGGTGTCACTAGTGGGCGGTCAGCTGATGGCTCGGTGTCACTAGTGGGCGGTCAGCTGATGGCTCGGTGTAATTAGCGGGCGGTCAGCTGATGGCTCGGTGTAATTAGCGGGCGGTCAGCTGATGGCTCGGTGTAATTAGCGGGCGGTCAGCTGATGGCTCGGTGTAATTAGCGGGCGGTCAGCTGATGGCTCGGTGTAATTAGCGGGCCGTCAGCTGATGGCTCGGTGTAATTAGCGGGCGGTCAGCTGATGGCTCGGTGTAATTAGCGGGCCGTCAGCTGATGGCTCGGTGTAACTAGTGGGCCGTCAGCTGATGGCTCGGTGTAACTAGTGGGCCGTCAGCTGATGGCTCGGTGTAATTAGCGGGCGGTCAGCTGATGGCTCGGTGTCACTAGTGGGCCGTCAGCTGATGGCTCGGTGTAATTAGCGGGCGGTCAGCTGATGGCTCGGTGTTACTAGTGGGCCGTCAGCTGATGGCTCGGTGTAACTAGTGGGCCGTCAGCTGATGGCTCGGTGTAACTAGTGGGCCGTCAGCTGATGGCTCGGTGTAATTAGCGGGCGGTCAGCTGATGGCTCGGTGTCACTAGTGGGCGGTCAGCTGATGGCTCGATGTCACCAGCGGGCGGTCAGCTGATGGCTCGATGTCACCAGCGGGCGGTCAGCTGATGGCTCGGTGTAATTAGTGGGCGGTCAGCTGATGGCTCGGTGTAATTAGTGGGCGGTCAGCTGATGGCTCGGTGTCACCAGCGGGCGGTCAGCTGATGGCTCGGTGTCACTAGTGGGCGGTCAGCTGATGGCTCGGTGTCACCAGCGGGCGGTCAGCTGATGGCTCGGTGTCACTAGTGGGCGGTCAGCTGATGGCTAGGTGTAATTAGCGGGCGGTCAGCTGATGGCTCGGTGTCACTAGTGGGCGGTCAGCTGATGGCTAGGTGTAATTAGCGGGCGGTCAGCTGATGGCTCGGTGTCACTAGTGGGCGGTCAGCTGATGGCTCGGTGTAATTAGCGGGCGGTCAGCTGATGGCTCGGTGTCACTAGTGGGCGGTCAGCTGATGGCTCGGTGTCACTAGTGGGCGGTCAGCTGATGGCTCGGTGTCACTAGCGGGCGGTCAGCTGATGGCTCGGTGTCACTAGTGGGCGGTCAGCTGATGGCTCGGTGTAATTAGCGGGCGGTCAGCTGATGGCTCGGTGTAATTAGCGGGCGGTCAGCTGATGGCTCGGTGTAATTAGTGGGCGGTCAGCTGATGGCTCGGTGTCACTAGTGGGCGGTCAGCTGATGGCTCGGTGTCACTAGTGGGCGGTCAGCTGATGGCTCGGTGTAATTAGCGGGCGGTCAGCTGATGGCTCGGTGTAATTAGTGGGCGGTCAGCTGATGGCTCGGTGTCACTAGTGGGCGGTCAGCTGATGGCTCGGTGTAATTAGTGGGCGGTCAGCTGATGGCTCGGTGTCACTAGTGGGCGGTCAGCAGTCAGCACCCGCTGGGTTGTGTCACTAAATCCGACCCGCTCGTCTGCAGGCGGCCTAAGGGGGTTCCTCCATCATGGGGTGAACGCACACGGGCGGATATGAATTGCAGAATCCGCGGAAACCAACTGCGGTGAAGCTGTCCGACCTGCGGCTGTCCGTAACTGACTGGACGGCCCGTGGATTCTGCGGGAGTTAAAAACAACGTGCGGTGCGCGGGTCTGACGGCGAGCCGAGCGTCCGGTCCGCAGGGCAGAGGAAACGATACAGGAAGAGCAGGCGGCACAGCGCCCGTTCATTGCTGCACAGGTGGCGGCTCCCTGCGCTGGCCTACATTCCCGCGGCCGCCCGGATTGGCGCCGTAACGCTTTTCTTCACATGATTAAACATCTCCGATAAATCCGCCCGCGGACCAAAGCAGCCCCATCAGTCGCTGCGTACGGCGGGCGCCGCGTGTAGGAAGTGGCGCAGATACGCCATGGGAGCGAACGCCGCCAGATGTCCACGGAGCAGCCAGCGGTGGAGCCCGCGACTTCAGGCGTCACACGAGGCGGCTCCCCTAAAGAAACGGATCAGTGGAACGCACGTGCAGAAGACCTGAGGGGCGCGGATCGTGTCCACCGCCATAATGACGGCAGACGTAAACCGGACAGATAGAACACGAGGGACCCGGGGCGCAGCTCACAGCACACCTGCCATACACGACGCCCCACGGCCGCCGCGGCATATACCACTATTCCACACCACCTCTACTAGAGCCAAACTAAACAACCAATCACCGTGAAGCAGCCAAACTAAATAACCAATCACCGGAAACCAGGCAAACCAAATAACCAATCACTGTAAATGAGTTAATCCAAACACCCAATCAGTCTGCCAATGGTGTGGAGGTGGGGTGGAATTTAGTTATACGCCCGCCGGCGCCACAATGAGCATCAACTGACCTTCCCAACATGGCGGCAGAAACACGACAACCAGGAAATGCGTCACCAGCTGCCGGAAGTGCGGCGGAGACCATCAGGGCGGCGACCGCGTAGATAACGGGACCGGGAGAAGCGGAAGTGCAGAGGTGAGACGATAACTGCGTATATGTCACGATACATCGCTGTACAGACACCGACAGTCCGCTGCGATGAGCCTGCTACCTATATCTGCACACCCATGTATATATTACCACTGCTCTCTATGTATACACACCCCTATATATATATACCCACTGCTCTCTATGTATACACACCCCTATATACACCCACTGCTCTCTATGTATACACACCCCTATATATACTCACTGCTCTCTATGTATACACACCCCTATATATACCCACTGCTCTCTATGTATACACACCCCTATATATACCCACTGCTCTCTATGTATACACACCCCTATATACACCCACTGCTCTCTATGTATACACACCATTATATATACCCACTGCTCTCTATGTATACACACCCCTATATATACCCACTGCTCTCTATGTATACACACCCCTATATATACCCACTGCTCTCTATGTATACACACCATTATATACACCCACTGCTCTCTATGTATACAAACCCCTATATACACCCACTGCTCTCTATGTATACACCCCTATATATACCCACTGCTCTCTATGTATACACACCCCTATATATACCCACTGCTCTCTATGTATACACACCATTATATACACCCACTGCTCTCTATGTATACAAACCCCTATATACACCCACTGCTCTCTATGTATACACACCCCTATATACACCCACTGCTCTCTATGTATACACACCATTATATATACCCACTGCTCTCTATGTATACACACCCCTATATATACCCACTGCTCTCTATGTATACACACCCCTATATATACCCACTGCTCTCTATGTATACACACCATTATATACACCCACTGCTCTCTATGTATACAAACCCCTATATACACCCACTGCTCTCTATGTATACACCCCTATATATACCCACTGCTCAGTATGTATACACCCCTATATATACCCACTGCTGTCTGTATACACACTCATATATATACCCACTGCTCTCTATGTATACACCCCTATATATACACCCACTGCTCTCTATGTATACACACCCCTATATATACCCACTGCTCAGTATGTATACACACCCCTATATACACCCACTGCTCTCTATGTATACACCCCTATATATACACCCACTGCTCTCTATGTATACACACCCCTATATATACCCACTGCTCTCTATGTATACACACCCCTATATATACCCACTGCTCAGTATGTATACACACCCCTATATATACCCACTGCTCTCTATGTATACACCCCTATATATACACCCACTGCTCTCTATGTATACACACCCCTATATATACCCACTGCTCAGTATGTATACACACCCCTATATATACCCACTGCTCTCTATGTATACACACCCCTATATATACCCACTGCTCAGTATGTATACACACCCCTATATATATCCACTGCTCTCTACGTATACACACCCCTATATATACCCACTGCTCTCTATGTATACACACTCATATATATACCCACTGCTCTCTATGTATACACACCCCTATATATACCCACTGCTCACTATGTATACACACCCCTATATATACACCCACTGCTCTCTATGTATACACACCCCTATATATACACCCACTGCTCTCTATGTATACACACCCCCTGCTCTCCATGTACACGCCCCCTATATATATGCACTGCTCTCTTTGTATACACACCCCTATATATACCCACTGCTCTCTATGTATACACACCCCTATATATACCCACTGTTCTCTATGTATACACACCCTTATACATATCCACTGCTCAGTATGTATACACACCCCTATATATACCCACTGCTCTCTATGTATACACACCCCTATATATACCCACTGCTCTCTATGTATACACACCCCTATATATACCCACTGCTCTCTATGTATACACACCCCTATATATACCCACTGCTCTCTATGTATACACGCCCCTATATACACCCACTGCTCTCTATGTATACACACCCCTATATACACCCACTGCTCTCTATGTATACACACCCCTATATATACCCACTGCTCTCTATGTATACACACCCCTATATACACCCACTGCTCTCTATGTATACACACCCCTATATACACCCACTGCTCTCTATGTATACACACCCCTATATACACCCACTGCTCTCTATGTATACACCCACTGCTCTCTATGTATACACACCCCTATATATACACCCACTGCTCTCTTTGTATACACACCCCTATATATACCCACTGCTCTCTATGTATACACACCCCTATATATACCCACTGCTCTCTATGTATACACACCCCTATATATACACCCACTGCTCTCTATGTATACACACCCCTATATATACCCACTGCTCTCTATGTATACACACCCCTATATATACCCACTGCTCTCTATGTATACACACCCCTATATACACCCACTGCTCTCTATGTATACACACCCCTATATATACACCCACTGCTCTCTATGTATACACACCCCTATATATACCCACTGCTCTCTATGTATACACACCCCTATATATACCCACTGCTCTCTATGTATACACACCCCTATATATACACCCACTGCTCTCTATGTATACACACCCCTATATATACACCCACTGCTCTCTATGTATACGCACCCCTATATATACCCACTGCTCTCTATGTATACACACCCCTATATATACCCACTGCTCTCTATGTATACACACCCCTATATACACCCACTGCTCTCTATGTATACACACCATTATATATACCCACTGCTCTCTATGTATACACCCCTATATATACACCCACTGCTCTCTATGTATACACACCCCTATATATACCCACTGCTCTCTATGTATACACACCCCTATATACACCCACTGCTCTCTATGTATACACACCCCTATATACACCCACTGCTCTCTATGTATACACACCCCTATATACACCCACTGCTCTCTATGTATACACCCACTGCTCTCTATGTATACACACCCCTATATATACACCCACTGCTCTCTTTGTATACACACCCCTATATATACCCACTGCTCTCTATGTATACACACCCCTATATATACCCACTGCTCTCTATGTATACACACCCCTATATATACCCACTGCTCTCTATGTATACACACCCCTATATATACCCACTGCTCTCTATCTATACACGCCCCTATATACACCCACTGCTCTCTATGTATACACACCCCTATATACACCCACTGCTCTCTATGTATACACACCCCTATATATACCCACTGCTCTCTATGTATACACACCCCTATATACACCCACTGCTCTCTATGTATACACACCCCTATATACACCCACTGCTCTCTATGTATACACACCCCTATATACACCCACTGCTCTCTATGTATACACCCACTGCTCTCTATGTATACACACCCCTATATATACACCCACTGCTCTCTTTGTATACACACCCCTATATATACCCACTGCTCTCTATGTATACACACCCCTATATATACCCACTGCTCTCTATGTATACACACCCCTATATATACACCCACTGCTCTCTATGTATACACACCCCTATATATACCCACTGCTCTCTATGTATACACACCCCTATATATACCCACTGCTCTCTATGTATACACACCCCTATATACACCCACTGCTCTCTATGTATACACACCCCTATATATACACCCACTGCTCTCTATGTATACACACCCCTATATATACCCACTGCTCTCTATGTATACACACCCCTATATATACCCACTGCTCTCTATGTATACACACCCCTATATATACACCCACTGCTCTCTATGTATACACACCCCTATATATACACCCACTGCTCTCTATGTATACGCACCCCTATATATACCCACTGCTCTCTATGTATACACACCCCTATATATACCCACTGCTCTCTATGTATACACACCCCTATATACACCCACTGCTCTCTATGTATACACACCATTATATATACCCACTGCTCTCTATGTATACACCCCTATATATACACCCACTGCTCTCTATGTATACACACCCCTATATATACCCACTGCTCTCTATGTATACACACCCCTATATATACCCACTGCTCTCTATGTATACACACCCCTATATATACCCACTGCTCTCTATGTATACACACCCCTATATACACCCACTGCTCTCTATGTATACACACCATTATATATACCCACTGCTCTCTATGTATACACACCCCTATATATACCCACTGCTCTCTATGTATACACACCCCTATATACACCCACTGCTCTCTATGTATACACACCATTATATATACCCACTGCTCTCTATGTATACACACCCCTATATACACCCACTGCTCTCTATGTATACACCCCTATATATACACCCACTGCTCTCTATGTATACACACCCCTATATATACCCACTGCTCTCTATGTATACACACCCCTATATATACCCACTGCTCTCTATGTATACACACCCCTATATATACCCACTGCTCTCTATGTATACACACCCCTATATATACCCACTGCTCTCTATGTATACACACCCCTATATACACCCACTGCTCTCTATGTATACACACCCCTATATACACCCACTGCTCTCTATGTATACACACCCCTATATATACACCCACTGCTCTCTATGTATACACACCCCTATATATACCCACTGCTCTCTATGTATACAAACCCCTATATACACCCACTGCTCTCTATGTATACACCCCTATATATACCCACTGCTCAGTATGTATACACCCCTATATATACCCACTGCTGTCTGTATACACACTCATATATATACCCACTGCTCTCTATGTATACACCCCTATATATACACCCACTGCTCTCTATGTATACACACCCCTATATATACCCACTGCTCAGTATGTATACACACCCCTATATACACCCACTGCTCTCTATGTATACACCCCTATATATACACCCACTGCTCTCTATGTATACACACCCCTATATATACCCACTGCTCAGTATGTATCCACACCCCTATATATACCCACTGCTCTCTATGTATACACACCCCTATATATACCCACTGCTCAGTATGTATACACACCCCTATATATACCCACTGCTCTCTATGTATACACCCCTATATATACACCCACTGCTCTCTATGTATACACACCCCTATATATACCCACTGCTCAGTATGTATACACACCCCTATATATACCCACTGCTCTCTATGTATACACACCCCTATATATACCCACTGCTCTCTATGTATACACACTCATATATATACCTACTGCTCTCTATGTATACACACCCCTATATATACCCACTGCTCACTATGTATACACACCCCTATATATACACCCACTGCTCTCTATGTATACACACCCCTATATATACACCCACTGCTCTCTATGTATACACACCCCCTGCTCTCCATGTACATGCCCCCTATATATATGCACTGCTCTCTATGTATACACACCCCTATATATACTCACTGCTCTCTGTATACACACCCCTATATATACCCACTGCTCTCTTTGTATACACACCCCTATATATACCCACTGCTCTCTATGTATACACACCCCTATATATACCCACTGTTCTCTATGTATACACACCCTTATACATATCCACTGCTCAGTATGTATACACACCCCTATATATACCCACTGCTCTCTATGTATACACACCCCTATATATACCCACTGCTCTCTATGTATACACACCCCTATATATACCCACTGCTCTCTATGTATACACACCCCTATATATACCCACTGCTCTCTATGTATACACACCCCTATATACACCCACTGCTCTCTATGTATACACACCCCTATATACACCCACTGCTCTCTATGTATACACACCCCTATATATACCCACTGCTCTCTATGTATACACACCCCTATATACACCCACTGCTCTCTATGTATACACACCCCTATATACACCCACTGCTCTCTATGTATACACACCCCTATATACACCCACTGCTCTCTATGTATACACACTCCTATATATACCCACTGCTCTCTATGTATACACACCCCTATATATACCCACTGCTCTCTATGTATACACACCCCTATATATACCCACTGCTCTCTATGTATACACACCCCTATATATACCCACTGCTCAATATGTATACACACCCCTATATATACCCACTGCTCTCTATGTATACACAACCCTATATATACCCACTGCTCTCTATGTATACACCCCTATATATACCCACTGCTCTCTATGTATACACACCCCTATATACACCCACTGCTCTCTATGTATATACACCCCTATATACACCCACTGCTCTCTATGTATACACACCCCTATATACACCCACTGCTCTCTATGTATACACCCACTGCTCTCTATGTATACACACCCCTATATACACCCACTGCTCTCTATGTATACACACCCCTATATACACCCACAGCTCTCTATGTATACACACCCCTATATATACCCCCACTGCTCTCTTTGTATACACACCCCTATATATATACCCACTGCTCTCTATGTATACACACCCCTATATATACCCACTGCTCTCTATGTATACACACCCCTATATATTTATCCACTGCTTTCTATGTATACACACCCCTATATACACCCACTGCTCTCTATGTATACACACCGCTATATACACCCACTGCTCTCTATGTATACACACCCCTATATATACCCACTGCTCTCTGTGTACACACCCCTATATATACCCACTGCTCTCTGTGTACACACCCCTATATATACCCACTGCTCTCTATGTATACACCCCTATATATACCCACTGCTCTCTATGTATACACACCCCTATATATACCCACTGCTCTCTATGTATACACACCCATATATATATCCACTGCTCTCTATGTATACACACCCCTATATACACCCACTGCTCTCTATGTATACACACCGCTATATACACCCACTGCTCTCTATGTATACACACCCCTATATATACCCACTGCTCTCTGTGTACACACCCCTATATATACCCACTGCTCTCTGTGTACACACCCCTATATATACCCACTGCTCTCTGTGTATACACCCCTATATATACCCACTGCTCTCTATGTATACACACCCCTATATATACCCACTGCTCTCTATGTATACACACCCATATATATATCCACTGCTCTCTATGTATACACACCCATATATATATCCACTGCTCTCTATGTATACACACCCCTATATATACACCCACTGCTCTCTATGTATACACACCCCTATAAATGCCCACTGCTCACTATGTATACACACCCCTATATATACCCACTGCTCTCTATGTATACACACCCCTATAAATGCCCACTGCTCAGTATGTATACACCCCTATATATACCCACTGCTCTCTATGTATACACACCCCTATATACACCCACTGCTCTCTATGTATACACACCATTATATATACCCACTGCTCTCTATGTATACACCCCTATATATACCCACTGCTCTCTATGTATACACACCCCTATATATACCCACTGCTCTCTATGTATACACACCCCTATATATATACCCACTGCTCTCTATGTATACACCCCTATATACATCCACTGCTCAGTATGTATACACCCCTATATATACCCACTGCTCTCTGTGTATACACACCCCTATATATATATATATATATATATATATATATATATATATATATATATATATATATATATATATATATATATATATATATATATATATACCCACTGCTCTCTATGTATACACCCCTATATACATCCACTGCTCAGTATGTATACACACCCCTATATATACCCACTGCTCTCTATGTATACACACCCCTATATACACCCACTGCTCAGTATGTATACACACCCCTATATATACCCACTGCTCTCTATGTATACACACCCCTATATACACCCACTGCTCAGTATGTATACACACCCCTATATACATCCACTGCTCAGTATGTATACACCCCTATATATACCCACTGCTCTCTGTGTATACACACCCCTATATATACCCACTGCTCTCTATGTATACACACCCCTATATACACCCACTGCTCTCTATGTATACACCCCTATATACATCCACTGCTCAGTATGTATACACCCCTATATATACCCACTGCTCAGTATGTATACACACCCCTATATATACTCACTGCTCTCTATGTATACACACCCCTATATACACCCACTGCTCAATATGTATACACACCCCTATATATACTCACTGCTCTCTATGTATACACACCCCTATATATATATCTACTGCTCTCTATGTATACACACCCCTATATATATGCTCAGCAGACAATCAGACGCAGGTACTACTACTCCCATCGTGTTGTCTAGGAGGTGCCTCCCCATAGTTCCTGGCTCATTACCCATGACATACATGTGTGTAAGATGCGTGTTGGTGTACATGCGTGTATATGTGCTCTCCGTGCATTATTGTGCTTCGTCTTCTTGCAGGTTGTATCTCGGCGGAGAATGAGTGGCGTGCTGCAGACATCCCAGGTAGGAGCGTGCGGGGGGGGGGGGGGGGGGGGGGGGGGGGGGCTCCTACGCCGTATACAGCTGGGGGGTATTAGTGCCATCGCTGTAACGCTGCGTCCCCCAGGATCGTGCCAGCGATCAGCGCCCCCCCTGCCCAATCCAGTTCTTTCACAGCGCAGCGGTAAGATGTGAGAAAGGAGCCCCAAAGCGTTTTATTCCGCCGCCGCCGTCGCTTCGGTAATAGACAATATGGCCGCAGCGCAGACCGGACAGCGCTTTGTGTGCCTGACTGCCACGTCTGCCGCCCTCTTATTAGCGTACAGTTCATTCGCAGATAACACTTCGTAAGGGCTCCGCCCAGCGGGCAGTACTGAATGTGCGGGAGGGCAGCGTACCGGCGACTCCCCTGCGGTTAATGTAGGGGAGGGGAACCCCACCTGTACACACGGAACATACGGTGACTCCCCCGCAGTGAATGTGGGGAGGGGAACCACCTGTATAAAGGGAGCGTTCGGGTGACTCCCCTGTGATACATGTAGCAAAGGGGAACCACCTGACTACAGGGAGCATACAGGAGACTCCCCGCGGTGAATGTGGAGGAGGGGAACCACCTGTATAAAGGGAGCGTACAGGAGACTCCCCTGTGATGCATGTAGCAAAGGGGAACCACCTGACTACAGGGAGCGTACAGGAGACTCCCCGCGGTGAATGTGGGGAGGGGAACCACCTGTATAAAGGGAGCGTACGGGCGACTCCCCCGCAGTAAATGTGGAGATGGGGAACCACCTGTCTACAGGGAGCGTACAGGCGACTCCCCCACGCTGAATATGGGGGAGGGGAACCCGACCTGTTCACAGGGAGCGTACAGGTGCCTCCCCCCGTGGGGAATGTGGGGATTGGAACCACCTGTAGAAAGGGAGCGTTCGGGTGACTCCCCTGTGTTGAATGTAGGGGAGGGAAACCACCTGTCTACAGGGAGCGTACGGGAGACTCCCCTGCAGTGAATGCGGGGGAGGGGAACCACCTGACTACAGGGAGCGTACAGGTGCCTCCCCCATAGTGAATGTGGGGGAGGGGAACCACCTGTCTACAAGGGAGCGTACAGCGACTCCCCCGCAGTAATTGTGGGGGAGGGGAACCACCTGTCTACAGGGAGCGTACGGCGACTCCCCGCGGTGAATGTGGGGGAGGGGAACCACCTGTATACAGGAAGCATAGGGGAAACCACCTGTCTACAGGGAGCATACGGCGACTCCCCCGCAGTAAATGTGGGGGAGGGGAACCACCTGTCTACAGGGAGCGTACGGGCGACACCCCCGCAGTAAATGTGGGGGAGGGGAACCACCTGTCTACAGGGAGCGTACGGCGACTCCCCGCGGTGAATGTGGGGGAGGGGAACCACCTGTATACAGGGACTGTACGGCGACTCCCCGCAGTGAATGTGGGGAGGGGAACCACCTGTCTACAGGGAGTGTACAGGTGACTCCCCCGCAGTAATTGTGGGGGAGGGGAACCACCTGTCTACAGGGAGTGTACAGGTGACTCCCCCGCAGTGAATGTGGGGGAGGGGAACCACCTGTCTACAGGAAGCGTACGGCGACTCCCCCGCGGGGAATTTGGGGGAGGGGAACCACCTGTCTACAGGAAGCGTACGGCGACTCCCCCGCGGGGAATTTGGGGGGGGGGACCACCTGTATAAAGGGAGCATTCGGGTGACTCCCCTGCAGTGAATGCGGGGGAGGAGAACCACCTGACTACAGGGAGCGTACAGCGACTCCCCGCGGTGAATGTAGGGAAGGGGAACCACCTGTCTACAGGGAGAGTACAGCGACTCTCCAGCAGTAAATGTGCTGGAGGGGAATTCAACTGTCTACAGGGAGCGTACAGGTGACTCCCCCGTGGGGAATGTGGGGACTGGAACCACCTGTCTACAGGGAGCGTACGGGAGACTCCCCTGCAGTGAATGTGGGGGAGGGAAACCACCTGTCTACAGGGAGCGTACGGGCGACTCCCCTGCAGTGAATACGGGGGAGAGGAACCACCTGTATAAAGGGGAGCGTTCGGTGGACTCCCCTGTGGTGAATGCGGTGGAGGGGAACCACCTGACAACAGGGAGAGTACAACGACTCCCTGCGGTGAATGTGGGGAGGGGAACCACCTGTCTACAGGGAGCGTACAGCGACTCCCCAGCAGTAAATGTGCTGGAGGGGAACTACCTGTATAAAGGGAGAGTAGGGGTGACTCCCCTGTGGTGAATGTGGCGAGGGGAAGCACCTATATAAAGGAAGTGTAGGAGTGATTCTCCTGTGGTGAATATGGGGGAGGGACCCCACCTGTCCACAGGGAGCGTACGGCCGACTCCCCCTCGGTAAATGTGGGTAGGAGAACCACTTGTCTACAAGAAGCATACGGGCGGCTCCCCTGCGGTAAATGTGGGGGAAGGAGACCCAACTGTCTACAGGTAGCGTACAGGCGACTCCCCCGCAGTAAATGTGGGGGAGGGGAACCACCTGTCTACAGGGAGCGTACGGGCGACTCTCCCGCAGTAAATGTGGGGGAGGGGAACCACCTGTCTACAGGGAGCGTACGGGTGGCTCCCCGCGGTGAATGTGGTGGAGGGGAACCACCTGTCTACAGGGAGCATAGGGGAAACCACCTGTCTACATGGAGCGTACGGCGACTCCCCCGCGGTGAATGTGGGGGAGGGGAACCACCTGTATACAGGAAGCATAGGGGAAACCACCTGTCTACAGGGAGCGTACAGGCGGCTCCCCTGCGGTAAATGTGGGGGAAGGAGACCCAACTGTCTACAGGTAGCGTACAGGCGACTCCCCCGCAGTAAATGTGGGGGAGGGGAACCACCTGTCTACAGGGAGCGTACGGGCGACTCTCCCGCAGTAAATGTGGGGGAGGGGAACCAACTGTCTACAGGTAGCGTACAGGCGACTCCCCCGCAGTAAATGTGGGGGAGGGGAACCACCTGTCTACAGGGAGCGTACGGGCGACTCTCCCGCAGTAAATGTGGGGGAGGGGAACCACCTGTCTACAGGGAGCGTACGGCGACTCCCCGCGGTGAATATGGGGGAGAGGAACCACCTGTATACAGGAAGCATAGGGGAAACCACCTGTCTACATGGAGCGTACGGCGACTCCCCCGCGGTGAATGTGGGGGAGGGGAACCACCTGTATACAGGAAGCATAGGGGAAACCACCTGTCTACAGGGAGCGTACGGCGACTCCCCCGCAGTAAATGTGGGGGAGGGGAACCACCTGTCTACAGGGAGCGTACGGGCGACTCCCCCGCAGTAAATGTGGGGGAGGGGAACCACCTGTCTACAGGGAGCGTACGGCGACTCCCCACGGTGAATGTGGGGGAGGGGAACCACCTGTATACAGGGACTGTACGGCGACTCCCCGCAGTGAATGTGGGGGAGGGGAACCACCTGTCTACAGGGAGTGTACAGGTGACTCCCCCCGCAGTAATTGTGGGGGAGGGGAACCACCTGTCTACAGGGGAGTGTACAGGTGACTCCCCCGCAGTGAATGTGGGGAGGGGAACCACCTGTCTACAGGAAGCGTACGGCGACTCCCCCGCGGGGAATTTGGGGGAGGGGAACCACCTGTCTACAGGAAGCGTACGGCGACTCCCCGCGGGAATTTGGGGGGGGGACACCACCTGTATAAAGGGAGCATTCGGGTGACTCCCCTGCAGTGAATGCGGGGGAGGAGAACCACCTGACTACAGGGAGCGTACAGCGACTCCCCGCGGGTGAATGTAGGGAAGGGGAACCACCTGTCTACAGGGAGAGTACAGCGACTCTCCAGCAGTAAATGTGCTGGAGGGGAATTCAACTGTCTACAGGGAGCGTACAGGTGACTCCCCCGTGGGGAATGTGGGGACTGGAACCACCTGTCTACAGGAGCGTACGGGAGACTCCCCTGCAGTGAATGTGGGGGAGGGAAACCACCTGTCTACAGGGAGCGTACGGGCGACTCCCCTGCAGTGAATACGGGGGAGAGGAACCACCTGTATAAAGGGAGCGTTCGGTGGACTCCCCTGTGGTGAATGCGGTGGAGGGGAACCACCTGACAACAGGGAGAGTACAACGACTCCCTGCGGTGAATGTGGGGAGGGGAACCACCTGTCTACAGGGAGCGTACAGCGACTCCCAGCAGTAAATGTGCTGGAGGGGAACTACCTGTATAAAGGGAGAGTAGGGGTGACTCCCTGTGGTGAATGTGGCGAGGGGACAGCACCTATATAAAGGAAGTGTAGGAGTGATTCTCCTGTGGTGAATAGTGGGGGAGGGGACCCCACCTGTCCACAGGGAGCGTACGGCCGACTCCCCCTCGGTAAATGTGGGTAGGAGAACCACTTGTCTACAGGAAGCATACGGGCGGCTCCTCTGCGGTAAATGTGGGGAAGGAGACCCAACTGTCTACAGGTAGCGTACAGGCGACTCCCCCGCAGTAAATGTGGGGGAGGGGAACCACCTGTCTACAGGGAGCGTACGGGCGACTCTCCCGCAGTAAATGTGGGGGAGGGGAACCACCTGTCTACAGGGAGCGTACGGGTGGGCTCCCCGCGGTGAATGTGGTGGAGGGGAACCACCTGTCTACAGGCAGCATACGGGCGACTTCCCCATGGTGAATGTGAGGAGGGGAACTCAACTGTCCACAGGGAGTTTACGGGCGGCTCCCCGCGGTGGATGTAGGGGAGGGGTAACCACCTATCTACAGGGGGCGTACAGCAACTCCCCTGCAATAAATGTGCTGGAGGGGAACTCAGCTA